>OW569403.1:138804084-139260787 GCA_937654795.1 Cistogaster globosa
TAAAGTTCATATATGTTCGCTTGCTTAAAAGGGCATGTTAACTTACTGTACATTTAATCTTTTGCTACAATCATAGTAAACTTATTATTTGACATTGTTGTATATTTTCGTAAATGAAAATTGTCATGGACAAGACTTGCATTAAAAAAAGTTGAAATAAGTGCCACATAAAAAATTTCGTAGAACAAAATATAAACAACATCAAAATTTCAATGTTCATAACTTCAGTGGACTACACCTTTTTAGCGCTGTGGAGCGCTGTTTAACGAAAGGTGTCAAACTACAGCTTTAAATCTTAGCTAAAAGTAAAAAAAAAATCAGCTACTTCTGCCTGCTCCTTTCTAAAATAAAAATAAAAAAACAGTTGAAATTGGGCATAAATGAAGTAAAGCAAGGTAATACGGCAAGAAGGTTTTTCGAAAATCCGGCCAAAACTCCAGACGTAATTGGCATAAAAGAAGAGTTAATACATAGATCCAAAATTATTTTGGCCGCAATAAATTGTAATGGATTTATAATTGTTTGAGTCTCTCTATGCTGGTACTACAGGCCTGTTACTGTGCATAAAATTTTAAAGATTTGTTCATTGTAGAGAGTTGTTCATCGTTTGGCACAACCAGTTAGTTTTACAGCCAGATAATTGCGATACCATTAAGATATATTATTTTTATTACATATATAATAACAATAAATATAATAATAAATAATTTGTTAATATTTGGGTTGAAAACATAAATATTTACTATTTTTCCAAGCATTCATGCAGCACGCAATTTAACCAAATTACAATTTTTCAATATTTTCTTTATAATTCTAATATAAAAAACATCATTTTTATGTTGATTTTTTAAAGATACAAATTCGAAGTTTTTTAAAAATCTACAAAATTTTGTCCATTAAACTGGTCTTAAGATTTTGTTTTAACTGTTTTACATATTCAGTGTTCCTAACACTTCTAGTATAACAGGATTTTCCTTAACTCGGTGACTATTTTTATTTTTGCTTTTATTTATTTTTTACTTTGTTAAAATTATGAGAAAGTATATTTTTTATTTTATAATATAAAATTTTTAATTGGATATTTTCTCCTTAAGGCGCAGAAACAATAGTTTTTAAATTAACATAATTTCATGAAAATTTGTACCGTTACCTTCAAATCATTTTTATACTTTTGAGCGATCATCAAAAAAAAAAAAAAATCGTGGAACAGAAACAAAACTATTTGGAAATCACGAGAAGTTTTATGGAAACATCTTCGTATAAACGTACATGCTTAGAAAGTATAGAGTGCTATTCAAAAACATTAGGAAGTTTGGAAGACAGTAAAAATAAAGTTTAAAAAAAGGAACATTACTACATACATGTTCGTATTTCATACAATACTCGAAAGCAAGATGATTAAAAAACATAAACACAATAAGCCAACAGCCTGATAAGAATGATTATAGCAACCATTACAAACTGTATCGTTCATGAACAAAAGGTTATAATTGGGTGATTTGCACAACGCATTGAACGCTTCTGCTCTAAAATGCACCTATTAAAGTTTTTTTAATTTTGTGAACAAAATTTATCGTTCGTATATAAAGAGCATGTTTTAAGAGAGTTGTTCAAATATAACTGGAAATCAGTGTAAATATTTCTTCCTTGTTGATTTGTAAAAAGTTGCATCATGAATTGCCCTCGAAACTTATTTTCATGTCTTCGAAACTCTTTATTTTCCTCATTTCATGTTTTAAAATATTTTGAATTAATTGTTTAAATTTTTAAATATTTCCAGCAAGTTGCCCTCTAATTTCTTCCCCTATCCCAATCTTCAGTCAACTACAAAAAGTGTGTGTTTTTACGGTGTTAAAACAAAGAGCTATATTTTCGCCAAAAACTAAATTGTGTAAAGGAAAATAATAATGTTTATAAAGCCCTCAAAAAAATTTCCTTATTTATATTTACATCGCCAAACAAATATTTAAGATTGCAGTATTTTTAGCCTTACAAACATTAAGCGTTAACTTCTATGCCAGTTTTAGTATTTTTTTATGGTGTTATGACTATTTATATAAAAAATTTTCGTTATTTGCAAAATTCTACGGATTTTCTTTGCAGCTACATCTAATTAAAATATTTTAAGTCCATTTAATATTATTAATGCGTCAGTAAATTTAGAAATGAATAGAAAGGGTGCTCTGTACTACATAATAACAAACGTTTGAATCGTTATACAAAATTTTAATTAAAAGTCTATTCAAGCACAAAAAATTTTTTGTTTTTTATACGCTACACCACAGATGGAAAAAAGGTAATAACTTAGTTTGTCACTCCACTTGCAATTTCTACGATATTCATTTCCGACCACAAAATTGTAAATATACAGAGTTCTTATGCATAGCGAAGTCGGTTGAAGGATATCTGTCTGGCACTAAATGAGCTAGAAAAAATATAAATACGCCAATCGATTAGATAAAGTTTCAAAAATTTTGCTATTGAAAAACAGCAAGTTTACGTCTGTTGACTCAGCGAGTAAAGCGCCACGCCTGCCTCTAACTTATTCATACGACTTGGAACTAGTGTAGTGAAGTAAATTAAATTTAATTTACTATACTACTATACTACTATATGAGGAGATATAGAATTAAAAAATAGGAAAAAAAACACATCCAGAGAAGAAATTGGCAATCGTCCATATTTTCTGAGTTATGGGCCTCTGAACTTTTTATAGAAAAGTACGAAAAGTGCACTATATTTTTTATTTCAAAAATTTCTAAATTCAGTCTTTAATTTAATTTACTTAAATTGTGCTTGATTCCTTCAA
Source organism: Cistogaster globosa (assembly GCA_937654795.1). Classification (NCBI taxonomy): domain Eukaryota; kingdom Metazoa; phylum Arthropoda; class Insecta; order Diptera; family Tachinidae; genus Cistogaster; species Cistogaster globosa. The sequence goes on from OW569403.1 coordinate 138,806,894, forward strand.
ATACAAATATTTCATGGTATTCTCATGAAATATTTATTATCTAAGGCTACAAAATTCAATGTATTACTGCGGGGAAAGCACATCCATGTAGCCATTTCGCTACTGCTCATATAGCTCATCAGTGAATTTTACCCAAATTTTGTATAGAAATCCAAGATTCTTATCTCAGAAGCCAAATTGATTAAATGAGAACTAAAAAAAACTTAAAAATGTTTTATACAAAAACATAGCAAACATTCAGTATCTTTTTTATTTTTTTCTTCCAATTTTCTATTGAAAACCATTCATATATATTTAAAAGACTTAATGAAAAACTAAAAGTAGTTACCGAGTGTTTGCTGTGTTTTTTTCCAATTTTATTCAAAGACGGTGAGTTGCAATTTCTAGATTACAAAGGGATATTAATCTTTTAAGAAATTAGAAGATAAATGTTTGGCACACCATGTCAAATATTTCTAGAGCGGATAATGAGTTAATGTATTCAACTTTCTCGAAGTTTGCAATAAATTTGATATATCCCCCTTGTTCATCTGCAAACTTTTATCAGATATTTTCAAAAGTAAAAATAGTAAAAGATTTTCAAGATAACGATTTTTTTTTTTTCGATAAATAAAGATTTTCCTATGAATATTTTTGCCACAAATGCATAAAATACTTATATTTGAAGGAATCAAGAACAATTAAAGCAAATAACCATAAAAAGGATTGCGAATAATAAATTTTTATATTGATAGCCTTTAATTTTTTTACTTTATTTTTTTTTTTCTTGTAACACTAATATATGTTTTGTTTTGTTTGCAGTTGCTTCATTTAACTAGGTTTACATATATAGTGAAGGGTATGTAAAATTCGGCATAGCTGAATATAGAACTCTTATTTGTTTTTTATTTTTTAATGAAATCATGTTGTTTAAACTACTTAAGACTAAATTTAAAAAACTTATTAAGCGCTAAATAGCAGATGAATTTTTAGGTAAATTCCAGCAAGCAAATGGCTTCTTAACTTTTGTTTAAAAATCATCGTTATTAATCCTTTCAGTACGTTTATTAAATTATAACACTGGTATACAATTCAAAGTTTGTATTACATTTTTTAAGGTTAATAAGCGGGAATTTTCACGAAAAAAATAATATAGTTTTTAACTTCGGTCATTTTTATGTACTTATCTTTAGAAGATTATCCAGAGTGCTTTGCGTGATGTCCTGTGACCATAAGCGTTTATACGTTACCAGACTTTTAAAAACGTTGGATTCTTTGTAGACTTACTGCTGGTTTCTTTACATGCGAATGAAAATTTCTTATTGAAAACAAAAACATTTTTATATTTTGTTTTTGTTTTCAATACAAGTATGCGAAAGAAGTGTTCGTTCGCATGTAGAGAAATCGGCAGTTAGTCTAACCAAAATTATAATTGATTGATTATGAATAGATGATGTTTATATGCTAGTGTTTAATTTTTCTTAGTCATTGGAAAGAAAACGTTTATTATTTTTTGTATAAAATTTTTGAAATTTGAAAAATACAAACATTTGTGATAAACATAACAATGTTGTGAATGTGCGATAAGGCAAAAAAAAAAAAAAACAATATTTCTGAGAAATAATTCAAACCGATTTCAAGTATGTCGCAATAGTCTCATTGTAAAAGTGAAAATCAAATCAGTAACAAAAAAGTTTCAGATCTAAGTTCGCAAATAGCTTGGTGAGTATTCCAAAATGGATACGCGCTCTTGCAGAAAATTTTGTACCTAGCAAATAGTTTTTTCATATAAGAAGGTTATTCAAACTTAGAAAACGAAATTATAAAATCATCATATCCATTGTTTCAGAAGATTTTAAAGAACTATTTAAAGGTATTTTTATTCAAACGCGAAATAAGAAGAGTGAAATGTTTGTGTCTCATATACAGCCGAAACAACCTTACAAATAATTAAAAATCTTGTTACTTACACTTGTTTTAACTTGTATCTGTTATATTTAAGAACAATAAATAACATATCGCAGTGTATCGAAAAAAACTATCTTTATGGTCTTTAAATCCATTTAAATCACAGTATTTAAAAGTGATCAATTTTTTATACTTTACTGAAAGAAATTAAAATATCAATAATTAATAATGTTAATATGATTAATTACCTGTATGCTCTGCACATAATCATAAAGGTAATTACCATTCATAAAAAATGTCCATAACAATAAAAAATACTGGGGAAAAATAAACATATAATTTATATTTAATAATATATTATTAAAAGATTAAATCATAACAGTTATGTGATTAATTAACTTCATTCAGAGGATATTAATTCGCCTTTTTTAAAAATTAGTCTAGTTAGTTAAAACATTTTTAAAGTTGAAAAATTAATTATCATTTATTTTGGTTTGAGTTCATTATAATTGGAGATTCTGAAAATTTTTAAGAAAGGAAAATTATATCCAAATATGTAGAGTGTACTATTAACAGCTAAATTTTAAATTTAAATCGTAAAAGTGATGTATGCTATACCAAGGAGTTAAAAAAACCTAAACCTTAAAGGGTGCCTGCATAGAATAACTAATTTTAATGTCTATAGTCTTATATTTTAAATCGTAAGAGGCCACTTTTAAAACATATAATTAATTCATAGGATGAAACTAAAATGATGAGTCCATCTCGTACTTGGTATAATTGTTGGCAGATACTTAGATTTTAACAAAGTATATTAAATTAAAAAAGAAAATAATTAACTCATAAAATTTTAAAACCTATAAAACTAAAGATTAAAATGCAAAACTTGTTTCACATTTAATCAGCTATTGCAGAAGAGATTAGTTTTTGCACCTTTTGCATGTGTTCTTTGTTGTCAGATTGCAATATAGTAAATTTTGATTCAAATAATTATTTCGTCAAAAATTTCCGTATATATTTTTAAATAACATATACAAATACGAAAATTAAAAATTTTAGTAAATTTAAATTTGAAAACAAATAGAGCGTTTATTAGGTGTAAAACTTTTTTCTGTGGGTAAATATTGTATTAAGAAGCACAAATAATGCAGGAAAATATTCCAAGATATTATGCATGAATGACAAACCCTTTAAACATAATCAGGTTTATTTAAAATAACTAACAAGAAACAAGTAAGAAAGTATTAAAAAATAAAGAAATTGGTTACCATATATAATTTAACATCAAATATTTTCATAGGCTCTTAATGGGTTAAGCATTTTTTATAAAATTATAGGCGAGCATTAATTTGTTCACTCGATATTTTTTCTTATTTTTACCATCTCTATCGCCCCACATAGGTGGTTTTTTAAAAAGATATATACAAATTAGAGACAGGTGTGATGTTTTGGCTTCAAAAGACATTGACCGATCTTGCTGATTTCTAATTGCAAAATTTTCGAAACTACCGATTGGCGTATTTAAATTTTCTCTAGCTCATATAGTACCTTGGCAAAGTTGTTTTCTACATAAACATGGACGGAAAACACAAAAACGGCTTCGCTATGCATAAGATCTCAGAATATTTACATTATATGGTCGGATATGGATATCGTAGAAATTACAAATGGAATGACATCTGTGGTGAAGGGTATAAAAGATGAAAACCACAATTGCTACAAGTAAAGCGAATTTGCGTACATCAGTAATGTTTTTGCCACCTGTCTATTGGCAGAAAGCACACTATTTAATAAAGACTTCCACGAAAACTAATACAGTATTTTACTTATTCCTAAAAGCAAAAAAAAAAAAACATTTTCTTACGCGTTAAATAATTTCCTTCAGCAAAAAGTTACATGATAAAAAAGAACGTCATACGTTTAGAGAAGGACAGAAGTTAGAAGAAAAAAACGTCTTTATGGTGATAGACTAAAATTTTTAATTTAACTTTAGTATTTTTTGCTGTAGCTGTCACAATATTATGAGAATTTCAAGTTATTAGATTTTATGGTTCCAGAACTAGAGGCCTGCGAGGGATGGACAAAAAGGCCGAAGGATATACATTGTAGCGAAAAAAAATTGGGTATGTAATCTATAGATGTATGAATATAATTAAAATGAAAGTATTATTTGAAGTTTGTAGAAGAAGTTTACAAATGGCTGGACTAATTTACTTGAAATTTTTAAAATATATATTTTTATTACTGAAAGACATTACGGGCATATAAATTTCATTATTTTCAACTAGATAATTCAACTTACATACAAAGTAAATATTTATTTTATATCTTTAAAGAAGTAAAAGCAAAGTTTCTCGAATTTGGTAAAAAAAAGCTTTATATTCAATATTTTATTTAGTGGGCGTTATAATATAAGTGGACATGGTGCTTCCCATACAATGAAAATATTGATTTCTTTATATTTTGGAGCGGTAATATTAGAAGTTTATGAACATCTACAAATGTAAGGAATTATATTAGTTGGCGTGGTATGCGCAATACAAAGTGGAAAATTATAAACGTATACTTAAATAACTATAGAATTATGATTCCTAAAATTTTACACATGTCATTATATTTTTAACGTTCAAAGCTCAGCAAAAATTATAAAAAGTGCAACAGTAAGAACGTTATCTTACATAAAAAGTGAACAATTTTTATTGTGTAACTAGCGTGTTGAAGTTCTTTTTACTCTGCATACCCGCACAAAAAATGGAAGGGTTGATGTCATACGTTTATTGGGGTATAGAAGCGTGGCGGGATTAGCTAGTTATAATTTTAAAAGATGTACGTTTTTTTTCATTTTGTTGATTGTTGCTCTTTGTAAAAGTGAATCTCTGTCTTAACACACTAAAAGTAATTTTTGTATATTAATATTTATTGTAGATTCCTGATGATGCTGTGGGTAGTGTTACATTGAAAATATCGATAAAGAAAATATTAATTATATTAAATAGTTTGTATATTGCTCTACAAAAACTTAATAGACATAAAATAAATTTCCTTAATTTGAATCCCCTCCAGTAATCCAATATTGTAGTAAAATGACATAATTATAATATTATGTTTGCCAAAATAGATATGAAATTGACAGTGCTGTTATATTAGCTTATTAAAATTCATAGAGCTTTCTTTTTTTTTTCAATAATATCCACCACATAATTCCTTAATTCCTTATTGTAACGGACCTCAGGTGCTAATTAATTTGCAAAATTATCTACGGCTTAGACTGTCAGTTTTGTGTGTACAGTTTTAATACTCGTACAATCAATTAGGGTAAAAATAAACAATCATCAATTTGTAGTTGACACGTACAATACCGGCACAACTTATTCTATTAAAAGTGTTAACAGCGAAACTCAGGAAATTGGTTTAATGTAAAGGAAATATATTCAAAGCAAAAAGTCAATAAATGTCTTTCTATACGTCTGTAATCGAGTTAAAATCAGTTTTGCCACGTGACCAGATGAGATACAAAAAATTAATTAATTCGAAATTTTACTTAGATCGTCCCATAAATGTTTTTGACACGTTTTAAAATAGGCTAGGGTCAATATTTTGCCTGCGTTTTTTGAATGGATATTAAATTATCAAGAAATTGAAGTATCACCAAATATCTAAACTTACAAAAAAACAAAAAAAAAAACAAAAAATAGGAAAAATCGTTAGCAAAAAACTAAGATTGCACTAAACAATTAAGATTTGACCAAAAAATATTTATTTTCACACAAATATTACCAAAACAAATTTTATTTTTCTAAAAAAATTTTGCTTGCGATAATCGAATATGAAATCTCATTCAAAATTAAAAATGCACAATTAAGAACTAAAAACTATCAACAGCTATCAAATATTTTACTAAAAAACCAACAACAACATTTTTATTTTTTTACAACAATTTTATTTAAATTTAATAATTCTAACCAAAGCCCACCACATCAGCTTTAATGATTAATATTTATCATCATCATTTATCACATTTCCAAAATGTAAACTTTAAACTTCTCGATTCTAAAAATCTGGAAATTGATTTAAATTAGAACAGTAAGACAAATAAGTACTATTCGATTTACTTTTAGAAGTATCTACGTGTTCTTAAATATAGTTTCATTTCATTTGTATTACAAGGTATTTTATCAAATCTGAACATATAAGATTACAGTGTTTTTAAAATATTGGCTTAAATTTATGTTTCTCAATATCTAAAATTATATTATTTTTTATTAACATTTTAAATTCTTACAAAACACTTAATTATTATGTTTTGAGTAAATTAAGTAATAAACTTAAGTTTTTGGCTTTTTATACTGTTTGTGTTGCGGTTTAAGTCAAAATATTGTTTATATTTTTACGCGCCTTTCAAATTTCACAACATTTTCAAAGGAAATATGAGAAAAGCTGTGATTTTTCTTCTTTCAGTGCCATCTTAAGGAAACATCTTTTAAATATCTTAACCCATTTTAGACCACTTTCGAATATAATAAATTCCAAAATTTTCTTTAATATGGTAATACAGTCAATACGGATTTATGAAGCGGCAGTTTAATGTTATATATTGGCAAATTCCATCTGCTGTTTATTACAACCCAGGCTGCGAAATACTTTAGCTTTTACGAATGTATTTTGCTTTGGGCTTTGGGACGCTTTTACTAATTATTTGGCTCTTTGCCAGTCAAGAAGATTTGAATTCGTTTGTTCGTGTTACAAAATTGTTATGAGCTCCTGATTGAAATATGAAAAAAGAAAACTTAAGTGAGTTAAATGCAGTAGGATATATGTGTGTCATACATATATTCCTATCAATAAAAACGTACATCCTTTTACAAAACTATATTTTAGAATATGGATTAACGGCAGTATCTAGATTTTTAGATCTGTCAATTGTTTTGTTTTAAATGTGTGGTAATTTTCCAGCTGTCAACCTCTTTCTGTGTGGTTTTTAGTGAGTTCAGTGTAAAAGGTACAGGAAAATAAAGCCGATTAAGCTGTTCATAAAATTAAGTAATTTTTGATTTCAGTCGAAATCAGATTATATAATTTCTCATACACAAGTTAGCTCGTTGTATTAATTTTCGTCGAAACTCAGTTGAAAAAAGGACAGGGAGTGCTGTTTATAAAAAACTACTTTGGCTGCAACTGTGAATTTACAAAATGCAAACGAAATAAATTTTGTGGAGGCAATTCCTTTATTTTATTTGAATTAAATTAAAAAAGAAATTATAAAAAAATTAATTTTCATATCATTTCGTTTGTAGTTTCCACAAAATCCATATGCGGTATATATTTACTGAGTTCTTAAACATACCGACGTCGATTGAGCGCCGTCCTTCTGTCCATCCGTTTTGTTGTTGAAATTAACATTGCAAAGGTACTGGCTGAGCTAGAGAAAATTTAAATACGCCAATCGATCAGACATAGTTTTGAAAAATTTGATATTGACAATCAACCAGTGTATTCCCGTAGGTGGTTGAAGTTTATAATAAAATAAAAGAAAATTTTGTATTATTTGTGCTTAGAAATTTAATGAATATCCAACATGCTTATTTACTGTGCTGAGACAATAACTCTGAGCAAAATTAATAATTTTCGGAAAAAAAAACTTTTTTTAAGGGAAAAAAAAATTATGGTAAAAAAGAATTTCTTGTGCCGATTTTTATCTAAGGTATTCAATGTGAAAACTGAAGTTTGGTACATTTGGTTATACATATTTGATGAAGGGTACATAAGATTTGGCATAGCCCAATTGTTTAAATGAGACAGCGTTTTTGTATTTTTTGTATATTTAATAGTTTTTCCAGAAGATGAGTAAATATTGCAAGTAAAAATTTAATAATATTTATTGGAAAACAGCAGCAAAAAGGTGTTTTATTATTATTACTCAAAAACTAGCTTAAGCCGAACAAACGACTTACTTATCACAAACTAGAAGGTCAACAATACACCCATTTTTAATTTTATAAAATTTTAAACTGATTTAAAAATTTATTTTGTTAGTAAATATTTTTCTTAATTTTAAATAAAATATGCAATTGATTCAAACAGTTATTTACTAAGAAAGTTTTGTGTTTATTTTTCAATTTCTTAATTAATTGAACCAGTTTAAAATTTAATTTAATTAAATTTCAATCTAAAAACTCATAAAATTATTAAGAGGTGCAGAAAAACTTTTTTCTGTTATTAAAAACCAAATATAGGCAGGAAAGTTAATAATATAACCATTCCGTTTTAATTAATTTGAATACCATTGAAATATTTTTGATGTTCTTAAAAAACTTGTGTAAAACGTTTCGAGCAAAGGAAGCCAGTTGCTAGTTTATCACTCAACAACTAAAATGTTGTATACTAATATTTTAATTTCCACAAATGCTTATAATTACAAAAATGTGATGCTATATTTAGTGGGTTAAAATCTTTCTTCTGCAACTTGAGTATATATTTTTTTCTTATTAACTTAACTTTAGATGAGCCTGAGGGCATAATGATGTTGGAAAGTTGGTTTATTTGCTTTTGTTATTTTAACAACAAATATTTATATAAAACATGACTTGAAAAATGAAAAAATTGTTAAGACTTTTATTAAATATACTTTAGTTACAAGTATCAGATTTCAACTTTATTCTGTTAAACTAATTTTAAGGCGATGCCACGAACATGAGTATAAGAGTTATAATGACACTTTTGAGGATACTGAAATATTTTTTGTACGAGTAGAAATGTGTTAAAACGAATAAATAAATAAAATATTGTTGTGCTTTTTAAATGACTTAATTAAATCCGGAAGACTTTATTTAATTTGCTTCAGCAAATATGCAAACAATGTGTTCAGATGTGCATCTTAATTTAGACAATTAAATATTAAATTGGGTTCTGCACTTTGATGTTCAAATTGAAAACTTTTTGTAGATTTAAGCTTTTGCTGTTGAATTAAGAAGCCATTAACTGCACAAATAAAACTCTTGTCTGTATACATATATTGTATGTAGTATTATAGTTTTAAATATTCTTTATTTTTTTTTAATGGTTAGTGTCATAATAAAAGTTGAAACTAATCTTTCTGAAACATTTTTCTTTTGATTTTAATGTTGTATCTTTGAATCACTTTTATGTTACTTGATTTATGTACTTCTCAATGCATACACATGAAATTATATGATTAACCCATTATAATCAATTTTATTTTATTATTATATTATTTTAAGTAATTAGCTTTTAAAGTTTTCCTTGAAAAAATGGCAATGAGAAAAAATTAAGTTATTTTAACAACACTTAACACACTGAAAACAGCAACAAGATTATTTAATTTCTTAATGTTTGTACGTAACCGTTCAAACGATAATGGCATATAGGTTAATTTGTTGTAGCGGACTTAGCAGTCCGGTTCTTTTAAAATTTCAACTATCTGGCTATAACAGTTCAAAAGTTTGGCCACATACATCAAATTACATTAAATATGGGAACACCCTTTAATTTATGATTTTGAATGCTTATGACTGTCATTATAATGGTCATAGTGACCAACATCTTGTCCAATCTTCAAACGTTAATCTATAAAGGTTCAAAAGGTAGGGTCATATAAGTCAATTTAAATCAACTAAGGGGATACCCTTTAATTTTCAGATTTATTTTTGTATAACTTTTTACTATTGGGAGCTATAGTAATACGATTTTTTTTTAATCTTAAAAAGGTGCGCTTTACTGTTCGTAATACATTTAAAAAACATGTATGTAGCGGGCACCATTTAATTTTGAAGATTATGAACTCTTTTAAAACGGAATCTATCTGTAATCTATCAAATTACACAAAATTTTCAAAATCGGTTCAAAAATTTCTGAGGTCTGCAGGCACAAACATAAAAAAGCAACATTTAGTCGAATTGATAACCTCCTTCTTTTTTTAAGTCGGTTAAAAATTATGCTTGAATTAAGAATTTCATCTCTTTGTTTTCAAAGAAATAAAATGAAATTATCTCTGAAGAAACAACATACACAAGTGCATTAGTATATTTGTATGTAATATAATTATATTCAGTATGTACTCACAGTAGTAAAAAATCTAACATAAATAATTTTTTAATGGATAAATATAAATTTTAATGCCTTCTAAAAATAAAATCATTAAATTGCCATTATTATCGTAAGCTTAAAAAAAAATTATAATGACGCCAAAAAAAGTAATAAGCACATTGCAATGTATTAGAAGATAAGACTTTCACATTTAATGCCTTAATTGCCTTTTTTTCAGACAACAAATTCTTATCTTTAACAAGAAAATGCAAACATAAAAATAAAAAGTTTAAAACCCCGATACCAAGGATTATTATGTATTAATGTGTTAATTTTGATTTTGTAGAAAAAAATATGTATTTGTAGGCTAATCAAAAATGTTAAATTTTCCATCCGCCATTGTTGATTAATTTTTTTTTCTTGCTAGTTATTAGCAAAAAATTTGTTTAAGATTTTTTGGACATTATAAAATTTTGTAGCCAAGGGAGATGTTTAAATAAAGTTCTGTTATATTTTCAGAACTTTCTATTTTTTTATTTTTTTGCTTGTCAGTAACAATTACTCGGTAAGTTTCTTGAGTTGAGTTTGATCATCGACTGCATAAATCATAGTGAAAAAATTGCTTGAAATTATAAACTTTTTATTGATATTTTAGCCAAAACGGCATAGTTATCATAAAGTAGCCACAGATTTATATCATTTGAATATATACTGATTATTCTTGTTCGTAAGACTAAGCTAGAATGGTTGACTTTGTCTCATTATTAGTAAATTCGCACTCCATCGTTAAGGCCACAAAAAAAAAAAACATAAAGTTGCTGATGCATGTGTGTCATACATACATATATGAAGGAAACAAAAACTTAAAGAAAATTAGAAAGTACTTTTTTTCTAATAAATTACCTTTATTCGTGATTCATTTGTAGTTGAATTATGTTTTAAATAAAGTTTCGTAGAATATTTAAGACAAAATACGAATTCCTCAAAGTTCTCTGAAAGGATTTTCCTCATTAAAAGTATAATTAAGTACTTCAATAACCAAAGTTTAAGCCTCTGAGTTTTTAAAAATTTGAATTTGATTGGAAAGCAAGTTCCTAGAAATAATGATAAATAAAAAAAACTGTTTTTGTAATAAAGTTCTCTGAAGTAGTCGGCTTAATTTGTTGTAACTATTCCATAAACGAATACCAACAACAGTATTACTAAATTCATCTTACAGATTTGGTATGAAAATCTTGATATTGAATTATGACACTCTCTATTGTAAATAAATATTTTGCTATAGCATTGTAAGCAACGTAGAGTTTTACGGAATTCACACACGCAAATTTTTCTTGCAGTAATTCTAAATTTTGTGGATGGAATGTAGAATCATTTTATTTCTTGTTTTCTCACCCACAAAGTTTAGAATCGCTAAAAGAAAAGTTGACGTGTGTAAACTCTATATTTGTGTAAGTCAGGGCTGTCAACATTAGCATAAATTATTTTGCCAAATAGGAGGATCATTAGAAATTAGTTTTGGCAGGCATAATTTGCATGTTGATTGCGTAGGTTGTTGTTATACATTACACATAAATTTGTTGTGGAATGTTTTATTACGTTTCATAAATCGTTGATATATAAGTCAGATAATCAATGTGCGATAATAGATCCTGTTTGAAAGTTACTATCCCTTAGGAGATTAAACTAGTGTCTAACTTTTATTACACTAATATAAAAGTCAGCAATGTTAGTTCCTAACTGTAATCTTTCCTATATTATCAAATTGCTCAAAGTAGTAGTATTGAATGTTCTTAGAAAATCACAAGAAATATTTGCGCTAGAGAAATACATGTACTTTTGGTTGCTTTTGAAGCAGGTTATTACTAGTTCCTTGGTGCAGTAAAAGCCCTTACAACTGATGGTTTTATGCTTTTTGAATAGTTACTCCGAGTGAATAAAGCAATGACTTAATTTCAGAGAATAAACTGAAAAAGCTGGATTGAAAAAAATATGTATTTAAATTATACTCGTATTTATATTCCGCATTTTCACTTCCCCATTTTCACTTGCTGTTTTAGTACTAGAGGCTTTTAAACAACTACCGTGTTACCCTGCAGGGTATAATCAAGTATTCTTACGAACGTAATAATATTTTATGTCATTTTATATAACGCTTATTGGAGCAGTAGCACAGTCTTTCCCTTTAACGAATACCGATAGCTTATTCGTGAAGAGATTATGATTCTTCACTACATTTTGGAGTACATAAGTAGATAGACTAATAAATTTTTAATTTCATTAGCATTGAATTACAAATAATGAAGTACTGAATTTCAAAAATGTTAACGCTTTTTAAGAAAAGTATTATTGATAATTAGTAAAAATTAAATCATTATCATTGACTCATGATTAATGATTAAATAATTTCAAATCATTACTATTATTAAACGTTATTAAGTATCTTTGCACACTAAATCAATACCCTGAATATAAGTATAAGCATATTTATCACAAAATTTTGGTAAATTTGGAGTATATTTACGTCTTAACATTATTAAGAAAAATGAGGAAGATTGAAAACATATTTTTGTTTTGATATAACTAATAACAATTGCTAACTAAGGTTTAAGGTGACTAAATATTTCAGAAATGTAGTTTTAAAACTATATCACTGATTTCAAATTTGTATAGTACGCAAATGTTGAGTTATACATATATACATTTAAAACCTGTTTATTTCTTTATTCTGTTATTTTCCTAAGCTTATGTGATCATTAATCAATGTTTCATATAAACAATTAATTTGATCTGATCGTAATTATTAATTAAATTTTCTTTATAATAATTCATTAATCATTAATAATTCGAAAAATATCAGAAGCACTAAATGAATTTTTTTTGGCATTTTCTTATTTCACAAAAAAAAAAATGAAATTTAAATTGTGTAGAAAAAATCACAAGTATGTTGGGAACATATAAACAAAATTTAAAAAATGGATTTAAATGAAAAATTATTTGAAGAAGGTAAAATATATGAGCCCCTCTACAATCGTCAGGATATTAAAACTTAAGTTTGAAGAAGATTTGTGGATCAAAACTCAAAATTTCTAACAAGATCTTTTTGAGAAAAATAAAAATAAAACAGAAATATAAACAAATATTGACAAAGCCGTCGTAGAATCGCCGTTATTTTATTTACAAATTCTCATTTACCATAATTAGTTCCAGTACCGTCGTCTGTTGTGTTCCTACACTTACCCGACGAAATATTTTGTTTTGTGATAGTAGGTGTACTGAAGAACGAGAAAAAAGAAAAATGGCATGGCTTCTTGTACGTTATTTCAGTATAGTTGTGTGTGCTATTTAAGATAAAACAATAAACTATACTGAAGAATATCAAATTAAAAGCAAAGTGTACAAATTCTAATGCCATGCAAAATTTTATTGTTTAAGGCCAGGATTCACCATCATACACAATCGTACGATTTAAACACACAAAAAACTGACAGAATTCTGTCCTACTTTAAAATCGTTTCCAAATGGCGTCATACTTGCCACAATATTGTGTTGTTGCTTTCTCCTCACCTTCAAAAATCTCAACTCTGATCGCATAGAAAAAATCATTTCATAAATTATTTCAAAAGATTATAAAATCGTACAGATCCGTCAAAAAGTCTGTCACACACATACACATTTAAGCCACACTATCATACTTTTTGAGCACACATGCAATTTTTGACATATCGTACGACTGAGTATTATAGTCAATCCTGGCCTTTAGGAATGCGGCTAAGCTCGCTGAAACTTGTGAAGAGAATTTAAAAAATGGCATGTTGTAAATATGGACTAATAGTTACTGGTTGCTTAAAAAGATGATCTCTACAACAAAGACTACCTAAGGTATATGGATTAAAGCATGCTCTTGATTGGTGTAACGATATAAAAAACGCTGCAATTCTGTTTGCTGAATTCTAGTTTTCCTGCATTTTTTTTAAAATTATAAATTTTTTTTTTTATTTTTCTTTCTCGCCAAAAGCTGAACGTTTTCTTTCGCTAGCTTTTACGCTGAAATGAAATGCCAAAACGAAAGTACCAACTCTAGGTCAAAACGATAAAAACAGGAATATCCAACAAATATAATGAATATTATTTCCGTGATAATTTTAATTAAAATAATAATCCAATTTGTGTTCTATAAATTAAAATTTTACGAAAAAATAATTAAGAATTAATTATATCAACTTTTTTATTTTCAATTATTATTTAACGAATTGTCGAAATCGGATTTTACATTTGCAAAGAGTGGCCACTGCGTTACCGCCGCGTTATTTCGGTATGCTACATACAAAATGTACGGAAACGAAAACTTTTGAAAAAAAAAAACGCTTTCTGCTCTTGTTTAGTTATGGATGTTAATAAATGAAGACATTTTTATATACGTGAAACTAAGCTCAGTTAAAGATTAATCAATCGGTTATGAAAGCAATATAGATGTGCAGATTTGTTTTAAATATAAAAGTTAGTTGAAGCAAACAGGTTGTAAAAAACTTTTTCTTTGGATCGAATGAAATTATTTTATAGTTCTTAACAATCTTAAGGTACGGTCAGATTAGTCAAAAATTTATCAGAAAAAACGTAACCCATATTTAAAAAAATATTTACTTAATCTTTTCAGACACGTATCATTACGACTGACGATTTATAATATTATAAATCTATCTATAGAACCTTTTACATTGAGGAGGATCTTATATATTAGTAGTTAAAAAATACAACAAATTTTTCCATAACTTAGTGGTTATGTCTCTTAAGTCAAATATTTGACTAATCTGACCGTACCTTTACGGGCAAATATTGATACAAAATACTTAATTTAAGGAAGTCCTTGTGTGCTTTACTTCAAGTAAAATTTCATATATTACTTTTTGTTTTTACAAACATTAGCATCAACACATAATAACGATACTATCTATGAAAATGAACAGATTATTAATTATATCTTATCATGCATGTGTGTTTAAGAATTTTCCAAGTTCATAGAACTGAACATGAATGCAAATCTTAAAGCATCCATAACCATCCACAATTATTCACATGTGTGAATTTTGTTGTAAGATCCAACTTAATATAGATTTAATTATAGATGAGTATATATTAGTAAGAGTTGTGAAAAGTACATTAGAATGAAAAATTAAATGATTCTCAAGTTGTTATTACATCTTAAGAGAATTTGCAAGCAAAAGTATTTATATGTAATTATTGTAGTTTTGTTTAACGTAATAAAATTTTTTTCATTTCCAAATGTTATTTCCATCTTGGTACAGCCTTAGATATGCTAATGTAATTTTGTTGTACATTTTAAGTATACATGAAATATAAAAGGTTCTTAGAATTAGAGAGTATAACCATGCAATTTTTAACTTATTATATGCTTGGTGTCTAACTCTGTACTGAAAACAAAATAGTGATTTCAATAATTTAGACTATTTCTTTATTCCTTTGCTTCATCTTTATAATGAACGGTTTTTAAATAACTAAATTAATTTTAATACATAAATTGCTTCAAAGTTTTTATATTTTTTGCATGCAACGTCAGTCTTGATTCGCAACGATTTTAATTTGGCCCAGTGAAGTAGTGTTAAAACAAATTTTTGGCCTTTAAAAATCATTTACGTCATTGATCGTTGCGAACGAATCGAAGACCAATATCAACAAATTGTGTCCCTGGATCATGATGTTATTTAAAGGGCAAATAGATTGCTAAATTTCAATAGCTTCTCTTTCTAAACCATGTCTAAAGAGAATAAGGGTCATATATTTTCTGTAGCTTATTCGGAGATGTTGCAAAACTGATTTCAACCCCATTACAGACAAAAAGGCATCTCTAGTTCGACTCCTCTATGTAAAAATTTCAGCTTGGCTGTGTGTACAAGGCTATCTAAATTTGCCTTGACTAGTGGGCCCATTTTCACATTTGATTACTGGCGATACGGTTAGTGTGATACTTTTAACACAAAGCAAATATTGTACCTCGTTTTACTTTAAAACTGTAATATTTAGAGGCTTGATATTGGTAAAAGTTCCCTTCTAAAATATTGGCTAAATTTTAAGAGTATAAGTGGTATCGCAAAATACAAAATTAAAGGTTATTTTCTTGCACCCGGAGAATCATAACACATGGATCTTTTAATTATGTACAAATAGCACCTTTTTAACGTAAATAGTTTATCGCGAAATACTTACAGTAATGGAACAATGTCTCACCGCTGATAAAAAGTAAAATATTATCGTGCACCTGAAAATATTAAATAAACTTTCTTACTAATGTGTATAGTTCATTTGGTTAATATTAAGTTCACAATTGATTTTATATTCATCTGAATTTTCCTTGAACTATTGATAAGTAATTAGTTATATTTCCACAAACATTCTCCATACGCTGCAGTTTTTTGTGTTTTTTTTTTTTCTTTGTTTTGTACATTTAAATGTTCATGAATATGACACTGTTCTCTATAGACATCATTAATAATGAAGTTTTATGTTTTTTGATGACAAAATAAAAAGCATTTGTAACCATATATTTACTAACAAGGTTTCACAATTTTCAAGTTACACTTTGGGAAGAAAAACCTTGCTATTGATTTCTAGTAAAACGAATAGATTTTTTATCAACTTTAATATTTTGTATTAAAATAAACACCATGGTATTAAGTAAAATAAGCTGTAAAAAGCTAATTATTTTCAGTAAAAGTGAAAATAACTACACGTTTTATTAGAAATAAAAAAGAAAGTTGCCATCAACGAATAATAGAAAAATATTTAAGAAATCAGCATCAAAGAAATTATAAGAGTAAAAAAATAAAATAATTAAAATCAACGTAAAAGATTGCAAGAAAATATCAGATAGTATTTTTAGTAAAATGAATAAATCAATATTTTCAAATGTAAACGATTCTATGTGGATTCCACAACATTTTGAAAACACATGAAATCCTCATTTTACTTGAATACAAAATTAACTGTTCTGGCCGTTAGTACTTCCGTATTGAACAAATCTTTATTTTACACAGATTTATTAATTTTAAAGCATTAATATTAAAAATAAATCAAAAATTTACCCTATTTAATTCTACCGTTAGTTTTTCTCAACTTTTATTATGTATCTAAAAATTAGTTTAAAAAAACAGATTCATTTTATTTTACCAACCTAATGTCACATAAGTGAGAAGGGAAAAATAATAGAAATGTAAAAGCACTCGTATTTATCTTTGTGCTTGTGAACATAGAAACCAAAATACCTAAAATAATACTCGCATAGCGGTAAGCGTATTCGTTTATACAGGATGAAATCAAAACTTTAACAAAGAAAAACGTTATTAATTACTACAGAAGAAACAATTTGTTGTTCAAGAAATAGGTCAAAAAAAGAAAAAAATATATAAAATGGTTTTGTTTGTTTATTTAGTTTATCGAAAAATAATTTGTTAATGTAATAAATAAACTTAAAATTGCTTAGAATAAAATACTTCTTTCGCTCAAGATACAAAATTATTTTGGTTTCTAAAATTAGCTTGTAGTAACTTAATCTTTTTTGGTTTTTGAATTTGGATTTGTAAAAACTTAAGTTTAAGAATTTTTATGCCCATTTAAGATTTAAATTTTTTCAAATCTACGTAATTAACAATTATGCATTTGCAAAGAAAAAGTATAAAAAATAACAAAATTGTTTCCACAACTGTATATCTTTTTGAAAAAGAAATCAATACTTACTAAAATTATGTTTCATTTTTAGTACCTTTTGAAAAAAATAAAGATTAATAAGCAGATGCAATACCAAGATGATCCCACTAACTCCACACAATTAAAACAAAGAAATTGACACAAAATTTACTATGGCAAGAATCAATACAAATGCACCACTGTCGACAAACTACTCAGGCAATACAGACACTACCGAACAACACAACAAAACAACGTATATTTACGAAGCAGGATCAAAAATTTACAAAATAACTCTACAACAAATCATCATGACAACAGAGTACATACATCTGCCTTTAACCAAACGTATGCAAAATAAAATACACGAACACTAAAAACAAAATAAACAGGACACATATGCTTATACAAGTGAAAAAGCAGGAATTTGCCTTCGCATTATATTTTGATACCCATGGTCTCAAATTAAGGAGAAAGATAAATTTGTGTCATTATTACATTTAAAAAAATTTGACGAAGAGACATTTATTTGCTGGTGGGACAAATCCGATTGTGGTAACACCAGTGTGAAAGAAATCAGAAATTATATAAATAAGAACACAGCACACTTTGTTAGCTAAAGATTATTTTCTCTGCTATTGCTATAGGTATTGATTGTCGAAAATACACGTTTTTGTAACTTAATGTCAGTGAATGCAATGTAATAAGAAAACTAGCAATTCACTTCCAAAAACGCAATAAGGCCAAAGAAAACATATAAATAAAGCGTAAAATTAATATTTGTAAAATATTGTAATATTAATATAAGCGACCGGGGGTAAATTCATTCCACCGCAATTTCAGACCCAATGTTGTCAAATTATAGACTCATAATTTTTAAAAATGATAAGGACTCAATTGTTTGCTGGGTAGGTATGCACTTAAGTTGTGCATTATTTGCCAATGTATCTGTGTCACTTTAAAATACTTTATTACTTTCTAAATACTGAACTTACGTAACTAATAATTCTTGCAAAGAAAAACTTACTTAAAGACACACAGACTGGTTAAGGGTCATCGAATATTAAAACAAATTGTTTTAACTTCGAATTTATTTTCATGATGGCTTAAACGTGGCATGTCATAGTGTCCAAGGACAAAATGTTCATGGATTTTATGACGCATTCAAAAAAGAATAATGTAGATCAAAATCAGGTCACATTGAAAAACGTCATAATGTCCATGGACGTCATAATGTCCTGCATATCAGGCCTTCGGCCGGGCCTAAGTATTTTATCCTCTATGGTACAAACAATACCGGCTTGGCTTAGACTTTTGCAAGCCACTTTATAAAAACGTTAGAAATTTCTTACATAAAATAATATAAAATATACCAATAATATTCATGGATGTTATGACTTTACGTTGGTGGAGACTATGTCACTTTCTGTTACTGTAAACTATGGTAAACTTACTGTAAACTTGGTAAAAATTTTATGTGATAGCCCATTACGATTCAAATGTTAAAAATATCTTTACTAAAAAAATAACTTTTTATCGAAATCCATTGTATAATAGATTGTTGAACCAATAATTTTTTTACCTCTTATTAATTTTTATATTCAATTTTGATTTATGCATCACAAATTATAATACAAGCGATAGCGATGACGGAAAATCCATTTAAATTTTAAGTACGTATTTCCACAATTTCAAGTTTATTTTATATAAATTACAAAATTTAAGAGATTTCTTTAAAGAATAAACAATCTTTATTTAGTTTTATATTTTATCTAACTTAATTCCATTTTATGCCTGTTACAAAAAAATGCGACAGGAATTTTTTGAAGCAATCAAAAAAAGTGGGGGTTTGCACCATATTTTATATGATTTATTTAACACAACACAATTCTTATTACAATAGTAGGTTCCCTAGAAAAAGAGAGTTAATGTTACAAAAATGCCACCATAATTATACTCTTCACTACAAACAGTGGAAAAAGGGTATATCTAAGCTTGTTTTTCTGTTTGTAATTTCTACAATAACCATTTCCAACCCCGTGCATAGCGAAGTCGATTGAGCGTTGTCCGTCGTTCCGTCCGTGTTAGTGTTAAAATCAATTTTGCCAAGGCACTAGATGAGCTAGAGAAAATTTAAAGATCGGTCCGTTTCCCTCGAGGCATTGGTCCACGACTGTCTTTAATTTTCCAGATCATTTGGAACAATGAAGTAACTCCTATCAAAAAGACAAATATATAGAGCGGTAGAGAATTAAAATATAAGAAAAAACATCGAGTTATGGGCTCCTGAAATTTTTATTAAAAAGTTCGATTGTCAATATGGGTATCGTTTAAAATCTTTTAAACAGGTTTTTTACGAAATACTAAAATTTTTAAAAAATGCCTAACCCATTAAAATTCGATGATAGTTAAGTCATTTGTCACCGCAATATTGTTTTTTTTTTTTTTTTTTTTTTTTTTTTTGTTAGAAGTTATTTGACTAAACTAGATTTACATACATGGTGAAGAATGTATGAGAACATATGTAATATAGCACTCGTGTTTTTGATTCCAATTGTTTTTATTTTAGAAGTTCTTCCACTTGAAGTGATTTTATATTATGTTCGTAAAAACGAAAGTATATGTTGTTATTGGCTGCTGTAGTCGCCCAGGGTTCAACCCCTGCGGCAATCAAAAAATAAAAAATGTTTTTTCTATTTAATGGCATAAATACATATTCAAAATAAACCCGAAAACTTGCAGTCTCCCTCGTCGGTACTTCATGCAGCATATTGGCCGGCGAAGTGAAATAACTAACTCTCTATCTCTCGCCTTTCAAAGAATGTAGCACGGTTACCAAAATAACTAAATAGACGATAATGCCTGAAGTGCTACTTATGTTTAAAAAAAAATATTTTTTTATGAAATTTTAAGTTGAATCGGTAGATGTCTTAACAGATCTAGTTCATACAAGATATATAAAAATCGTAGAATCTTAGATTGAATTGAATTGAATTGACCCTACTTACTAACAAAGAGTAAACATCAAAAAAGCCTCTAGTCCTTTGAAATATATTTACTTAGCCATTTATTTTCCATGCGTAGAATATTTTGCAAAGTTTGTTAAGCTTTATTCTTTATTAATTTATTGATCTTTGGATTATGTGGTATTTGATTTACAGTTATACAAATAGAATAATTGAGTACATGTCAATAAGTCACAATATTTTCACTAAAGATGTATAAATATATTTAACACGTTTTATTATCCTTCTCTTAGTTGTTTATATTAATCTAAAATGATATAAAAGAAAAAAGTATTTTATGTCGCAGTGGTGTCATACGTAAATATTTGATTTTGCCAAATTATTAAGTGATAATAAAAAATTAATAACTCAGAAAAACTTAAATGAAAAGAAATAAATTAAACAGGTGAAAATCATTTATTTAATGACTTGACATTAAATAAATTGGCTGTTGTTTTAAAAGAAATGTTAAAAATTAGTTTTACTTTAACGAAAAGTTCATCTGAGCGTGTAAATTTTTTTGGAATTGAGTTAATATAAATTAGCGCTCATTTTAACCCATTATAAATTATTTCTCGTGTAATATCTCGCTCCGCATTGGCTATTTATTTTACAGATTTGGTTTTTAAAGCTTGTGCGCTTTTGCGTTATCGAAAAATTTTTCTAAAGGAATGAGACAGGCCCGACGATGAGACAAACGACGCTTCTTTCAAAAAGAAGACTGAAGATAAGTTAAATGCATCAGCAATTCATTTACAGTAAAAATGTCACTATCACTTAATTGCTTGCTGAAAACTAATTCTTCTTCTTTTTAAAAATATAGCATACACATATACGCACTGATATCTGACGCCATTTACAAAACCCAAGGTAGGTTAACATAATGACTAAGGCTTGGGATTTCCCGCAACTTTTGATATCCTGGGAAATGGAAAAAAACTATCGCATTTCTAGGATTTTCCAGTATTCCCGGAAAAATAGCAATTCTTGAAAAAATAAAATTATATAAAGAAATAATTTAAAATATTCATAGCGTAATTGTTGAATAATAGTTTGAACAGTTTACATAACTTAAAGACAATTCAGGTGACAAACATACGTATGAATATTTGTACTATATAACGAGATATATCAGAGACAACAATACTAAAAAAGTATTTTATTAATTACTTTTTTTAAATATATTTTTTCAAAACTCACTTAACAATTTACTAGACATGCTGTTGCTTGGTTTCGTTGCAAAATTTCCGACAATAGAAAAAACCCTTTCACTGTTTACTGAAGTAGGTGTTGTTGTCAACAATGCGTTATGAAGATTATCCATATTCGTGTTTTAAATGTTAGTGGCTTCGAGTAACTCAAATTTCTTTTTAAACAAATTATTAACCATACAAAAAACATTGTTACATTTAAACAAATAAAACTAAAAAATTAACAAAAAATATTTACATTTTTAAATTAAACAGAATTAAATTAAAGGTACTGATTTTATAAAGGGCGCGTACATTTTGCACAGTAAACATTTATCTACTAACAATTATGTTATTAATCTTTTTTGTTTACTAATAATATTCCTGTAAATTTGAGCGCATTTTTCGACGTCTTGTTTGTAATTTAATCTCTTATTTGATGGAACGTTAATTATGTGTAACATCTCTAGAGTAAATCTTCTACAATAGTTTTTCTCTTCACTTAATACTCTCACATCGTCAAAGTTTGGTATATGTTTTTTCATCGCAAAGTGGGCAGCTAGTGCTGTTTTTTGTTCTACCGGTTTATGTATAGCTTTTAAGTCTGATTTGTGTGATGCGAGTCTAGGTTTTAGTTTTGTTTTAGTTGTTCCGACATAAATCATATAACACTTACTGGATTCGTCTCCTTTACAATTTATACTATGCACAACGTTGCTTTTGTCTCCTTTGTCTATTTTTTAATTCATATTACTAAACAACTGTTGTATTGAATTGCTCGTCCTGAAGGATAATTGGTACTTTTCCGCGTCATATATATCACAACC
Source organism: Cistogaster globosa (assembly GCA_937654795.1). Taxonomy (NCBI): domain Eukaryota; kingdom Metazoa; phylum Arthropoda; class Insecta; order Diptera; family Tachinidae; genus Cistogaster; species Cistogaster globosa. The sequence continues at coordinate 138,829,547 of OW569403.1, forward strand.
TTTTAATCTTTCTGACAGTCCAGATATATAGGTTAATCCTTTATAAATTTTTGGCGATTTGTCTATTTTTGTCCTTTTTTCTTCAACATTCTTCATCAGTTCTTTGATAGTTTTTATCGGGAAGTCATTTAATTTTAATGTGTCCATAATTTTAATTTTGTTTTCTTTGTGAAAAACCGTATTACTTATGTCTAAAATCAGTACCTTTAATTTAATTCTGTTTAATTTAAAAATGTAAAATTTTTTGTTAATTTTTTAGTTTAATTTGTTTAAATGTAACAATGTTTTTTGTATTGTTTTGTATTTTTGACAGTTTCCCCTGAAGATGAATGGCGAAGCTATTCGAAATATTGGGAATAAAAATTAAAATTAAAGAACATTAATAAAGTGTTTTAATTATCCACAACGACCTTAAGCCGACCCAAATGTATAAATTATTTATCACAAATTATTAACTTTTAGATAAGTTTTATATCTTACTAGCAGTGCCCACGACATCGTCCACGTATCATTTCTAATTTTATAATTTAAATTTAGAAAAAGTTGTTTTAAACGTTTGTTGTATAGTTCTGTAAACAGTGTTAAAAATTTTCCACCTAAAAAAAAAATAAAATGTACTGAAAACTGCTATAGTACCATTATACATATAAAATTGGGTGACTTCATATTGTTATCTCAAGTTTCTCTACGAAATGACATATTTTTATGAAATATAAAGTGCTCTATATTTGAACCAAGGTTGAAAAGGGCCTCCACGCAAATTTTTATTCATATTCATCTAACATTTTTTACGTGATGCGAGCACAGAGATACAAGCAGAAAAATTCTAAAAATAGGTGCTCTGTATTCCATATCGATTACTGTCTACTCAAAAAAACTCAGATGGATCTCACTCTGGAATCTTATTTAATAACATATCGATACGAGTACAAAAAAGTTATTTTTATACAGTTTTTACACGATATAAATTGAATTATTTAAAAGTTATATTTAAAAATCTACTTTTCGATAATATTACAGAAAACTAACTGTAATACCTCTAGAAGGAAAAACTCACATTTATGTTATATAATTTAGAAGGTAATTAATACATGACATTATTCACCAGCAATATTGTTTTACATAATTAAATGTTCAGTACTTTGTAATGGAACTTTTTACTATCTGAGGTTAATAAATATAACGTTAATTCTAAGCTTATTTAATTTTTTGTCGTGAGTTCGTTCAATACCTTAAGTAAAATTCTTCTTAAAATATTATTTACATGAGAGACAGTAAATTGTAATAATTCGCTTACAGTAAAGTCATCTTGGTACACGGAATTGTAGAACAAAATTTCTTTAGAAATAAGTCAAAATGAGAGGACCGAGTAGGGCTTGGGAGAATTCACGTGAGAAAATCCGCGGGAAAAGCTTTCATCAATTTCTAGGGAAAATTCTGGCTAAGTTCCCGGGAAACGGAAAGTTTAAAATCATTAAAAAAATACACTGACTGTTTTTGGTTGTGACATTTAAAAATTTTTAAATATCTCGTTTCGTGTGATTTCTTCTACATATGTACATGAAATATTTTTTTGAAAGTTTTGATGTTGGTATGATAGTAATTGATAAGAATTACAAAACACATTTCTTAAGGATTTTTGCCTGTCTGTCTGTCTGTCTGCCTGTGTTCGCATTACATAAAAACTGCTTGATGGATTTAAATAAAATTTTGTGACAAGTTCCTTTACAACCTTGGTTCAAATATGTAACAAATTTTATTTCATAAAAATATGACATTTCGTAGAGAAACTAGAGATACCAATGTGATGTTACCCAATTTTATTGTAATACTGGTACTAGAACAGTTGTGAGTACATTTAATTTTTATTCTACAACAAATATTTAAAAACACATTTTTCTTAATTTTAATTTTAAGATAATTAGAAATGATACGCGGGCGAAATCGTGGGCACTGCTTGTAAGAATTGTTTTTTAGAATTGTTTTGTAAGAATTATTTTTTTTTGCGATTATTTTTTCACTTTCCCGGGAAATAAAAAATTACCGGAAATCTCAAAACGTTGAGCCGAGCAATATGAATATCAAAATGAAAAACTTTTGGTAAAACAAACACAGATTTATTGACAGAACTAATATATAATTTGCAAAATCTAATTACAATAGAATTTTTTTATGTGCACACCCATGGTAACAGCATCAATACATTACACTAAAAAGTGACACCTCTTTGAGGTTTCAATACTATATAACTCCCAAATTACCTTTTTGAATAAGAAATATTGATTCAAGTGGAGTCTGAATACACTATGCAGTGCTTAAAACAGGCATCTCCGGGTACAATAAACTTATATAAAAATAATTGAAGTATTTAGCAAATTTGAAATGTTGCATTTCCTTAAGAAGCCGCAAATGGTTATTTTGAAGTGCAAACAAAGTAGATGAAAAGCAATTTGCTTGATATTAGTTGCAATAGATTTAAAAAGGATATTAATTTAATCAATTCTCGGCGCTAAAGAGGAAAAGAAAAGGAAGACTGTTATATTGGTAATTTAGTAAAATTGTTAATATGGATTATTTTGTGTATGAAAGCCATGTGTTTAACATTTTTACCTTTGGTGGTAGACTTGATACATTGGTCCTTGTATTTTAAATTTTTTTAACTTTAAAATTATTCTTTCGGTGTGAAATTGGTTTGTGTTGTGTTTGACAACTAATTAGCTTGCAGTATCTTACTGATAGCAAATTATTAAGGTACGATGATTTTGTTCTATAGGCCAGTTAAAAACTATATTAGTTTTTCACTGATTTTAATGTTTGATTAAAGAGATTGCTTATCTATATTTTAGTATTTTGCTTTTAATTAATAATTGCTGAAAAAAAATTATTTATAGTTTTATTTGCTTTTTTAAGTATATTTATTTTATATATTTTTTGCTGTTCTTAGGAAATGCAAATCCTTTATAAATGAATTATTGTTTTACTTTTTAAACAATTAATTAATTTGAATTTTAAAACAATACTTATATCGACTAAATTAAATTTTTTTATAAAAACTACTTAGATAAATTATAAATTTATATTTTTCTAAACGTTAAAACATATAAATTGCATAAACACAAATGTGTAAATAATAATAAATTACCAATAGTTTAAATGTAGCAAATAATGATGTGTTATTTATTAAGAAAATTAATTAAAATTGTGATTTTATTTAAAGTTTAGTATGAATCTGCTATATAATTCTGTGTTGTAAAACCGCAAATAAATACTTTTCACAAAAAAAAGCAAATGGTAATATTTAATAATATATTATAAATATGTTTCCACAAGTTTTAAAATAAAAAAAATTATAATGGTATTCGCTTTTTTTATCTTCTTCTGCAGAACTTATTTAATATGTTTAATATTTTTTTGAAATTTAAAATGCATTAAATATTAAACATATAAATAAAAAAACCTTGAATTTCAAATGATTAGAACACTTTTCCTGCAATGAAGATAGAAATATATTAATTTTATTTAGATTCTGTAAATGGTCTTATACTTTTTTAAAAAAAATTTTTACTGACATGAGAATTTTACTGACTAGGATTGTGTTCATTATTTCATTAAAGTGAGCTTAAATACAACTACGTCTTCATTTTAGTTTTTGCAGTTCAGTAGTTTATTTGATTATTTGTTTTGCACAGACTTGCAAAGTAGCTCTGTCTAAACTTTATTTGAATCAATAAGTATAAGGGGAAAGTTGTCAGCAAAAAGTGTAAAAAAGGCGTTACAATACATTTAACATCAAGAAACTACTAATGGGTAGTTTAACTTGAATCATGCATGGAGTGCTAGTATTAAAAAAATTTTTTTATTTAGTTGTGGTGCCTGTGCTTGTTTCATATGCAATAAAAGGATATGAGCATCCAGAAAAAAGAACATATCCTGAGCAACGTTCTGTCAAAGCGCTTGGTACTGAAAATAAATCTAACGTGAACTACAAAGATAAGGTTACACGAACTAAATGGAAAAATAAATTAAAGAGCTAAACTGATCTAATGAGAAAAGTCAGACCAATACGATAATCAACGCGGTTACTTTAGTAGAGTGCTTTTTTTAATCAAACTCTCACTCATTAATTACATAACTCCACGATACACCCTAAATAACGATTTCTATGACTTTCGAATTTTAACAACTGCCCACCACCTATTCTTTTTTTGATGATTTAAAACATGAAAACTTTAATTAATTTTTTTTTTTGAAAAGCATTAACCTTAATAAGTGTAAATAGTGAAATTATTGTTAAAAAATAAATGTCTTATGTTCCTCACTTTATGCTTCGTCTTTTACTTGTTGACGAGAAACATAAGCTTTTCCCGGAAAAGCTTTCCACAATTCCCAAACCCTAGTTATATAATATCAAAGTCCAGAAAGTTATTTTTTTTAATTTAAAGATGTTTTGTTAACAACTTAAGCTAATATATTATGAAATCATTTGTAATAATTACACAAAAATTGTCAACTCTTACAAGCTTAAAATAATTGATTTTGTTTTTTAATCTTAAATTTTGTTAAACATAACACTGACAGTTTTTAAAAAACACATTTACATTAACATTAAGCCCATAATTATAACGAATAAATTTATTACCATTGAAAACACAGTTTTATCTTAAAGTATTGTATTCGCATTAATTTTCGTTTAAACTCTATATGCTGGAGACAAATTTAAGGCTATAAATAAATTTTCATATAACGTGGTTAATAAATTTATAGTCGTAACTCTTCGATAACAAGTTACGTTTCCTTGTCTGGAATAAAAAACAATGGCATGAGTGTGTTTATATTTTTATATGTAAAAAAATAAATATGCAAGAGTAAACTTGTTAATAAAAATGAAAAAAAAAACATCATGTAGATTTTTGCTTTAGTTGTTTTTATTTCTGCTTTTCGACTACACACGTACAGTATTAAAAAGGGGCTTAATTTTAAGTTCGTTAACACGGAGAAATTACATATGAGAATTGCGACAAGGGTTTAAGAATAAAAATGCTCACTAGGAAAATTTTTGGATTTTGATTTTTTTTTTTTTTTTGAAAATTTTATAACTGCCAACCAACATTTGTGAAGTAACCTCCTGTAACGACTAGAAGCTTTTGTTTTTGCAGCTGTGCATATTTTTAATTTCCAACTATAGCTATACTCCTTCAATCCCTTTCTCGCTTGATTACCATATTTTCACAGCATTTTCTTAGAAATTTTATACTGAATTTTACGATCTTAAATTCTTACCATAAATTTACGTGTATTGCAAACTTGTCACTATTAATATACGAGAGCGTGTATATGCAGCTATAACAACAGTTCTTCTTATTACTCACCAAAAAGGAAATATTTACCCTATCATCTAATAAAGTGCGTCTCGGGTGTATTTGCCACATAATAGTACTGCAAGTTTCCGAACATAGCATAACCTAGGCTTAATGCGCTTCATAAAAAACTGCTTCCAGTTTTTGTCTATCACGAGAACGAATTTTATAGACTTTAAAAAATAAATCAATTTTAAGACAATATGATTGGCACTTAGCACTTCAGTTTTGAATAATAATCTCTTCATTATCGTTATAACGACTGCCAACTTTCCAACCTGTTAAAAAATAGCAAAAGTTCGTTAATTCTGAATTGGTCGTTATCAAATATTCTTTAATAAAAATTCTCGAAAAACAAAAGCAATATAGTTTTTTCAGATCTTTGTCACTTCTTGACTGAGGGTAGGGTTTTGTTTCATTATTAAACTTTAGAACTGTACTTTGACAATGGTCTTAATTTTGACTTTTGCGTGAATCACATTCTGCCGATTTCACTAAATACAAACAAACACTTCCTGCGCATACTTTTTCATACGAAAAATAAAATTTCGTTTTTGTTTTAAATATAAATATGCAAAAGAAATGTTTGTTCACAGTTAATAAAATTGACAAATTGTCTTGAGACAAAATTTCGATCTAAGGCGATCACACAATATATTTGCCGGAATCCGGTAGAGAGAAAGATGCTCTATTATTATGTGTTTTTGTTTTCTTATAAGGGTTACAAATATACTCGGGTAGATCGCAGTACAATTAAAGCTAAGTTTTAACAGAGTTGTGAGATATATTTGTAATTCGATTATTAGAATTTGGTCTAAAAGATTTCATTAAGACGAGAATACTATTACAGTCTTACAAATTAGGTAAATTTATATTCGCTTCTTACCTCTTTAAAATTTTTAACTTTTGCCAGAACTCATGGTTTGGATATTCTGATATATTTTTTTTCTTGTGGTTCGGTTAAGTTGTGTCATCAAGTTGTGCCTTATGGGGATAGCAGGTTTTCAAAATTAATATCAAGCTTTAAATATATGCTATCTGAATTATGAAGAAGATATTACAGATCTGTGGGTTTGCTGAAAAACCATGTTGCCTTATTTGCAGCAAGTTAAAACATATCGATAACTTTTGACGTATGTACCTTAAAATCCCATTTTACTAAATTAATTTACTAAACATTTAAAAAGATACATACACCTCTGCGTTTTTCCATCATTAATATAGGAAATCAAAAATTATCAAAAAAAACTCTGAATCAGGGTTGATGGTTGATTGGGTTAAAATTTTCTAACGAGCTACTGAAACATCTAAGGCTTAATTCATAATCAATTTTTTTTTTTTTTTGATAATAGGTTTATAAAACGAAATTTCCACACAAAATTGGTTTTATAAACCTGTTATATATTTAAAAATTTATTATGAATAAGGCTTTTAGTGTTTTAAAATCGGGGATATAGGAGTAATGATAATAATTAGTATTATATTAATCTGTTAAAAGGTTTCGTAATTTGGAGATACTAATAAAGTAAAAGGTTTCTGAAATAAATTTTTTATTATTTTTTAGTCGCAAGATGTGGGTCAAGTCTTTTAATTTTCTCAGGTAACTTTAAAACCATTTTCTCGCCGTAAGGTTAAAAATTTATATACATAGACTAAACTAATTAACATGTCGACGTAATATTGCTAAGAAATATAAAAAATAATATGTATAAAACTCTTTCCTTAACTGATTTTAAAAAAGGTACAGAAATAAATGAATAAATATATTTATTCAGTGTTTAATGCTAGATTATATAATTTAAATACTTGACTGCTTTTTAAATGCTTTGGTTTTATTTATTTCCTTTTACAGTTTAGCAAATGTGTGCATTTTAATTAAAATAATTCTCAAAGTTCTGCTAAAATCTCTTTGCTATAAAAGATTTCATATGATTCCTCATTTTTTAACATCGTAAGTAAACTAAAAATAAATAAAATTTACGATGAAATGAAAGCAAAACGAAAACAAAACGTGAAACTATTCATAATATTATCTGGCAGTTGGTTGAACCGAAAACCCGCAGCAATTTTGGCATAAAACTGCTTTGAATAATTTCATATTTATTTTCTGCAGAATTCATCTCAAAAGCGTTGCAAGAATGATAATAACATTCAAAAGAAGAAAAATGCAACTGAGATTTATTTCAACGAATAAAAATCAACAACTTTAAATGCATTAATTGTTTACTTTATGCACACATGTGGATTCTTAGGAATTCGAAAATATATCTGCACTCTTTTCATTATAAATAACATGAGTTTTTTATTTAAAAGTTTGTCTTAGAAATGCTGTAAGAATTAATTTTGTAAAGTGGTTAAAGAGAAATACAAACCGTCTTTGTAAATATCTTTAGTATTAAGTTGTAATTAATTTTCTGAAACTTAAAATAATCTTGCATATCCAAAAAATTATTATAAACTCATAGAGATTTAATTGTATTCTTCGAAAGTATATAAAATGTTTATCCAATGTATTTTCTAAAAACAATAGTATATTATAAGCATATTTAAAAGGGTGCTTCGCTACCCATTATCCAGATATAACTAACAAAGAATAACATATAATAGGCAGTACATATTCCCCTCCTTCCCACTCTTTTTAGATATAGTGTGATTAAAAATTGCATTTAATTGGTAGTAACCTTCCTTCCAGTCTGTTAAAAAATAGTAAGCCGACTAAAGTACAAATAAACAGAAAGTTTAAAAGTAATAAAAAATATTGTAGCTAAACAGTTTTTCTTGTTTGCTTAAATTCTAACATTTAAATATTTCGTGTCATAAAATTAAACCAATTTAGAAAAAGATAGAAATTTATTTTTATGTATTTAACGTATAAACTTTTATATAAGAATAAAGTTTTGCCTAATTCAATTTTTTAACAAAATTTGTATATTTATTAAATCTGCATTTTTAGCTTATAGTTAAGTTGGTTTTTTTTAATAAATATATATATTCCCACCATTTCAGAAACTAATTTCCCTTGAGTATTTTTTTTAATAATATTAAATATTAGTTATTTGCAATACTGTTAAAGCATTTAAAGCAGTCATTATGTGAACACCATACACAGCGAAAAAAATTAATTTATTTTGTTTTCGAAGTCTCTTATGTTTAATATAAAAGAAAAAATTATCTAATCAGATTTGAGCCCAATTTACACAAAAAAAAAGTATTTCATAATAACTATCTGATAAACATTGCCTAAGTGCTTTTGCATTTTTAATAAAAAATCACTCATAGTATAGCTCTTGTATTATGTTGCCGTGATTAACAACTTTTGCTTACTCCGCTATAACAACAGGTATAAAATATGCTTTTGGAAATTAAAGGGTATTTTAGTAGTTAATATGTGTGTGACCAAACTGTTGCAATGGTATATACAGACGGTTGAAATTTATAACGAACCTAATTGCTAAATCTACTAAAACAAGTAAAAAATTTGAATTTGAAAACTATTAAACAGCTGTAGACAGACGGTTAAAACTAACAAGGAGCTATAACAAGTACAAGGTTTGAAATGAAATATGGAATTTAATTTAAATGAAATATTAATGGCATATAATCGACACGGCTGGCTCAGGCGTAGTGCAAACTTAAGGTCCAACTTTTGAAGACTTCTACAAATATTGTGACCGTATATCAGCAATAAAGCTGCAAATTTTATCCTACTTTTGGTGAGTCGGTTCGAGTTTATCAGCGCAGACGATTAATTTCTAAAGATTATAGTCTAGCGGAAACATGAAGTTTTAAGGTTACTTAATATTAACTTATATTGCGCCATCTTGATGTAATGATGCCTCAACATTCACTTGCGGGTTATTATCAATTGAAGTATGAAAGTTTTGTTAATTGTAGCTTATGAGTTCAGGGTCAACGGTAATTTTATTTTGGACCCATTTGCCGAAACTACGCCTTGCTAGGTAATGCTGTGGCTTTATTTCTTGCATTTTAATTTTTCCTCAGCACAATGGCGAATGGATTACAACGCTCTATACAAGCAATGATTTTTTTGCACACACTATCTGCCGTCCTTGTGGATGCTTGTTATCATTTAGAGTAAGGAAAATGTTTCATAATTAATTAAAATAATTGCTTTGATGGACCGCAAAATTAATTTCAAAATAATTTCCACAAATTGGAAGCATTGTTCAGGCGTCAGATTATTCATGTTGAAATGCAAAACCAAACTAAACATAAACCCCTTGACAGCTGACAAAAAAAAAAAATTAAAAAAATTAAACTGCAAACTAAAAGCCCTTATTTTTATAAAAAAAAAAAATAAAAAAGAATATAAAAACCAAAGTGATCTCTGCCATGGCATTGTATTTGTAATACTTCTATCTGATCTGCTACCCTTTTTTTCGCTTTTCTTATCCCAGACTTTTTTGCAAACACTTCGTTGTATAAATAAGTTTCTATGTCTTTTCATATATAAAGGGTCATCTAAATGTGACGCCTAGATGTCAGCACTATATAATTTTTACACGAGACATCTTTTCAAATGACACAAGCCATTTTGTTTTATTAGAAGGTAGTACAGTTTTAACCATGGACAGGTACACATCGTAATTTCGCTAGTTGGATTATTGAACAACGAACAACAGATCCATTGTTTTCAAGCAAAATTTTGTTTAGTGACGAAGCTCATTTCAGAATGGATGGATTCGTCAATAAGCAAAATTGTCGTATCTGGGGTGATGAAAATCCTCATGTTATTCATGAAAAATCTCTACACTCAAAAAAAGTTAAAAGTTGGTGTGAAGTTTAGGCAAATGGAATCATTGAGCCATTTTTCTTCGAAGATGATGTTGGAAATGCTGTTACTGTGAATGCTGAGCGATACCAATCAATGTTGAGAGACTTTTTATGGACACAGTTGAATCATATTGATGTGTCTGACGTCTTTTTCCAGCAAGACGGTGCTATATGTCACACAACTCGAGAAAACATTACGCTTTTGCGATCAAAATTTCCCCTACGTGTAATTTAACGAAATGCAGATTTCATTTTGCCTCCAAGGTCATGTGATCTAACACCATTAGATTTTTTTGGAGTTTTTTGAAAAGTCGAGTGTATGCTATAAGCCACAAATAATTAATGATCTAAATAACAACATTCAAGTTGCAATTCGTGAAATAACACCAGCAACATGTCGGAAAGTCATTGAAAATTTCGATATTCGGATTGCTGTCTGCAGACGCAGTCATGGTGGACATTTGAATGATATTCTATTCCACTTTTAATTGCAATGGATCATACTCTTAATAAAAAAAAACAGCTTGAAAAAATTGCAAATAGTTTGTGTTTTGTTTTAAAGAAACATTTAGGCGCGTTTTTTGGATGACCCTTCATAATCTTTCCCTCTACGTTGAAGTAACCGAAGTATTATTTTGGAAACTACCTCTTCTTAACCTATGGGGTTTAATGCTATATTGGTTCCTTTATTTTATTACGTCCAATGTGCAATGATCTGCAGTATTCCATTAAATAGCCAATAGCCTCAGCCATTATACAATTACTATTACAAATAAAAGCCTCAGAAAAAAACTTTCTTAAAAATAACTAAACTTTTGAAGATTAATTTCATTTGTGTTAATTAATCTCTTAATTTTAATTGAATTAATTTTGATTAAAATTTGAATAAACCTTTGCTCTCTCAGTATTTTTTATAAATGAAGCGAAAATATATTTTTAATTATAATATAAATTTAAAAATAAAAATTTAGATAAATTTAAGAAGTACATACACAATATGTGTTACATACCCCAAAAAATTGTTGACAGAAGATTTAAAATTTTTATTATTTTCTTTTGAATTTGAATATTTTTTTTCAGTGTAGATTCGTTTTTTAAATTCCTTTTCTCATTGGAAATATTATATATAAAATGAAAAAACTGAAATATTATATATAAAATGAAAAACTGAAATACAATTTGAACTTAAAACCACAATAATTGTATTGGAAAAATTATTCCGAATATTTTTCTCAAGGCAAAAGAAACTTCATTTATTGGTATGGTAAAAAAAAATGGAATGGTAAAAAAAAATTATATCTTTAAAAATTTTAAAGTTGGCGTTGTTTGCACATCAAATGGTATGACGATTTTTCTTTACAAAATTGATTATTCGTATAAAAATGGTGATTTATTTTCCCTTAATAAAAATCTGCTAAGGTGTTCTTTGAAAATTTAATTAAATTTTGTACTAATAATGTTTGCCTACTTTAATAATAAATAAATAAATAAATGTCAATATTTTCCGAAATGTGAAATGTTTAAAAACGTACGTCTACTTTTGGTATGGTTCACAAGTTCGACAGTTAATTATTTTTTTATATGAGCTTTTTAAATTTTAAATGTTAAAGTACATAAATATAAATAAAATATTTTATATGTTAAAAAACGGCTACTCCATTTACCTGATTAAATATTGCCTCATGAAACCATCTTTGAGTTGGCAACATCGTGTTGGTCAGGATTATATTGTCCATTATATCTAATTTACATTTTGCACTAAACAAAAAAATTCAATTTTTTGCAGAAAATTAAAAAAATTAAACACAAACTGACTTTACCCAATATACATTTATAGAATTTTCATATTCAACATAATATATTTTAATAATAAATGAATTAAAATTGATTTGAAATATCTACCGTTCAACTCTTGATTTCTTAAAAGAAAATATATTTTTCGTTAATATTAAATTATCCTTAAATAATTATATTTTTTCTTAATAACTGAAACATTTTTTGAGTTCTTTAACCGTTATATATAGGTATTACGAGGAATGTTGGTCGAGATATTTTCGGGCTAATGATTCAATATTTTTTTTTCGATTGAGAATACGCCTTTTAGCAGTAGCTATCTGGGTGCACAAGTTAAATATGAAATGTCGCGCCTAATTTTTCTTGCTTTCTTTAGAAAACGGCCGCATACATTTGTAAATAAATTTTAAATTATTTAACAGAAATTTTAAAAACATTTTTAATTTTAAAATGCGATTAAAATAATGAAACTGATAAAAAAGAAGTATAAACACACACGATGATACAAGTAAGAATGATGCTTCTATACGCATAAAACTTGTTTTAAACTACTTATTATTGACACAATTAATTAAAGTAAACAAGCGCTTTTTACATGTAAAAAAATGTTGCTTTAAAATAAAAAATACGCGCAAAAGTATGGATGACAATTATTTCATAATTTTATTATTAATCGATTTAAAAAAAAAATTACACAAAAATGACTTTAATATTAACTAGATGCTATTAAAAAGTATCATTTTTAATGACGATTTTTAATTACTGCAAACACCAATATTGATAAATACATTAAGAGAGAAACGTTAGTATTGAACGTTCCATAATTTAACAGCATTATGTATTTGATTTTTGTTAAATTTTTCGCAGAAATAATAAAGCACGTTCACGTGTCAATGCATAAAAATTATTTCGTTGTAAATTTTTGAATTTAATTATTTTCCTTATTTATGTATATGAGCTTTAAAAAACTTGTTAGTCAATATCAGATCTTTTTTTGCCCATTATGCTTTACATACTCTAGCAAGTAATCAATAAAAGATTAGGACATGAACAACGCTATCAAATTGTCCAGAATTACTTTGGAAATCACCCACCAGTTTATGAAATTTATAACCGACTTCGTGATTTAATTGGTAAACATAATGGTTTATCTGAGCGAAAGTTATCTGTCGAACGGTGGCTAGATTTTAACCAGCACATCGAATATGAATACTGAAGAAAATATCTTGCTGCAAACGAAAGTCTGAAATAAGAGCAAAATTTATCAATTCTTCGTTTGTCGCAGGAATTGAGGCCCTATTTTTCCATTAGTGGAACATTTTGTGCAAAATTGTGTTGTAATATTTTATCGCAAATTTTGTTCAGCAATGAGCTTTATTTTTTGCTAAAACAATTTGCTGCGTATGTAGTGAAAGCAACCTACAGACTTCCATAAACTGTTCCGTTGGTACGTAAAATCAATGAATTTTATTTCTTTAAAAATGAAGCCAATGTTTGCTATCCGAAGATAACATTGAAATTTACATAAACTTAAAATCAATTAGAATTATTCATTAGGTTGTAAACTGCACTTTAAAAACATTTTTTTTACTAAGATCCGACTTTGTAATAGATACTTTAAATGAACTTCCCTTTCCACAATATAACTTAATTTTCATCGCAGTAAATGAAACATAATTTAATTCTCCAACTTTTAAGTTAAAAACATTTTTAAAATGTGAATTGAATGTGAACAAAGAAATGCTGCGCTTTCATTATACATTTCTTATTTTCTTTTTTGTGTGTATGAGTTTACAATTTTAGTATGAATTTACATAAATAGTAAGCAAATATCTTTTAAGTTGTCTAAGTATAAACTTAGAGTTGTGTACAATATCTACTTTACAATTTAGTCACGTGTTGAATATTCAAAACAGGTAATAGGAATATAAATGAAAAATGCCAAAATGTTCTGTCATATACTTTGGATAGTTCTTGTTAAATATATGTAAATCTAATGTAAAAGAAATTAAAGCAATCAATATATTTAACCCTTTCTATCCTAAGCATGAGCTACCGATGGATGCCAAGGTGTTTGTTTCAATCGATTCGATTTAAGAGATTAATGTTTTAATATTTATATCTACTAGAAAATAAAAGTTCTTAAAGCAATGATGGTTTTGCCAAATATTTATTAGGGCACTTTATTCGGATTTGCATTTATATTTAATTTAGTTATTTATTTGTGTATTAAATTAGATTATATAAAAAATAATGGCAATTAAATGGGAAACAGTGGTACATAGCTCCCAGAGTCTAAATAAGAAAAAGAAGAGATAATTAATTTGCATATGGTCAAGAGGCCTTTATAATAAGCAGAGAGAGCACTAGCTGCCTGTTAGCATGGGAACATAACAACAGTGCATTCGGCAGATGAGGTGAAGCAGGATACATGAGGAACTGGGATTGGCTTGGATGTAACGAGCAAAACAAAAAAAAAATTTACGAATTAAAGTTTCCGCCGGGTCAAGAACGAAAGTGATATGAATGGGTTAGTTCACCATAATAAAGTGTTGGTGTGTTTCGTGGATTAACACATATTAAGTACGCAAGAGACTGTAGAATAAAGTAAATACAGAGCCGCAAAGAAAGAAATAGAAAATAAAACAAGTAAGAGTGGTAAACTATATCTGATCGATTCGCATATTTAAAAATCTCTAGCTCATTTAGTGCCTTGATTTTTACACTAGCACGAACGGACAGTCGGACATCGCTGAACCGACTTCGCTATGTACTCAGAATATATATACTTTATGTGGTCGGAAATGGATAATGTAAAAATTACAAACGGAATGACAAATTTTTTTTTTTCACTTTTTGCTGCAAGCAAAGGAACTCGTACGTAATTCCGAAGGGATATTGTAGCAATAAGTTTATTATTTCGTGTTTTTAAATGTTATTTTATATCGAACTTTTTGGGATCCCATTGAAGATGTTATGCATGGGATTTCCTCAGACTAATCCAGCGTTTATTATATGTATATTTCCTGAACAAATGCTTTGCAAATAAGTATTTTGCTTTAGATTTATAAAGCAATAACTTAACTATTGAACAACCAGTAAATAAAAACAATATTTCCTTCTCATTGAAAACTTGTTAAATTATTAAGCTGCTTTGTAGAAGTTTATTATGACATAAGAATAACAAAAGTAAAATTCCTTATAATTATCTTCTGTCGAAGCACAAAATTTTTTATTGAATAATTTGGGATATGGAATATATTTTTTCCTTATATAACTCAAGCATAACCAAATCAATAAAATTTACTAAACAAACTACACAGATGTAAATAAAATGCAAAATGTCTAAGAAAAGAGACTTTAAATCAGAATAATATAGAAGGACACTAAACAGCACTTAATTCATCAGTTGGTAGATAAATACTGTCCAATAAATTTTATTTTTTTTAAATATATAAAGGGCATTGTCGACTATCCATTATTTGATTGTCAGGAAAATTTAGGGTAATAAGAAGTAAGAAAACTTTAAATGCTGGGTATGCAGTAAAGGTATTGAGAAGTTGGAAAGTTTTCTAAGCTGGTTTTGCAAAAATGAGACCTATGTATTGCGTATTTCATTCAAGACCAAATAACTTATCATATAAATAACTTTTTATTCGATATTAGCAGAGTATCCAGTTGTATTAACTCACTGCAGTATGTAGGATGTGTTTTACTATTTTCTCGTTACTGCAACAAAATGTGCTCTAATGAATTTAGGTAAGTTTTTACTGAAAACTGTTATTTTGGACTTACAACACGTTCTTCATTAAGTGCGCAACTTTTGTCGGCGATTGGTTACTAAATTTCACTACGCATTAAAGACAAAATTCGTTTTTGCAGAAAAATTGTTATGTGTAATAAACTATTGCGGAGGTCCTTTCTGTCACCTCCAGTAACACAATGCGTAAAATAAGTAGGGACCATCCCTTAAGTTCTGTTGCTATTAAAAAAATATACAGGATTTATTTCTTTAGGTATTATTGTATATTCGCAGCCCTAAATAAACTTGATTTTATGTTCAGACTAAAATTTCACATATATTTTCCTTTTTTAATTTTACTAAGTTGAACATCAATTTATTCATTCATTACAAAAACTTGTTTGCACATTTTAAGAATAATTAATATCCCAGTTAATATGAACTTAAATTACTTGCAGCATATTTATGGAAATGGGTATTATTTCTATAGTATGCATATATTTGTTTAACAAAGGATAATAATGGCTGATTTACTAAAATATATATTAGGTAGGGACCTATAATTAAGGGTTCATACAATTATTATATGACAAATTAAAAAAATGCAATGCGTAAAAAACAGTTTATAATTTGGGTATAATATACTGCTTGTTCCAGCCAAGGACTCATGCAAGTTTTACATCCTTAGCTAAATCAAACAAAACTAAATTTTTCTCTGCATTTGCTACTCACTTTCTCTGTTTAACAAAGGATAAAAATGGCTGATTTACTAAAATATATATTAGGTAGGGACCTATAATTAAGGGTTCATACAATTATTATATGACAAATTAAAAAAATGCAATGAGTAAAAAACAGTTTATAATTTGGGTATAATATACTGCTTGTTCCAGCCAAGGACTCATGCAAGTTTTACATCCTTAGCTAAATCAAACAAAACTATATTTTTCTCTGCATTTGCTACTCTTTTTCTCTACTTTAAATTGCACCAACACAGTAATACTTCCCTCTTGTAAGATAATCCAAAATGATATATTAGCTGTGCTCCCTTACGCATATTCTTAATACGTTTTCCAATAGCACGCCACTTTCCTTATAGCAATTTGCCACTCACTCTATTTTAATTGTGAACTTCACTCTATTTTTGTTGTGACTAAACATCGTATAATGGATATATAAAGACCTTTAATTTAAAATTTAATTCCAACTAACGAACTTAAATATTGAATAACTTTAAAGAAAAATAAAAAGCCGATAAAAGTAGAATCTGTAAATGCGTAATATGTGTTTTATATTTATCATCATTTACCATTTAACGTATTCTTTAGTGTTTAATGTATTTACTTTTTAATCCTCTAGCAATAACACAAAAAATATTATATGGTCTTCTAAGCCTATAATATGGAATACATTTACATGAAAGTATATGTGCAAAAGAATTTTTTTAACATTGTCATCATTGGACAAAAAAAAATATTGAGAATTATAATAAATTAAAGATCTTCTACATCTCACTTGTTAAAAAATTTAATAAAAATGCCCAATTTTTTTATAAAATTCAATCAATTTATTTTATACCATTTCCGCTATGCCGAATTTTTTATACTCCTGACCATATATGTAAATCTAGTTTAGTGAAGTAACAAAATAATAATAAAAAAAAAAAAAAAAAAAAAAAAACAACAAATATTTGAGAGACAGAGAAAAAAATTAAGTACTACATTTAATTTTTCATAAAAATGAAAGATCCTTTCAACAGTTTTTAAATGATATCTTAAAAAATATGATGCAAAATCGTACTTTTTCTATGAAAAGTTTAAAAGCCCATAACTCGAAAAATATGCACGAGCGAAAGTATTTTCACTTAATATTTTTTTCTAATTTTATTTCTCTATCGCCCCATATATTTGTTTTTAAATTGGAACTTCTTCACTTAATTATATTTGTTCCAAATGATATGGAAAAACTAGAGGAAAGCGCAATGCCTTGCCCACTATCACGAAAGACATGGACCGAACTTGTTGGTTTTTAATTCACAAATTTTTGAAACTATGACTGCACGATTGGTACATTTAAGTTTTCTCTAGCTCATCTTGTGCCTTGGCAAATTGATTGCCACACGAAAACAGACAGACATTGCTCAAGCGACTTTGCTATGCATAAGAAATAAGGATATATTTACTTTGTGCGGTCGGAAAAGGACAAAATGACAAACTAAGACATTCCACTGCTCAGCAGCAAAATCCTCCTTTAAATAAAACTATGTAGACTATGTGATTTTTGATGCGCCGAACGCAAATCCTTTTTCGGTTTTTCTCCATCACGTAGGATTTTTTTGGATGGGCGTGGCAAAATTTTCCCTCAAAATTAGTCAGGTATGCAGACATATTTCGAAATAGGTTTTTTCTGTATTTAACCATTTTTTATTATTCAAAAATATTAGATGGGAAGACTTTTTTTCTTACAAAGTTCCTTTATTTTTTCAATTAAAAAACGCAACAAAAAAAGAAAAAGCTAATATTTCTTACTTTGCACATTTTTCTGAGAGCTAAATATCTCGAGAATAAAATAAGGTATAAATCTGAAAATGGAACTACAAATGAGGATCTTATTCTTAATTTAACGCATGTACCCAATATTGAGAGACAAGAAAAATTAAGGAAAAGGTTGTTTTGTATATTTTTTGGAATTTAGAATTTCTTTGTAATTGATCAAATTTTACAGCTGCTTCGGATTTATAAATTAATTATATTTTTATTTAAATGACGATGAAGAAATCCAATTTTTACAGAAAATATAATTTTTTCTGTAATATAATTTTTTCTATTTCAAATAACACAAATTTTTTGTTAGTAATTTTTCAGAAGCATTGTTAATATAAAATGTAGTTTAGTATTATTTGAATAACATTCCTTTTTAATTTTTTGTTTAATTTGCCGTTGGAGTTTATCGCCAAATCTACCAACAAAAATCTGCAAGCATTCCTTTTGATGGTTTGCCATTATAACGCTTTCCTATTTGTAACATATCATGGTAAAAGCTTTCATCATGTTCATCTGATACAGCACAAAGATTTTCCGGGAAAAAATCTAAATGCAAGTCCAAAGAATGAATTTCAAGAGACATATTCAATTTTAGAGCTTTATGGACAAAAAACAGTTCTTCAATAATTTTATGGTAGTTTTTAGCTTTTCTGTCCACATCGTTCAATTTTGTTTAAAGATTGTATCCGTCATAAGCTCTCGTATTTGTGACCCACACGTATACCTTATTTTACTTCAGAAGCAGAAATAGCGGATAGGAGTCGCACTTTGAGGGGTAAATTCTAATAATAATAATAACAAAGTGAAAATTATTATAATTAATAGCTATGACTCACTTTGAGTAGTTTTGTTTTTAATACTGGAAGATCTGCTCTAACAATTCTTGTATTATTTTTAAAATAATTAAAAGAGAAGAAGGTAAGACGATTATTGTTGGGATAATTTAATTACATGGAAATTTTAAAAAATAATTGAAATAAAAGATACAGTAATTAAGTAATAATTAATCTCAATTAATTTAAGCTTACTTAATCACTGACAGTATTATTTAGATATATTTTTATGTGCTGAGTAAAAATTTTACTTCTAAGGATATAATGAAATACGAATCTTCTTGATGAAAAAATTCAAAAGCCTTTTCAAATTATAGTTTCCCTTTAAATTTTTATTACTTTTTATAATCATTTTATAACCTTCCTTTTCGAAAATGTTATCTGATTTCATTTTATTAAATGCTGTGGTAGTAGCAAGTATTTTTATATAAATTATGGACACTGAAGGGAAGATTGCAGTCAAAAAAAGTTTAAAATGCATCTGCACAGAGTTTTAGAAAACTAGAAAAATATTTGCATTTTTTCAAAACTTTTTCCAGGAAAACCATAAAGTTTTATTGAATTCCTGCACTTCCTTCAATAGCAAATGCAAAATAGCTTTAGCTTGCGTACAGACCTCAGCATATACTTTTTTACTGTTGCTATGTTATTTCGTTTTGTTCGTTTACTTATGCGGTTTTTGGTATTTCCTGTATCCTCTTCCTGGACGCAAATACTGATCAAAATCCAAACACATGCGCTTCTCTGTACTGTATTCTTTTGTTTTAGTGAATGTTTTTGTTAAAACACAAACATGTTAAGCAGAAGATATTGCTGGTTTCAGGTACTAAAAACACAAACAAAAACGCATTCTGTTATTAAATTTAAATTTGCATGTTGATAGTACAACTGTTGTTTTTCAATGTTGTTAAAAAGCTGCTACGGAATGCAAGAAACTTTAACAGAAATAAATTAGAAAATATAACATAGATATTTCAATAATTCTTGTTTAATTTATTTAATTCCCTTTTTACATGAAGCAAGCAACTGAAGGGATTTCAGCCCGACTAATTCCATCGCATAAAAGTACAAAAATAGTATAATATTGATTAAATATGCTTAAATTAATATCATTTTTAGTAGTTTTTGTTTCACTAAAATTTTAAAAATATGTCTTTGTCGAGGCGAATTTGTTTAGAGTGTTTTCGCAGCTCAAAATTAACATTACATAATTATTGGCGTGACGGACGATATTTGTGTTTTTATAAGTACCAAAAAGTCAAACAAGATTTTATTAAATAACTTTGTTGTACATTTAAATACATACTCTCTGGTGAGTAACTAATGCCAATTCATTGCATTAGGTTACACACTTATAAATTCATAGCAGAAACAAAAATATTTTATTGGAGCAAAAGTTATACACGAAATACAAATAATATCTTCAGACTGCATTTTTGTATGAAACGCCCTGTTAGAGGGGCAAATTAATGTATATTTTGGGACGATCTAAAAAACAATGTTAGTATTGTAAATATAATAAAATACAATTTTAGCAAAGAATTTTTGATATACGAATAGGGTTTGGAATTTCTCGGACTTTCTTAATTTCCGGAAACGGGGAAAAATTATCGCAATTCCGGTATTCCCGAAAAAAAACAATTCTTGGGGAAAACAAATTTATTTAATGAAATAATATTAAAACATTTATGGGTATAAAACATAAACAAACAATTAAAATAATTGTTAAATAATAAAACTTAAAACCAATTCAGGTGACAAGAATTACACACATATGTACATTTATATTATATATCGAGAGATAACAAAGACAAAAATACTGAAAAAGTATTTTATTAATTACTTGTTTGAAAACGTAGAGGTTTATATTTGAAAGCACCTAATTTTACCGGTATAATGGTACTAGAAAAGCTATTAGCACAATTTATTTTTGTAGTTTGAAAAATTAAACACTGTTTACAGAACTCTACAATAAATATTTAAGAACACATTTTTCTAAATTTTAACTTTTTATAAAATTAGAAACAATACGCGTACAAATTTGTAAGCTCTGCTAGTTTCTTTCAAAAATAATTGACTTTATCATTTTTTTTATGACTGTGCAGAACTTATTCTAAAGCTACATTTTAAGAAGTAAACAATAAGCATTCTACAAAAGAAATAAATATCCTTTGTGTCCAAGTTATTTGGTTAAACATGTTTTAAAACTAAAAAATATTAAGAAGATGAAGCCAATTCAAGCAAACCAGCATTATGACACTGTAGATCAGTGCATTTTCATATGGGTACTGTTTGAGCTAAATTACTTAAAAAAGTATCTTTCAAATAAATTTTTACCTTCATTCACTGTAAAGAACAAACAAGTAAGAGTGCTATACTCGACTATGCCGAATCTTATATACCCTTAAATATTTATGTAAATATAGTTTAGTAAAGTCAGTCCAATCAAAAAAATATTGGGGTGACAGAGAATCAAAAAATAAAAAAAATTGGTACTGCATATATATAATTTTACATAAAAGTAACATCGGCTCAAGAGCCGATTAGAATTTTTTAAAATTATTATTATTTCATTTAAGACATCGTTAAAAGCTTCGAAATGATACCCATATTGATATTTTAAAAAATTAAAAAATTTCAGAGCCCTGTTACTCGAAAAAAATTGGCGAACCAAAATTTTTTCACATGAAGTTTTTTTCTTATTTTTTATTCTCTATCGCCCCATACATTAATTTTTTTGATTGGAGTTACTTTATTGTTCCAAATGACCTGAGATTATCAGAGGTAGGCGCGGTGATTTGCCTGCTGCCTCGAAGGACATAGACCGCTAATGATGATTTCCAAAGGCACCTTTTTCGACACTATGTCTGATCGATTGACGTGTTTATTTTTTTATGAAAGCCATCGCTCAATCGACTTCGCTATGCATAAGGATTCAGAATATATATAATTTATGTGGTCGGAAATCGATATTGTAGAAATTACACACGGAATAACAAACTTATTTGTACCCGTTTTCCACTTTTTGTGGTGAAGGGTATAAAAATTAATTTGAAATGGTATTTGGATACAGTAAAAATTAGTTCATCAGCAGAACCTACGAGAAACTAACTAAACTGAATTTATGCTAAAGTAAGTAAGTTACAAAATGAAATTGACCACATATTAAATTAGTATATATGTACATTTATGCAACTCGATGAGTTATCATTAAATATTTTTTACTTTAATTTGTTAAAATAGCAATTCACATACAGCGTTGTTGGCTTAAGCAAACATCGAAGTACATGCAGATGCCTAGGAACGGACCTATAGATCTTTTTTATTATGCTCATAATAGTATAAGAAGCAAGTAAAACGTAATTAAATAACAAACGGATGCAGTGAAGAGTTGTAGAATATTAAAACCATAAGACATTATGTTATGATTTAAAAGTCTTCTAATAATTTCCTATGATAAGCGTTTGTGTTGATAGCCTGGTTACGTTCGCAGATGCCGTTAAGCAAACCAATTCTTTTGCCAATTGTTCTGCAATGTTGAAAGTAAGTTAGAAATAGCGATTTTTTTAAATAATTCTTTTATTTTTATTTGAACGTATTGCATTTTTAATTTTTATATCTTTCAGATTAATGTTCTTTTCAAATTTTTATACTCTCTTGATGTGTATAATTTAATATTTTTTTTTGGGTTTACAAAATTTTTAATCAGTAATTTATGTTGTTAAATGCAAGTATAAGGTTTAAAATATAAAATAATTAGCACGATTAATTATGCACTGAAAAAACATAATTATTCAATTATGAAAAATATAATAATAGTAAAATCCACGGCATTAATTATTTCGCAAGTAATTGGTTTGCTGGTGGTATAAAAAACATATAAAAAAATAACAACGAAAATTAATCTGATATGAGTTCTTAATCAAATAAAACATAAATCTGCCAAGTTTGACTCACACACAAAGGGTTCCGTTCAATGTATTGGTCACCTTTAGTATTTTATTTAATTTAATTTGATTTTATTTTTTACAAACAAAGTAAACAAACTCTGGGTAAAACTAATTTAAAGCCCTGTGACACCGTCGTTACTATAAGGACACCTTTTAATTTAAATTTTTTATACTGACCTAGCTCTGTCCAAATGTTAAACATCTGCCTATATCAGTTCAGGGATAATACTAAAATATTAAAGGAAAAAACTAATTTTACTCTCTTAGAAAACCCTAATATAATTGCATTAGATCAGACAAGGCTGTTGCAGAATATCCTAAGTTCCAAGAACTTCAAAATTTATCAAATAAAAAATAAAAAACTTAATTCAAATAAAAAAATATCTATATATAAAGAAATAGAAATAGATTTTCCATACATAATTTCGTTTTCTTCTTATAATATTGAGCGAGCATATGTAAAAATATTTTAGCAAAAATTTACTGAGTTATTATGGAGAAATTGTATAAATGCTGTGGAATCCGCAAAGTGAATTAAATGTTAAAAAAAATTTCCTATTGATACTGAAAATGACATATTGCATAGTACAAGATAACAAAGCAGAAAAACTGTTTCAACCAAATAAACTTGGCTTTTGTTCTTATGATAAATGATTAGAGTTTTCTTAAGAAAATAAAAAATGCATACAAAAATGCATGTAAAAAAGTTCTCAAACCGTTTTTCTGTTGAAATTCGTATGTTCACTGAACAAGTATTTAGAAATAATTTTTATTTTTTCTTATTTTAGTTAGCGATATATCATAGTTCATATTACGTATAAGAACGTGTTCTAAATTAAAAAAATATATAAAAAATTCTAAAATATGGTAAGAAATGACAAAAACTTACTGCAAGTTAATATTTAATCAAAATATAAACACATATGTATGTATGTATGTAATTATGGAAACTTACGTATATATGCTGGTACGTATGAATGTATATATTTATTTATTTATGTATGTATTTATAAATTTTGTATATTAAAAAATATGTTTTTAACGAATTCAATTAATATAACAAATATTCATTTAAGCGTTAAAGATCATGTCAACGCACTTTAGGGAATATCAGTAACAAAGAGGTATTATTGGATTATTAACAGATTTTAGTTAGGGAATTTCAGGAGGGAAAAATGTTTACGCAAAATGTAAATTAACAAAAATACTTTTCCCTGAAGAATGAATCACTAAATCAAATAAAGTTTTTGATTTGAGTTACTCAAATACGTGTAAAATCAACTTGTGGGTTTATATTTTTGTTAGGTCATCAGAAATCTTAGCAATTTTATTTACATTTTTACAATTATTATTTATTTAACAATGGCATTTTATTTATTACATGGCACTATTTACATTTGTTAATATGCGTATAAAAAAATAAGTATAAAAAAAATATAATAAATAATAAAGAATAAAAAAAAAAAAAAAAGAATTAATAAAGACTTTTAATGAATTTGAAAAATTAAAAATTAATACGTCTTTTGGTTTTAAAATACGATGGACTATTTTTTATGATATTATGGAGACTTCAAGGGCCGATATCTAGCATATTGTAGAAAAGAGTGAGAGGCTAGCGATTTATTTTGCGTTTGGTTGAATTTTATATTAGCATAAAGTCCATTATATCTACCCGCATATGTTTGGTTAAAACACAAAATATTTAATTTTTTTTTTATTTCAGAAACTGTACAGTGTAGAGAGTAAAGCGAAAGCCCTATTTTTTTGAAACTTAAGAACAAATAGTTATATTCTCAGCATTTCCAAATATAGCTGAATTCTCAATTCGTTGTGATGGCTTGAAAGCTTAGGGCTATGGTTCATGTTTTTTCATTGTTCCAATCAAAGATAGCTTTTATTTTAGAAGTGTATCGGCTAAGGAAAGAATTGTAAAAAAGTTGTCACAAGTAAGATTTTACCCAGAGTTTTTGCATTTTTCTACTAAATCCCTAACAACCGTCATGCCTTGATTTATCTCTTAATCGTTGCCCGACTTATCAGTTTATATTTGCCCTGCTATTGGATAGAACAATTTGGCGTCACATGTCCACTAGAACTTAATACCTTATTTAGCCGGATTGGACGTAAACAGCTGGGTAAATATTGTACAGCCCCTGAAAGGAAACATTTTCGCTGCACCAACAGAATTGCTGCAAATTCACATTACACATATAAAAATTTTTAAAACTCGATGCTGCTTTGTGTATAATGGATCTTTCTTTTCTTGTAACTCGCTGATAAAACAGAATATATCTTGTAATATTTATAAATGCTTAAAGAACATGGTTTCTCGATATAAGGGAAAACAATGTCTTCTTTACAGCACTTCTAGCCTTTCTCTGTTTGAGTGGTAAAATCCAATTGCCAAAGTATGCTCTTGCTCAGTAACATCATTCTAAAAAAGACAGATATATCTTACTTACCTGCATTGTTTTGTGGGTAATGCAGTTTTTTGATTCTTTTACGTAGCTTTGCCGTTTTTTTAGTGTTTCTAGAAATAATTTCTAATATTGTTGGACGCATAAGGGCGATAAATGTATTGCTGATAGAAAGTTTTTTCGGATACAGATAAAGGCGAACAAAAGAGATTTAGCGAAAAATGTATAAAAAGCAAAACGTATAGAAACGACACAAATTTTTGTCGTATTAATAAAAATAACAACATAAAAACAAAGTGGTTTGCAAAATTACAATGGAAAAAATCTATGAAATTAAGCGTATTTACAAATAAAATAATTTATGGCCAGAGGTAGGGCTTAGATATTTCGTTTTCTGTAAGACCATCAATTCCTATTTACGAAGAATACTAGTTATATGAAAATAAAGATATCTGTTTTAAAACGAAACATATTAATGTCGAATATAGTGATGTCAAGGGAAAATTATTTTATTAAATTATTGTTTAGTTTTTCAAACCAACAACTAGCTTTGTGGATTATTCAAATTTTTAATAAAAAACTTTTGCAGGGAGGATGCTACATTTGTTTTTAATTGGCCAAAAATATATTTTTCTTAAATACCTTGCTGGAGATGACACATAAAAATACAAAAGACTTAAATGTTGACCGGCTTAACTAAGTATATCATGAAACTGGTTCAAAAATGAATGAAAAAACTGACATATTATTGAGAATTTTATTAGTTTATATAAAATGAAAACATTGATTTTCAAATGTTGTATTTTTTAAGGTTATAACTTACTAGTAGAGGAAAAGCTCAATAAGGTGTCATAACACACTTTCAAAAATAGTTTCAGCTTGTCCCTGTTAGTTTTTTTCCCTTAAGGTAGTAATACTCAATTACGTAGTTAAAAATTTATATTTGTTTGTATTAAAAATTATAAGTTTAAATATGTAAGGCAAAAACTTTATATCAACTATATTTAAAATTTTTCCCATTCTGTTTTATTTCGATTATAGTTTTTAGATTTTTATTTCTGATAATCATTTTTAATAATTATTTTGAGGTGCAAAATTAATTGAAAACAGTATTGTATATTTATAGCGTAATACATTTAAGTTTTAATTTACTTTTTTTATTAAAATGCAAAATAATTTCATACCAATATTTCTTATCACCCTAAAGCAGGGGTTCTCATCAAATACCTGCTCACGGACCCCTAGTAAACTAATTTTTTTTTCGCGGACCCCTCTGAAGCCCAAATTCAAAATTAAACTTTTATTATTTTTGAAAACACTGTTTTTCGGTTTTTCATGCGGACCCCTTGGATGATTGTTACGGACCCCCATTTGAGAACCGTTGCCCTAAAGTTTTGTAGCAACTGTGAAGTTTTAAAAGACGAAATATATTTATTAAATGATAAAAAAACATTGCTGTCTCCCTGCTGCTTGCATTCAAATATCTTACGGTAGGTAGAGCAGTTAAATTGTGTTCAATTAAAGTTTAATTTCAATCTAATTTAGCGAATTAGACTCAAATTGTTGAATTATTAAATTCTTTTGATGTGTTGATTCACGAAGTAATCAATTCACGTCATTGACGACTACAAAGAGATTATTTAAGAGCACCGCCAGCGAATGTAATTGTGTACTTAATTACCAAATATTTTCAAAACATTCTAGTATTCAAATCTTCTTTCAATTTAATTTTATAGTATTTTTTAATTTAATATTGTGTAAAACACACTTGAAGCTGTAACAGAAAATCTGCGAGGAAATGATATATATATGAAGCTAACTTCTTACCAAGGTCTTGATTCTTTTTAATAATACTTAGGTCTGAATATCCAATTTCGAGATCACATATATACAAGGATTGGTTAAATTCTAAAAGTAGCAAAAATCTTTAAAAATATTTCCCTTAGGAAAATTTAAAAAGGATGAATTAATAACAAATATTTTCTTAATGGGGGAAGAAGGATGTTTGTATATTTTTTGTTTGTTCTTGAAGTTTAGCTACTTTGGTATGAAGTTACAAGTACTAAAAGATAAATAGCAAATTGTTTAAGCTAGTTAGTTTTTAAGGTTCTAAGAAAATTATTGGAAAATCCAGAATATTCCTAACGTCTAAAGCCTTTTAAAAATTGCTTATTTATTTTTAAAAAATTTCGTTTAACTCCCACTGCGTCTTCCAAGTTCCAATCGCCAAGAACAAAATAAAATTTATTGAAATAAGAATAGTTTGAGTCAATAACTTTTTATAAATTAAAGTGATTTAAAATTTTGCAGACTATGTTTTGTTTGCAAAAACAATATAAATTTAGAAGCGGGCTCAAATCGTAATTGTTGAAATGTATAAACTTAATAAACAGTAATATCATTATAAGCCAAATGCATTGTTTTAACATTTTTAACCTGTCAAGCAAATTAATTATTCATTAAGTCCTACAAATAATTTTTCACTTCAATAGATTTTACACTAAAAGTTTTACCAATGACAAAAAGTTGAATTTTTTTTGTCATAAGTTATGACTTGTTACTCCTTCTATTTTTGTACTCTTTTAATTAAGGTAAAAACAAAAAGATGAACTCAAGAAAAACTTTTCTTTTCTTTTGTTTAATATACAAATAAATTAAATACATAAAAAATTGACTGTAAGTGAAATCTTGGAAATTTTTTCTCTCTTTATTTGGTTTTGAAGGACTTAACCAAAATATATAAGTCGCTTACGAAAAAAGTGCTTAAGTTGTCATATTAATAAAATGTTTTTAGTAATTGTATTTTATTTTATTTTTGGGTCATCGAAAGCCAAATTTTTATAGAATTTTACAATTTATCTTTAATTCTTTCTCGTTCTGTTTTTTTCGCTTTTACATACATATATACATTTTATATACCTTGAGTGGCAGATCCTATGCGTAGTAAATATATATCACTATATAGCGTTACACACTGCGAGATAAAGTGTTAAAATTTAGTTGAACATAGTTGTTAACATTGTTGAAAATATAACGCAATTATAGCAAAAATTTGCAGACAGAAAAAAAGGCAAGTATAACTTTCATTATGTAGTTAGTAACTATTAGACTATGTCAAACTAAATAATTAAGCTCGCTCTGCCGGACTATACATATCTTTTTAAATATTCAACACTTTCGTAAGCAATTGATTAAAAAAATTGCAATATTTTTGAATTGTTTAATACGTACACAAAGAGAAAAAACGGTATAAAAATGCTTAAATAGATACCGTTGAGTCAAGCAATTTGACAACAGATGTTGTTAAAATTAAAATATCAATAGGTTCTTATTTCGACATCTTATGTTTTTGTTTTGACACGCAACTTTCTTACTTAGACAACAATTGTTCTCATATTTAGACAAAAGTATGTTATTACTTCGACAACAATTGTTCTTATTGTGACAACGCATTGTTCTTATGTTATACCAAATTGTTCTCATTTTGACAATAAGTGTTCTCATTTCTAAAAAGACTAACCCATTGTAAACCCAAAAAAGCTTAAAACAGATATTTATTTTTATAAGAAATTTATTCCTAGATAATAAATATTTCATGAGAATATCATGAAATATTTATATTTGAAGGAAAGATTGAACATAAAAAAGATTCCAAATAATAAATTTTCAAATTGATTTAAAATTTAAAAAATGGTACATAAATTAATCTAAACTTAGTTTTATATTTATTTATTGCATATAAATTAATATACATTTTTATTTAATGAATCGACTTTATATGACTTAAAATTATGCACAAAGTTTTTTGTATAAATGGAATAACATTGTACATTAAATAAATTATTCTAAATCAAAAAGTTTTTAATCTTAAACAATTCAAAACACTTTGAATTTTAAGCTAAATAATAGTTTTCTTTATACTTAGTTCCCTTAAAAATGATAATATCTCGCAACAATAAATACAGGCTTTACAATACAGGCTTTTTACAATAAATACAGGCTTTAAAAAATGTTAGTGCTTCAACAGAAAGCTTAAAAATTTAAGTCCCGGCTTTAAGGCTAACGAGAAACAAGGATTTAGTCTTGATGAGATGCTTTTAAAATATAATTTTTCTTCTTAATGTTTTGCTCCTTACATATAATCATAAACATTACAACTTACCTCTAAATTATAAATATAGACTCCACCTTAATAAACTTAAAAACTTTAACATTCAATTTTGTTTCAATAAAATATCTTTTTCAATATCTAAAACATGTAAAGAAATGGGTTCTTTGCTGTTCAACGTATAATTTTGGTCGTTAGCATATTTTTAACCGCACTCATTAACAGTTGAACATATATGACAAAACTTAAAGCAAAACAGGGTAAAATTTTAATTTGACAACAGAGCGTTCTTGATTTGACAACAAGCCATTCTTAATTTGGTAACGGTTAGTACTTTTAATTTCCGCGTTCTCGATTCCACTACAGGGCGTTCTTGATTTAACAACTTGTGTTATATTTTACTTTTCTGTTCTTGATTTGACAATATTTTGTTATAAATATGTGAACGGATGGTGCCCAAAAGAGGTCAAAGCTCCGTCTTCAAATTGACACCATCCGTTGTCAATTTAAGAAAAATTCTTTTTGGTCTGTGTATCGTAATAAGAGTTACGTTTAATCGTTTTCTTCGCTTACCGACTTTATCAGTTCTGTATATTCTAAATTCTATTTACTACCTTAGACGCTATAGATCTTTGTTTAAAGTAACGATTACACTCAAAAAAAAAAAAATTGAGTAGTCCGTACTTAAAATAATCCACAGCGGTGTCAAAAGTACGGTAAGTAAGGATTTTCTTAAATCAAGTACGAAAGGCTTAAATCTAGAACGAATTCATTAACCGTTGAATTCTTATTTTTAGATAATATTAAGTCTTAACGAGCTCGATTTTAAGCCAAAATAGTCTTGTTTTCAGAATTCTTAGCTTAAATTGAGTATAAATCCGGGCTTGAAGTGAGCGTACAATAAGATTATTGCGCTTCTTTCGAGAATTCTTGCCATGATTTGAGCTGATAATAGCGTTTGGTGAAACCTTAAAACTTATTTTGGTACAAATTAAGGAAAAACATCCTTTTGTAATCAGAAAATATATTATTGTATTATTATTTTTACTTTTAAAGGTTTACAAAAATAAAGTCAAAGAAAAGTCCACATATATTTTCTAATAAATTTATCTCAGAACACTAAAAATTGTGTGAGCTAAACAAATCAACTAGATTCGCTCAATTGTTTTCTGCTCACTGATTGAGCAATTGAAGTAAAAACAATTGAACTCAGTAAGTGAACTTGAACTAAATAAACGAACTAGGTCGTTCCAGTGAGCTGAGCTAAAAGGAGCCCTCACTTTCAGGAGCTGATAAACCCAACTCTAATTACGACTGATTTATTTGTAAGAAATTTTGGCACTACAAGACCGCACATCAATCATCAACGAGAATAAATCATGAGAGCAGAGAGTTCATTTCATTATGCTCTATTATTTATGTAACCTTGAAGTTAAAATAAGATATCCTTACTTAAATTAAAACTTTCACTCTTAAAATGAGAATAGGGTAGTTAATTCAAGAATTTTCTTCTTCTTTTAAGCAATTACACGATGAATTTTGAGAATTATCCAGTTTTCTGCTTGTTATAAAAATAATTCCTTGTTAATCGTACTTAAATTTTTTAAGAACGATTTTAGCAAAAAATAAGAAAAAAATACTTAAATGTAGAATGTGTTTTTTCTTTCTGTGTACCTATTAGTGCTTTTAATTTTATATTTTTAGGATATATATTTCGTAAGAATTGTTATACAATATTTTCTAAATTTATTCATATTTTTAAATTAAAATATTACTATTTATCCTTCTTGTTTGCTTTTGTTTTACAAAAATCACTTTTCATACATTTTTAAAAATTGTTGCTTTTGGTGTGAGTTTCTTAATCGAAAGAATTTGTTATACAAATTTCTCGGATATTTATTCCCGTTTTCTCTAATTTGCTCTCTTTTTCAGGTAATACAAAGGGATCGCCAGGACAACCCTAGTAAAGTGATCTAGACTGTCTGCTAAACTTTACCTAGCAAACGTCAGACTACGACAGTGTTACACTATTACAACTGCAATACAATATAGTTAAAAAGATATCGCTAGTCTGCGAAATGTTAAATTATTTACGAATATGTAATTAGGCTAAAAAAGAAAGATAAAGGAAAAGAAAGAGTGAAATTAAAACTGAAATTGTGTAAAAAATTAATATGATTGGAAAATATGTAATTTTATTTTCTCCTTGCTAAGGGCATTTATAATGGATAAACTTTCTTGTTTTTTTTACTAGTTTTCCTGTATTTTTAAAACTTAACCACTTTAAATAAGGCAAAATGGAATCACACAATATAAAAGTAAAATTTGCTACTAACTATAAAAAAATCAAAAAAGGTTTCATTTTGCTTGTTCTTTCAACTAAGTAAACAAATCTTTAACAAGTAAACCAGATATGTATTTAAAAATAATTAAAAAACATTCGTTTTTGTTTTAATTTGAAATAACCATAAATGTGTCAAACTTTTTGCTTCAGTTTTTTTTTCAACTAAAGGTTAAAAATTCGAATAGTTATTTATTTTATTTAGTTGGGAAAATATTCTGGCTATTCGATTAAAATTTTTTAATATAACAAGTGATAGTTTAATTTTTTTTATTAAAGCATTCTCTAATATTAATATTTATTTGAAAGCTAAATGCAAATTAATTAAATACAAATTATCGCTCGCTTGGCCATAAAAATCATCTTTAGAGAAACAACAAATTTTCGGATTTAAGCGATTCGCAATTTGCTATCAAAACTGTGTCAATTCCTTAAATATATTTACTATCAATACGTGCATATATGTCTGCTTAAAAATCGAACCAAAACATTAAAAAAGCAAAAAGGTATAAGAAATTAACCATACAATAACAAACCAAAAATTTAATGATAATTAAATATTACAAAACAAAAGCTCGAACATTAACGAAATACAGTAAAGGGTTTTTTTTCTAAAAACTTACAATTTTTTTTTTAATTTTTAACCATGTGTGACCCTATTATTTGGTTTTTGGATTGGACTTACATCATTAAATTAGATTTACATATATGGTGAAGGGTTCATAAGATTTGGCATAGCCGAATATAGCACTTGTATGTCATGAACACAACTGAGACAAACGACAAATTTCGTTTAACACGACGAATTCGATATTGTATATTATCATCAAACAAAGTTAACTATCGAACCATTATTAGCTGCGTGAAAAAGTAAGCTACATTATAAAAAAATATTTGAGGTTTTTAAAAATATGATTTGGATATTTTTCAACTAATTTAAACATAAGCAAAAATATATACTAAAATGAAACTTCAACAGAACATTTTATTTTTTTGTCCACCTACCATTCTTCGGCTAAATTATAAATTTTTTATTTTCTGGTTGGAAAATAAGACCATGAAAACAAAAATTTTCTCAATACAATGGCTTATGTCTTGAAGTGTAAAACTACCATAAAAATAAAACAAATAAGAAACTAATTTGCAGTTATTTTCCCAGCAGCATGGTGGTTTAAAGCTGTTATATTTTTTTTAGTAAATTCTATAGTATTTTTTGGATTAAATAATTTTTAATTAGCAGAATGAAAATTGTGTAAAATATATACATTCTTCGAAAGCCAATCCAATAAGACTCAGGGGTATTAAATTATGAAATGTGTTAAAATAATAAAAAACAAATGTTTGAAAATTATTAATTAATATTCGCAGATATGGTACTAAGAATATCAATATAAATATAAAATGTTTTAACTAAAAATTAAAAAAAAAAAAAACCGTGAATAGTATTGGCAATAAAAAATAATTTTAACGTGTGCTTTTTTTGTTTCTTAAATCTCTTGAGTAAAGGTTCCAAATATTAAACATTTTTTATTAAAAAAAAAAAGTTTCATCATGCCGCATTGTTTTTTTTATGCAAAATTGAAATTAATTAGAAGTATTCCAAAGCAAGTATTAAAATATAATATTTTATTTATTATTATTTTTTTTTTATTAATTATATTATATTTCTATAACTGCATTTAAAAATTTTAAGATTAAAAAATTGTCATTATAATTTGTAGTCTTAAGATTATATTAAAACATTTTCATCTCTGAGCTGAATTTGTTAAATTCGTCTTACTTTTTGTATTATTTATAAGAAATATTTGAGTTAGAAACGTCTTCAGCCTGTGATCCCTCCGTCGCAATACTGTCACGAGTTTTTAATAAAATACCTCTCTATAAGTAAATAATTACAAAATTTATAAATAAGGCTTCCTTCCAATATGTTCTAATAAGAAGTTTGTATACAGTTTTGCTGCGGCATTTGCATAAATCTTGTACATATACAAAGCTGCGAAACAAAGCATAAATTTAGAAACTGATGTCTAACTTACAGCCTAATTGATGTCTTTAGAATTGGGGTGATAAAATGATCAGTAGATAATAAAAAAATATTTGCAAGAATAATTTTTAGTTAATTAATTTTATTTTAGCTAATTAATTATGTATCGGACCATACAAATTTTAGAAATTTTAAGGTGGGACATAGCCTAAAAATGTTGGGAAACATGGATCTATAGCGCAATACGAGTAGCATTTAATAGAATAACACACATTCTAATACTATTTCGTTTAATTGTAAAATGGAGCACAATATGAGCGAATGTTTTAAAGATGAGTTGAAGAAAATTTAACGATTGTTGTTGTTTTATATTGTTTCAATAAATATTTGTTTTCCTGATGATGCTACATAATGGAAAAGCAAAATATTATATGATAAATAAAAGACCTATTGCTTATAAATTAAATAAAATATAATAATTAAAAAGGTCAAATAAAAACATTACACAAATATTAAAATAACTAATTATAATTTATAAATTAATATAATTTATTTTGTAAATTAACGCAAAATAGTTTTTACAGGAATTAAAAGGATGATGTTTTTTAAAGAAGAAGATAATGAAGAGAAGTCAAAAAAAGGGAGAATTACAGTATCAAGCTTAATTTGTTCAGATATTAATATTCCCTTTAGTAGCAGCAGCATTAAAACGAAATTTTTTAAAAGCTTTTGTCTATATTTATTATTTTGTCATAAAAAATGTAAAAAGGTTTTTTCGGATGATTGAGTTGCCGCGGTCATTTATCATTATTTTTTTTTTAGAACACCACGTATGAGAAGTTGGCACAATAATTATATTTTTGCGTGTTATGTTGAAACAATATTCTGCACACGCTGCAAAGAATGGCGTGTGTGTTAGTTTGAAAAATTAAGCTGAGGCAAAAGTGTAAGCAACAAATGTAAAAAATAGTAGTTTTTGTTAGGCTTACGAGAAAGAAGACACTGGTATTTTTCAAAACGCAGACGGCGTAAGTAATTTTTTTTTCATCATACAAATATGGGGCAGACACCATAAAAATGGTGCAAGAACGTGTTTTCGATTTTTTGTCAGTTACAGCACTTTTTATTTCTTAGGACGATATTAAAAATTTTGGGTTCTACTCGTAGTCATTTTTCAGATTAAAAAACAATAGTAATTAATTACGATTATAAAAGGCATATACTCCAAATATATAGTTCTTTAAGTTTGGTATTGAATGTTTTATCAAATATTATTTACATCAGTCCAATCAAATACTGTGATGTAATTATTTAATAGTAAAATGCTGGCGGAAACTTTTGAATCTTTACTAAAGTATCATTTAAAACTGACCTAGATTTGGTCACTGCAAACGTACATTATTACAGTGTTCATAATGTGGTTCTCATAATAATACCACAACCACGTTTATTCTCTGTGCGTAGATGCAGGTTTAAAAACAATACAAAATATAATTTTTTATTTAAATGTTTATTTGGCTGTTGCGGCGCTTTGAATATTTTAAAGTAATTATTTTACTCTACAGGGGGATACAAGTACATTTTGGACTAATTGAAGTTTTGTTACACTGCGTAACGCAAAGAAGATACCCACAGGTAGTGACCAAAAATTATTTTTGATCGATTAATAATTTACATTGCTAAAAGAATCAACAAATAAGTAATTGCAAATAATCAATCTATTAATAAAAAAGTTAAACTTTTTTAAAAATGGTTACAGTTACAAAATTATAAGCGTCGATTAAAATTTTGAATTAAGCCTACTTTTTTTTAGAAGTGATTGCACCCGTTTGGAGAAAGAATTTCTAAAAAACAACAATATTTTTGGGCAAATAGGTATAGCCCATCTTTGCAAAACAGCAGTTTAAAGAATAAAACTTAGTTTAAATATAAGAGTGGCAGAAACTTGTGAACTCACCAATTGATTTTAGCTATTTTGCTTTTAAAGCATTGTATAGTTCTAGTTAATTTGAGAAGTTTTTGCTTCCAAAGGTCTTAATAATTATAGCGTTTACAAAATTAAATTTTTTGATTTAGCATGGGTGATAATTAAAATTAATTTCAATTTATAAATATACTTGTATTAAATAGCATTACACAGTGTAAAATAAAATAAACTTTCACATAACTAAGCATTTTTTACACAGAATAGACCAGCTTATTTAAGTAACTAATTTTTAAACAGTTTCTAAGAATAACAACAATCTTATGGCATACTTTCACATAATTGGTTCCAATATGGCTTCAGATGGTCTGAGCATTACGAAATAATTACAAATGGTTACTACACAAGTTGTATCTTTTAAAGCACTTGATATGCAATAAATCTCAATAGCTTAAAAAGCAATTATAGAATAACCAAAAACTGTGAATAGCAAATAACAAATAGACTTAAGTGGTTGTTGATGTCTTTTTGATGGACAAAACACTAATGAAATACTTTTAACAAAAGTACCTCTTAACAGTTCCTTTTATGGCAACGTCATGTTGAAGTAAAATTTGTGGTTAAAATGTTTGGCTTGTTAGACGTACTAAAATAATATAAAGTGAATAATTTTGTGTAGTAAGTGTTACATGTGCCAGTGGATATACACCTGTATAAAAAGAAGAATTAAATCTTTATAAAAATGCAAAGTGGGATCAATAGTAAAATAAACGCTGGAAAATTAAAGCATAAATAGAAGAAAAGACATGCTTTTTGGAAGAAATAAAATTCAAAATTTTATGTTTTACAGCTATTTTTAATGTGAGTAAAAATTTAATTTTTTAATGCTTAAAAATAATAGTTATGCGGTAATTGTTTTAACCACATGAATAATTTCAATTCGGCTTAAGTTTACATATATTTTAATTTCAAAATTTATCTCAGAAAGAAAAGTTGTTTACAAATATTTGTATTCTTAAGAAAAAAAGCAAAAATTAGGCCCGAGCATAATATAATTCAGCATTCTCTGGTTCTCTGCTTATGTCCTCAGCATTCTCAGCTTAACTTAACAATCTACAATTAACTTAATCGTATTTGAAGGATAAAGAATTATATATTTTAAGCTATCATGGAAATAGTATTTAATTTCAAACCTTGTTGATGATGATTGATGTTTTTAATTTCAAACAAATTCGCATTTACCATCAGTACCACTGTATTATTTTATACGCAGACTTAAATATAGTTGATCTCTTTCACAGATATTCGGTGTATTGATTCATCCCCAACAAAGCTTTGGTAAAAGATATTTAATTTTTGTTCGTAATGCTTTGTATGACTTAATATTTTTTTTTAAATCACACGGCGAAAGATGAATTATAAAACTAAATTTATTTCTTAAAATAATTTTTAAAGCTGAAGTGTTTTTTATTTGTATTTGACATTTTTTTAGTAGAAGAATACCTCAAGAAGTTCAGAGTTATTTCTTTTTTCTTGTCATTATATTCTCATGCCAACGTATGCACGTGACTTAAAGTGTGTTTTTAAAGTTTTGTTGTCAATGAAATTATAAGCACATACTCAGCAAAAATAGTAGTTTGTTTTTAACTACATTTTCATTAAAAATACAAACGTTATTTATTTTAACTCTATCAAGTGTGGCAATAAGTGTGCAGTTGGGAAAAATTTTGCAACAACAAAAAAGAAAAAATCATTCCTAAAGATTCAAGGCAACATTACACACCACGTCAGAGAATACATTATGAATTAAAGAAAAAAAGAAACAAAACTTACTATTTTTACTCATATATTTCTTCTACATCATTTAATTATAAAAAGAGTAAACACATTTTTAAACATAATGTGCGCTTAAGGAAAAAAAATCTTAATATCCTTAGCTGATATAATATTGTAGCAATTTTTATATGATTAAATTATCAATTTAACAGAAAAAAATTGCCTTGAAATTTTACTTTTTATAGAATTTGTATAACTGATAATTAAATTCTTTTTTATAAGAGAGAAGTGAATTTTCTAGACTGCTACATGCACCAACATTCATGAGTGAAGAACAAAATATAAAAATAAATTAATAATATCAATAATATTTTAAAAATATTTTTAAAATGTATATTTCTTCCATAATTTCATTAAATAGCTTTAAATAGCATATATATATATATATATATATATGCTATTTAAAGCTATTTAATGAAATTATATATATATATAGACTTGAGACGTATTTCTATACTTCCTACCTTGTCAAAAGTTGTTGAACATATAATAAAAAATCAAATTTTATTATTTGTTAATAGGGAAATCGCTCCTTCTCAGTTTGCTTTTCGCCGGGGACATAGTACGACGTCTTTGCTTAATTAACTGATGTTGTTCGTTTTAATTTAAATAATGACAAATTGTCTTTATTAGTGGCATTGGATTTAACTAAAGCTTTCAATTCGGTTAATTACTCGGTCTTAATTAGCAAGTTAAGGGACAACTTTGGCTTTTCTAGATCAGCTTGTAAATTGATCTATTCGTATTTATTACAAAGATATCAGTTTGTTGATATGAAGGGGGTAACATCTGGATTACTTCCCTTATGGTCTGGTGTTCCTCGGGCTCGGTGTTAGGTCCACTTCTTTTTATATTATATATGAATGACCTCCCAACTTGTATTGATAACACCATTTGTAAATCATTTATCTTTGCTGATGATGTCTTTCTGTTATTTTGTGCTGATCGTGATAATAGTGATGTTCTAGAAGCTAATGTCAATTATAGCCTCTCACAGTTTTCTCAATGGTCGACTTCAAACTTTTTACAGATTAACCCCTCTAAGACTAATGCGATTCTTTTTGGTAGGTATGGACCTGAATTTGCCGGCTTGAATATTTTAATTGATGGAAATAGAATTTCACTTGTTGACTGACTTAAAGTTCTTGGCATCTGTGTGGATGATCGACTTACATTTGAGGCCCATGTTAACCTTATTTGTTTTAGGGTTTTTGGAATTTTGCGATGAATATATTCAAATAACATATATTTACCTTGTTGCCTTAAACATAAATTAGCTTATGCTATATTAATGCCCCATATTTTTATATGGGCTGGAAGTTATATCTGGTTGTTGTGGCTATGTTTTAAATAGACTTAATCGAGTTGTGAATACTATTGTACGGTACGTTTATAATGTTCGTAGAAGAAGTCATATATCTGACTTTGTAAAGAATTTCCTACGCTGTAATTACAAGCAATTCATTTCCTATAGAAACCTATGGTTTTTTTTACAGGATTCTTAAGAGTGGACAACCTTCTCAACTTTGTTCCTTATTTCATTTTACTCGTTCTACTAGGAATCCTCAAATTATTATTCCTAGAATTAGATATAGCAGATTTGAACAGTCGTTTCTAGTTAGAGTAGCTCGTTGGTGGAATAAATTGCCTATTGAACTTCGTTTATTTTCGCATTCTTTTTAATAAATTCCATTTTACCCTTTACCTAATACTAATTTCGCTGCTCATTTTTCTACTTAATTTGCCTTATATTCAACTCATGTCTTGACTGTTAGATATGCTAGAGGCTACTTGTTGTTTTGATTCTCTGATGATATCTTAAACTTTACCTTTATTTGGGACTTTTTTTTGTTGTATCTTAATATTTAACACTTCATCGGCTGGGGAGCCAATCTGTAAAGCTTTATATAATTAATTTGCATATATTTAAGTTTAGATTGTTCTTATTATTTATATACATATACACATATATATACTATATTCAGGAATTGTCTATAATATAAGTTATTTGGCCTTAACAGGCTTTTTATATTATTGAAGTTGAATAAATAAATAAAAATAAACAAAATATATAATACGTTACATTACTTTAACATTAACAGTGGAAAAGTGATCCAGAAAATTTATTGTTACATTCCCCTGACACTAATAAAAAGTTAACAATTTATTTTCAATAAAAATATTATGAATAAAGCCCAAATTAAAAGCTTCTGGTAGTTAACAAGCAGTCGTGCTTGCTTTTTTCTTTCTCTCAGAGATGTGTATTCAAGTTGGAAATTTTTTGGTAGCTCTGTAATTTATTTAACTGATTTTTAATCGCATGTAGAGCATGATCGTGTCAGCTGCACTATTAGTACTAATTGGTCCTACCATCATTTTATAAACATTATAATAGTATCCCAGAATATATGTCGCACTCAAAAGTAACATGTTATCAATGGATATTGCGTCGTCTTCAGTATAGACATTGTGTCACTTATGAAAGTATCATTATGTTCGCACTTTATAAACACCGGCTTTTGCCTTGGCGCAAACATTTTCTCCTCTACGGTATAACCGACAATGGCTTCGCTAACTAGAGATTTCCTGCAAGCCTGTTTTATAAAAACATTGCACCTTTCCTAAATAGAATATCATAAAATATATCAATAATATCCATGGACCCAGGCATATAGCCGGAATTTGTCTGTAGTATTCTCTGCATATTATTTTTATAGATGCTTTGTGTAAT
Organism: Cistogaster globosa; assembly: GCA_937654795.1. Classification (NCBI taxonomy): domain Eukaryota; kingdom Metazoa; phylum Arthropoda; class Insecta; order Diptera; family Tachinidae; genus Cistogaster; species Cistogaster globosa. Next base: position 138,869,901 of record OW569403.1, read on the forward strand.
ATAGATTACAATCCTACTGTATACTCTTAAGGTTTGCGTGGTAATTTTATTTTTGAGGGGCAGAGTAAATGCATAGCCCCACATAAAACATGTGACCTTTTATGCTTAACCTCTACGAGATTGGTTAACGCACAAAACCTTGATATAATAATATGCAGTATTTATAGATCAACGCTCATAGTATTGATTTTTCACTGATTTTAAGACTTGTACATAAGATGTTTTATTGTCTATGATTTTCTCATAATCATCTAAATAAAGCATTCAGTAGAGGATTGACTGCGTTTGGTTATTCCTATGAGAAGGCGTATAAGTTGTAGAAGTAGCCACAATTTACTATCAGCAACGGGTATATGAATAGTTAGAAGATGCTTATATCATACTCTATGCGTCGCTCAATACGAAGTTAACTTGCAAAGTTGCAGAAATCTTTATTACTATTATATTCTAGTGCGTCGAATTTCATACGTGGCTACATTTTTTTTTCTTTCAGGGCTGTTTTAAAGCCCTCCAACTTTCTAGCTTGTCGACAAAGCAACTCATTCAAATATTCTCTCATCCACTAAGCATGTAGTCTCAAGTTCCTACTGATCTATTGAAACATCAAATATTCTAATTCTATTAAGGGATTATACCAATATCTTCTAATATAAGACTATTCCCTGACTTATGTTTAAGGACAATTCTTTATTAATGCCGTATTACTATAGAGAATAATTTATAGTTATGTATCCACAATTAGCACAATTGCGTAAGCTAAATTGAAAAAAATGCATTTGAGCAAATTTTTTCAAGGTGCGCTTAACAAAATGGAAAGATGGGATAAGAACTAATATCCATTTACGTGATAAAATTCACATTGTCAAAGTACTAGATGAGTCAGAAAAATTTAAATACACCAATTGATCAGGTAATGTTTTAAAACATCGGTCAATGTCCTTTGAGTTTTTATTGTATTGTACTTTAGTATTTATTCCTGCAGGTGGTTGTTGTTCATGATAAATATTAATGAAAAAGTTTAAAACGATTGATGAGCTTTGATACCATATGTTTTTCATTTATTAATTTATGACAACAACCCTAAGCAAATATACTAATTAAAAAAAAACTTTATGGTAAGATTTTTATTAAAAATATTCAGTGGGACATCTTTAATATGCTACATGTTTTTATGGACACTTATATGGTGTAGGGTATAATAAAATGTAAAAACAAAAAAAAGAAAAATGGGATTTTTATAAAAAGGTTTGCAAAAATTCGAAATGCCTTTTTATATACAATATTAACAAATTTGTATTCTTATTATTTTAATAACACAAGTAATAAATTTGTTTACAAAATTTTAATTATAGTTGTTAAGAATAGAAAATAATAAAAGTCAGAAAATAAAAGACGAAAAATTAAAGTATCAAGCTTAATTTTTTCAGATTTTATTACTTTAATACTTTTGTAGCTTAATTCGATGTCATAATTAAATTTTGATATAATTTTTATTAAAACATTTTTGATTTTAAAAACATTTCTCTACTAAAGTTTATTACTTTAAGTTTCATATTTAATTTTTGTATCTCTTTTTTTTAGACAAGTAAGTTACCAAATAATTTTTTTTTAAATACATATGTGTGAGTAAAAATTTGTAATATATTTGAAATTGAATTTAATATAAAACATTTTTTACAAAAATGATAATAACATAAAAAACACATTTTCTTTTAAATTCCTCAATTTTTCTCTTACTTTATTGTTTACACTAGAACAATCATATATTTAGTTTTTGACATCGCTTCTCTAATGGAAAGAATATTGCTTAATTAAGTTCTTGAATGTTCTGTTTTTGTACGAGTTATTGTCTTAAAATAACTTGAAAATAACTTGATATTGTTGACTTTAAATTAGATTAATTAAAAGATTTGTTGCAACCTCTGGAACTCTAAACTATAATGTAAAAGAATAATAAAATTTTATTCATAATCTATTTATCGTTATGTGTATTGCCTCAACTAAATATACACTCATAAAACTTAACACAAAACGCAATAAAACGGCATGTGTTCATCATAGCTTTGAAGTCATCACGTTGAAAAAATGGGGGTGGTGTGTTGAGTTTTATTTCTTATAAAACTGTATTTTATTTTTTTATTCAACCTTTTTTTTGCCGTTAAAAAAACCCCTTTATTAATTTAATATTCGCAACATGAACTTACAACATCAGAAGTGTCTGGGTTTAATGTACTTAAGCCATGAGCCATTTACTTTGTCTACTGCATAATAAGTATTCACATTATAAATTTATCCAATGGCAAAGAATTACATTAAGAAGGCTTAAATTTTACTTACACAAACTTTTCTGTTGATGAAGTTTAAAGATATAGTAATATTTTTGTATCAATTATAGCGTAAGGAAATACCATCAGGTCTTAGCTTTAGGCTTGTAATTAAAATTACTTTTAAAATATTACGTACGCTACTCTTGCATTGTCTTTTTATTTTTATGAAATATTTTGCATCATAACAACAATAAATATGCATTAATGTGTTTTTTATTTTTATTAAAATTAAGAAAAAAATTTATTTTTTAATAAAAATAAATAAAACTTATTTTGTTTTCTTTTATAGAATATGCAAAAAATAAAAAATGAAAAATATATTGAGTTCTTGAGATTAAAATATTTTAGTAAAGGGGTGAATTAAAATATTTGGTCTTTAGTTATTTAGGTTTGTTTTATGCATCTAAAAAAAACATTAAATATCTTATTTTATTTGATAAGTAGTTTGAAAGAAAAAATAGCTTTTAATTATTTTGCAAACATTATATAGTCGGAATATTTAATCGATATTGGCTGCAGGTTTTAAGTTTTAAGTCAGATGGATTTTAATTGGCATAAATATTGCCACAGAAAACCACAGATGTAAAAAGTAATTTCTACAAATAACCAAAAGCGGAAGTTATTTCAAAAGAGATTTTGATGTATTTGATGTAAAAAAATTTAAAAACTTGTAACATTTTAATATACGTATTTTTAGATGTGTTGATATTGACAAATAACCAGCAATATTCGACATTTGTATACTTCAACATTATGGTTATTATCCACTAATCGTTTTAGTCAGTCAATGTATGATCATAGTTTTTTGTATTGTCATGTTAATTTAAAAGACAATAATGTGTTCTTTGTCTTTTTCTTAATTAAAGCGGCTGCAATACATCAATATTCATCTTCAATGTTTGTATTTGTGTTAGAAAAAATATCGAAGCTCTTGACAACCAATGTCAATGTTACTCATCAATATTCAGTTTTATGCGGCTTTTAAAGTACAAAAGCAAACAATTGCTTCTTCTAAAATACTTTTTTGATTTATTACAAAATAGAGAATAAAATTATTGCGTTGCCACGACATTGGTATTAGCAATGAAGTTTAATAAAATTTCTGTCATAAAATTTTTTCTGTTTCGTATTTCTCTGTAAAAATACAAATGCAAACTTTGAAGAGTGATGTTTATGTGTCAACAACCAATGAAATCTGAACAAATGAAACAAAAAATATGTTTAGTAAACATGGGTTTCTTTATCTGCACAAGAATGTAATATTTCAATAGCAAATTATTTTAATGAACTGTTTTGTTATTTAATAATTAATTTTTTGGGGAAAGAAAAATGTTTTTAATTTATATTTTAAAACCAATTATAAAAACAGATTGTTCTTGTTTAATTTTTGCTAAAATAGTTTAAAAACTATTTGTTTTGACCGAATTTTTGAATTTTTAAGACACAAAAAATCGACGTGAAATGAATTTGATAATTTTTAGGGTTTCGTGCAAAAAAAAAAAAAAAAAATAATGCTAAACACAAAATTTATAAATTTAAGCGTACTTTCAGAAGACCCTAAATTTGACGTCTATGGCCTTATCTATTAAATTTTTATAAAGGATGTACTGCTACCCAGCAAAGAATTTCAAAAAAGGTAATCGGATGTGGAATTAAGCCTTTTGGGTTGAAGGACTTCTCAACCAGATTACCAACCTAATGATTTTATAAAGGCATGAGACTTTTATAATCAATTACTGAGAATCGATTACATTGATTATTGGAGGAAATAATAGTTATCAATTAGTATATATTTTAAGGTATTCTTTTTTAACTTAAGGAACTAGTTTTATTACTGCTTCCTTTGCTTGCGAACTGTTGTAATGTGTTTTGTAAGCGAGTAAAAAAATTTGGCAATCACAAAAGTTAGTCATAATATGGTAAATACTTTTTAAGGTAATGTATAATTTTTTAACTGGGTATGTCTGTTTTCAAAAAAAGTAAAATAAAATGAAGCGTACCCGGTAGTAACATGGCCTTTGTTTTTTTTTTAACCGTAATAGGGTGAAGTAAATAATTTACGCCTGGTACATATTTCTGAATAAAAAATTTAAATTAAGAGATATTTCAATATGTACGTGATTTTCACAGGACCTTTATTTAAAATCTCCAAAATTTTATTATACTTTGCCCGCTGTAATAAGTTTAAGAATTATATAACAAATTAAATTGACCCATACATGGTACGGAACCCTTTCTGGTTGAGCCAAGCTTACACTTAGCGGATTTATTTTAATGTAAATAATAAAATTAACAGGATTTTATTAAATTTATAAACGACAATTTTAATGTTGAAATTTCAAAGGGGAGAGTTTTTGCTTTTTATTGCCGAAAATTCATAATATATGTTTTGCCAATTTAAATTTTAACAGAAAAAACTGCTAACTGTTTTTAATTTAATTGTGTGAAATTTAAATATTTCAAGATATTCTCATAAAATATTTTATCTTTAATTTTATGCTTTACTGCAGGTAAAGCATGTCCATATTACCATTTTTCTATTGCTCATATAGATCATCAGTGGATTCTACCCAAATTTTGTATTGAATACTTAAGAGCTGTGCAATTATTATTTTCTTTCACACTCACAGTAACTCTCGTCAGCTGTGTCCTGTGGTGCTTCATTCATTAAAGCAATTCTTCCTCCTCTTCTAGGGAGACTGCCATCCCGGAGCTGCTTTCTTTATTACTTCGGGAAGGGCCCAGGACGACATCCTTAAAGGTATTATTTTTTACTTTTCCACATCTGGGACCATCATATTTGTAGTCAGCATTGTGTTATTGGGGTTTTTTCCGTTGTGGAGGTCCTCGCTTTGTATTGCATCCAGATCTCTCCTCTTATTCCGAAAAATGCACTCGGATTACCTTCTTATAGCATTTCAGCAATTCTAGTACTGGAGAATCTTTTCAACTATGTTGGTGGGGGTTAATTTACCAATATGCTCCTTCAAGGTGTCTCTCTCAGCTCTCCATCTGATGCAGTTGAGGGACGTATGCTCAGAGTTATCGTTAAGCATTTTGCAGTAGATGTAACCAGGGTCATCTACCTTCCTCAGGCGGTGCAGATTCTTTCGGAAAGTATCTGAGTACCGTGAGGAACTGGGTCAGAAAGTAGTTAACTTACCAAAATTTCCTCTGAAGCTATGCTAGAGATGAGCTTTGCCGTCCATCTGCCGATCGTATCCGTTTTCCATCTGTACTGCCATAGTTGGATGGGTTGTGATCTACGCTAACTAGCACCAGCACTGTCCTTCCTTGTGTGCCATGCCTCCTTCCGCTTACGGGCCAAAAGCTGGACGGGTATTATTATTTTTTATTGTGTTTGTTATTATTATATTTATTATTACTATTATTATTATTTTATTTCAATTGTGCTTGATTCCTTCAAATATCAATATTTCATAATATTTTCATAAAATATTTTTATTTAAAACTACAAAATAAAATATAATTCTGGGAGAGCATATCCATATGGCCATTTCGCTTCTGTTCATATAGTTCATCAGTGGACTTTTCCCAAATTTTGTATTCATGACTAGAAAGTCTTACAACAAATGCCAAGTTGATTAAAAAGCGAATAGACAATAAAAAATCAACAAGTTTTTATACAAAAATACAGCAAACATTCAGTAACCATATAAACAAACAAAAAATAAAAAAATATAATTACTATTACTATTGTTATAAAATAGAAAACAACAAAAACACAAATGGCAGAAGATAACGTAACACTTAAAAACTTCGTGGATTAAATTTTTTTTTAATATTTCAAACTTTCAAAAGAGTCATATAAGCTTAAGAGACAAGTAACAGGTATAGTGTGTTAGTATTTTTGTAAAACTATATTTTTGCACGTTTTAAACAAATTCGTATGTACAACAGTAATTCTTATTAAAAAAAATTCCAGTCCTATAATGTGCATAATAGTAAGCAATCGTATTTTGTTTTCGAATTTAAAAAACAGAAAAATAAACTAGAAAGTAGAAAAATAAACAAGATATAATTTAAAAAAGAATCTTGGTCTGAATTGCTTTTAAAACTGTGTCACACATATAGCATAATATTCTTAATTTTACCTATGTAAAGCAAACTCTTACTGCGTACTGCGTTAATATCTGTTTTTATATTTTTAGTTAATATTTATTTTAATTTAATTGATGTAAGTAAATTGATGAATAATTATCTCCATAATATCAGGTTTTTTATTATTGTGACACGTTCTTAAGTTCATGTTATAATAATGTTGTTATTAATGTTACTTCTGCCAGTTTTTGTAATGTTACTGTTTATTTATTTCCTGTGGTTGTATAAATATCTTGGGATATTTCTTGGGAAAGGAAGTTGTTAATTGAATAATTTTAAATTTTTGATATGCGAAAGAATAAGATTAAGCCAAACTTACTGATGATTATGCTCCTATGGTTACATTTACAAACTTAAGTTTTTTATATGTTTTATTGACAAATTTAAAAATGGATGTATCTCTTTACTTAATTGCAAAATAGAAAATATTTCTTTTAATATTAATTGTTTTAGTGAACTTTTCAGTTTTTTTTAAGAACAACTCATTGAAACTATTTTTAAAGATGTTTGATTCATGGCAGTTAGGGTTATTATGTGTATGAATTTGAGAAAAAAATTAAATCGGTAAAAAACATATATGTATATCGTATATTCAAACAACGAAAAATACTGTATAAAAATTTGTTGTTGGTAGATAAAAAAAAAAAAAATATATATATATATACGTGGACGACGCATAGTTGCGTGAAAAAAAAATTAGAGTAATGGAAACAGTTTTTTACTTTAAAATTTCATAGGAAGTAAAAAAAATTTTTTAAAAAGTACATTTAGTTTTTGTAATTTTATAACATTTTTAGGATTTTTTTAATAGAGAGCCTTGGGTTCTCCATATAATGGCGCAGCAAAAATTTCAAAAAAGGTAATCGAGTGTGGAACTAAGCATTTTTGGCGGAAGGAATTCCCAACTAGATTACCAACCTAATGATTTTAACAAGGCATGAGACTTTTATAATCAATTACTAAGAAGTGATAAGATTGATTATTGTAAGAAATGATGAAAATCATTAGTACATATTTTAAGGTACTCTTTTTTTCTAAAATAACTTGTTTAATTACTACTTTCTTTATTTGCGAACTATTGTAATGTGGTTTGTACGCGAGTAACAAAATTTGGCAATCACAAAAGTAAGTCACTATATAGAAAGTACTTTTGCAGGTAATGTCTAATTTTTTGCTGCGGTCTTTTGTTGGACATCTGGTGAAACACTAATCACATTTTAAAAAAAATTTAAATGTTCGAAAAATAAAAATTTCAAGCGAATTTTCATTCTTTTTTTAACCAACTATTCTTGAGCTGTTAGTTCTTAGTAACTGGACAAATTTTCTAGAGATCCTGCGGATAAATATGGTCTGGGAAAGTGATTGAAAAAAATTAAAAGTCTTGGAAGAAAATTATTTATCTACACAAAAAAAAATATTTTAATTTTTTGTTTTGTTAACAGTTTTATTGATTTTAGTTACATACACATTGATCTTTAATGCGATAAAGACTTGATTTATTATCTTATACACGATCGCAGACATTCAAAGTAAAATTTTGTTTTAGCGGTATTTTTCACAGCTTTTTTTTATTTCAAAAACTAGTAAATAAAATTAAGCGCAGCTATCCACTTGTTTGTAATTTATACACGTTTTTCAATAAAACATCTGTAAATGATGCAAATAATTATGTTACCTTGCGCAAGAAATCTCTTGTGTTATTATTTTCTAATGGCTGCATCTACTATTTTTTTTAATTTCTTCTTTTAAATCAACGTAATAAGTGGTTCAAATGTCAACAAAATCTACTAATTTTACTCACATATGAACTTATTAGAACATCAGCTGTTGACGGAGTCTGACAACTGTTACATTGTGTAGTTTGAGCATATTTCAGACAAATATAAAACGTATTATGATGCCGCTTGATACACAATATTTAGATATGGCATAAATTGTGTTAACTCCTAACTTCTGTACCTGCAAGAAGCGCGGGATTTGTTTTTCGGCAGTAGACTCAAGACGAAGAAAAGAAAAATGAATAATTTAATACTCCCTTTTAACAATTTGCTGCGACATTTGATTCATTATCTGAAATGGTGTTACTTTTTAACTAAAAAAAAATTAGACGATGATTTAAAGCTTTAAAACACGAGTATAAAATATACCATAAAAAATTAATTATATACTTAAATGGATCCAAATTTAAGTGACAGTTTTGCAAGATGGATTTTTATAGACAAAAATTTGATTTTTGGTATTTTGTATTTTCAAACTTTTAAATTGGGAATTCTTAAGGAATCTGGAAGCCAAGACTGTAACATATTTAATAAGTTGTTTTTAATGCCTGACGCTACTCTCGAATATAGTTCCAAACAAATCTATTAATCTTCTGATTAAAATACTGTAAAAAAATAATTAATCTGCATTTTAATTCACGATGCACGATGCCTATTTTAAAATTGATTTTTCATATCCCAAAAAATTTAATTTTGTGTGTAAATAAAAATTATCTATATAATATGCTATAACACTGACATACATACATGACATACAAAAGCATCGGTTAAGTAGCTAGGGCATGAAAACGTAACAAAAAAATAAACAAATAAACAAATACATTTGCAAATTTTATATTTTCGTTAAAAAAAGATTTCTTAATAATCAAAAAAAAATATTTTACCAATTTAACTACATTGCCACGTGCTTTCGAACCCATATCAACAAGGAAACTGAAAATATTTTCGCACTGTAAATAAAACTTTCTTTTTGTTTTTCCGAGGCAAAATTCGGAGTAAAAATTAAATAAAATAAGCGTTTCATTTCCATTTGTCTTTTTCTCTTTAAAAGTATTTTGGCGCATGCCATTTCGTGGATTCTGTTTAAACGTTTAAATTGTAGTAAAAAAATGAAGGCGTTTTTCTTATAGTAGACTTTTCTATGATATTTGATTTTTAACAATAATTGACTTAAAAACTGTTTTTTAAGCCTATACAAAATTTTTTGTATGTACATAAATATTTTTATATATATTTTTAGAAATTAATATACAGTATTAATTCAGTTATAATATAACTGATAATATTAAGAGAAACGTAAAATAATACGAGAAATATTTAATAATAATAAAAAAAAAAAACAACAAAAAAAATTAAAGGCAGATTGAAAAAAATGTGTTTGATTAATCACTGGCAAGGAATATCAGCAAAATTTTAAAGCAAATAATATCAACAATTAAATAAAAATATATATGCTATCAATTAGTTTAATTTTGTAATTTTAGATATGGATGGACTTAAAAATGCTCCTTTTGTTTTTAACAATGTGGGTATGTGAAACTAGTAAGAGTTGCATCCCTACAAGAATAGAGGCAGTCACTGCGTAAAATAAAATTTCTCTAAAACTGTTAATATCCGAATGAAAAGAAATAAGATTTTACTAAAACCACTTTTGTATTTATATGATTGCTCACAGCAAACAAACAAAGCTAAGCAACTTTAACCTGATCTTAAGGACAGAGATAATTATAGTTATTTTAAGCTTAGATTTAATGTATAAAAATTCAAATTTACTACTAAAAGCGGTACATCGTTTGATATAAATCTGTTGTGTGTTTTGGTTTTAAATAAATCCTATTTTTCGCTTTAGGTAGATTTGGATATTATTCAAAACTATCTGGGCTTCCTAATCCTCTTCGCAATCCCAAATAATAATAAAGAATTAAGTTAATTGAACATTTAGAAAAATTTTTTTGCAAAAATCAATGTATATTAAATACTACCAAATCAACAGTAAACTATGTTTTTTTTTATTGATATTGTGTTAAAATTTTGCCGTAGTTTAATATCTGCATTTTCGTGTGTTCAAATTGATTTTAAAAAGGAGTAAAGCGGAAAAAGTTTAAATATAGTTATTTGCATAGAAAGAAGAATACTCTCTGCTTTTAATACAAAAAAAAAATTAAAATAGGAAAGGACTAATATGCAATTGTTTGCATCCGATTTTAAAAATACTAAAAAAGTAGATATGTTCTGATCTATAGGGTCCAATATGCGGAATTAAGTCTGTTAAATAATATAAAAAGTTATGTTATAATTTAACAAACATATATTAATTTTGTTTAATTGCTTGCAAGAAGCACAAAGTTGGAAATATGCAACGATTCCAATGTCGCAAGAGCAGAAGCTTCTTCAAGTACAGCTACGACTCATGTTACTGGTGGACATAAGTAACATTCTGTATTTAAAAATATACAAAAATTTTTCACCTTTTAGTATCTTTAAAATACCCAAGGACTGGGTGCTGCGACAAAAAAAATTGTGTACTTTTAAATACTAATGTAATGGTGTATGTCTGCTTTTTTAAAGAAAACTGTCAACGTAAAATTATAAACGTCTAATTTGTTTTAAATTTGTTATAAAAAGCTAAAGACTTTACGAAAAAAATATGCTTGGTATCTTAATGAAGAGCTATTTGTTTAATCAAATATCGATACATTTACGAAGAGACTATTAAAAAACTTCATTTTAAGATCTGCTTTTTCTATAAATTAAAAAAAAAAAAACTGTGATCATATTAGAAGAAAAACGTCGCATTCATGTTATATAACTTAGATGACATTACTCACTGACGTTACTAATTTACGAAGTAAAGTATTCGTTACTTTGAACTTGCTTTGATTCAATATCTGATTTCTGATAAGGTAAAATAAAAGAACCAAACAATACAAATATAAAGGTAATGAAAAAAATTCATATTTAATGACCGAACTATAATTTAAATTAAAAAATTTCGCTCCTACTAAAAAAGCGTGAGAACTTATTTTGAACAAGTAAATTAAATATAAATCCAGTCTTTACATTTCTAAGATTCATAATAACTTATCTCTCAAAATACTTTTTCGATTACAAAATATCGTTTTATATGTGTCCCTAGTGGATCTCAATAGTAAACAAGACTGTAATATGTTATACAATGCCTAGAAATTAGACCTAGGCGACGCCGCACAGTGGCTGAAAATCGTTTTTCGTTGGCCAAAAGTAATTTTTTTTTTTGTCACCGATTTTTAAAATTTTTACGTCATTTTGTAGTTAATATATCCAAATTAAGGTAGCCAAAAAACTATGTTAAAATATTAAAAATTGTGGGCGTGGCATGCTGTCAAACTCAACTTTTTTTTTAATTTCAGAAAAAGGTGTTTTTCTTTGGTTTTTTACCAAAATTAAATGGTTATTACTCGCAAGCTATCATCGATAATGGTCTGCGTTTTTTTTTATAATGTTGGTAGAATTATTGTCTTTAGTTGTTGTAAGTAGGCACAGCTCTAGCGCTTAATATTATATTAAATATTTATGAAACTACTATATTTTCCTCAAATTTAAACTTTAGTGGAATAGAACTTCTAGGGAACAAAAGGGAATAAGAAACGTATACAACCACGAGAAAGGTGAAAGTGTCCTCTTTAAGGCTATATATACTTTTGCACCCGCCACGAGCCGCCTGTAGAACACTTTTTTCATTTTAATGAAATTACTCGAAAAAAAATCATATACAATGGTGTATTAAATTTCCATTTTTTTGCCTAAAAGTTTATTTTTTTAGTTTAGGCTACGTGTAACTAAAAAAAATAAATATAATACCTTCGAAAGGGTTTAATGGCTTTGTTTTGATCAGCAAAAAATAAGTAATAAAATTATCACAATGGGCTCTACAGGAAGCATATGATCTCTTTCTAAATTTACCTGTTATCAAATGTTAGGGTCAACCAAAGTCATAAACAATTTTATAACAATAATTGCGACATTAAACCACTAAAGTTAAAAAACAACCCCATATTGACGCATGAGTGCAGTTTTGTTCAATTTAAGCGCTACCTGCTATGAAATTAAAGATCAGTGTGTGAAGAACATGTATCTAAAAATTTATAAAAGTACGGATTCGTTAAGGGATTACTCAGTAATAACTTAATCTTTTAAGTGTACGGATAAAACATAACAAACGCAAATAAAAATATTCAGAAGAAAATGGAGAGCTTCAATTATAAGAACTGGCCGAAGTGTATTTTAGAAACAAAAATCAGGAAGATGTTCTTAGTTACGTTAATATAAAATTAAACTTAAATTCGTGTAGCACCAAAATGCAAGAGCAATTATATAATTTCGTCAAAGCACTAAAAAAACGCTACAAAGAAGTTATGTACAGTAAACAAAAATTTTATATAAAAAGTGCAAAGTGGTTAGAAGGTCAACTTACTGTCGCTGCAGAAACAGCAAAGCAAGATAAGGCTGGAAGACCACGCAAATCATTAGTGGACAATTGCAGCGATAGATCTAAGAGGCGGAAGCTTAAAGATATTAACGATGCCTTTGGTTCTACAAATATAAAAGAATCTTTCCTACATCAATTACGATCACAGAACCAATTTACAAAAGTGGATATCATTGAAAAAGTTGTTAAAGCTAGTCCACCGAGAACAAAGCGGATTCTTAAAAGTATACCAACTCCGAACGATGCAATACAGTACACATTAGCATTATTTCTGGATTTGAAATTAACAAAACAGCAATATATTAAACTCAGACAGCGTGCGATTGAAAAAGGCTCAAATATATATCCAGCATATCATCACATAACCGCTGCTAAAATGGACTGCTTGCCATCAAAGGACACTATTACAATCACACAAATTTCGGCAGAGGTACAACTACAATCTCTACTTGATCACACAGCCGAACGCTTGCTGCAATCATTAACAGGAAATGAGTTGAAGAAATACGGAAACACAAAGTTAATTCTTTTTTGTAAATGGGGATGTGATGGTTCTTCGGGACAAAAACAATATAAACAAGCTGTATGTGAAAATATTTCTGACTCAGATATGTTCATGGTATCATTTGTACCGTTGCAATTGAAAAAGATTTTGGAAGATTCAGAGCCTTCGACTAGTACAACGCAAACAATGGATATTTAGAAAAATGAGTCACCATCTTCTACGAAATACTGCAGGCCAATCAAATTTCAACTCAAAAAAGAAGCAAATGATGTTATTAATAAAGAAATTAGTGATATCAGAGCCCAAATTTAAACACTACAGCCATTACAATTACAGTTAGATGGGCAGCAAATTGAAGTAAGCTACCAGTTGTAGATGGAAAAGTGGGTCAGGCGTTGACTAACACGAAGGCTGCATCCAGCTGCATTATATGCCAAGCAACATCAACCCAATTAAACCAAGTCCCAGCAAAATCATTAGATAATACCGATGCATACCAATTTGGATTATCACCACTACACGCAAGAATACGACTTATGGAACACATACTAAAAATCAGTTATGATTTGGATTTCGGGTCTTCAGGATCAATAAGAAACAACGAGACCAACAAAGAGTTAAGAAGTTCAAAAAAGAAACATGTTCAAGATGAATATCGCAAACGTGGACTCATTATAGATCAGCCAAAACAAGGGTCAGGCAATACAAATGATGGCAAAACCGCAAGAAGATTCTTTATAGATCCAGAAACAGCATCTGAAATAACAGGAGTGGATTTTAACCTTATTTTCAGATTAACAATAATAATACTAGAAGTACTTGCGTGCAATGAAGAAATTGACTGTAGAAAATTTGGAGATTATGCTAAGAAAACTGCAAAAATATATACAACTAACTACCCATGGAGAAATATGTCTGCAATAGTTCACAAAATCCTTTATCATGGTGAAGATGTCATTAAATATCATTTGGTGCCACTTGGAGATCTATCAGAGGAGGATTACATATTTTATAGAGAGCACAATACTAGGAAAATTTCACGGAATTCAACAAATGAAGATCTATTTAATATATTATTGGCAACGTCAGATCCGTTCATATCCAGTATTCGAAATCAATGGAAAGTGGACCATTGGGATTTAGATGAAGAAGCCAAAAAACTGCTAAAGAACAGAAATAGCACAGAACAAAATATGGAATATTTGCAATTAATATTTAAGTCAAACGAATAAAAATTATAATTGCTTTTCATTATTCTTTAAGTACGGAAAACATTGTATTAGTAAAAAATAAGTTAAAACGTTATATTCAACCGAGTCGAATCTTAAATACCTTCCAACTATATAGGATGATGGAGGGGTAAGGGGGTGGTGAGGTTAAGGTAGCGTAGAAGATCAAATTATATTTTCTTGTTGCTTAACCAAAAAAAAAAAATTTTTTTTTTGGGGGGCGTGAGGTGAAGGTAGCGCAGAAGATCCGAGTACATTTTCCATTCGTCATGAAAGCTTAAAAATTAATTTTTTATGCAATCTAGGCTTAGGTAATACAATTTGTTAATTATTGACATTATTTTTCACATAATATGCTGTATAAACGCCAACAAAAAGGGGGCGGGGTCCAAAAATAAATTTTTATGATTTTCTGGCTCCAGGGTAAAGACTCTGAACCTTCTTTGACATAAAAATGTTTCATTTGCTTAACAAATTTACAAAAAAACTTGTAAAAATGTGTAGTTTTTCAGGGGTTGGTTTAGTTCTTCTTAGGGGAATTTTTTTCCCCCTGGTCCGACTTGGCCCATTTACGAACTAAGCCTGCCCTATCCTTCAAGATATATATGTACCAAATTTCAAGGGTCTAGCTCTTTTCGTTTAGACTGAATCGTGTTCATACAGACAGGCGAATGTACGGACGGCCGGATGGACGGACGGGCGTATGGAGAGACGGACATAGCTATATCGTCTTAGATTTCATCACTGATCAAGAATATATATACTTTTTTGGATCTTAGAGGGATATTTTACTATGTTACACACAGAATAAACCCATATTTCACTCTGAAAGTTAAAAAAATTAAAATGTTCAACTTTGACCTCGAATTCCTTAAAAAGTCCTCAATCAATTTTAATGTAATTGAAACTGAATCAAGCTGAACTAAATATCTATCCATTAAAAAAAAATTATTTCAATATTTTGATCGGTTCAAAAGTTACAGAATTTTGGCCAACGAAAAACGATTTTCAGCCACTGTGCGCCGGGCACATAAACCAGGAAAAAAAGTAAGAAGCGTATGACTAATTTATTTGAAAAAAAAAATTGCAACAAAACAATTCATACACATTGTTATTGTCTATGTTTCTTAGCATCATGTTGAACTAGCGATTTGGTTTTAGCTTAATAACATTTTTAATACTTTTAATCTTGAAAATAATAGGGAAAAATTCTTTTGAAATTTATTTCTACATAAAGCTTTCGCAGGATTCAAAATCCTACACTTACTAACATATTGAGAAAAATTTGCCAAGCCGATTTTATACCAAACATTATGCAACTGTTTGTAGTAACCAAAAAAAGTATTGTTATTCAAATAGAGAATTTATAAAGAATAATTTTGCCGATTAAAAAGCAAATATGGACTATTTGGACAGAAAACGAAATTTTATCAAAATAAGTTGCGAGGTATTTAATTGTATACTTTATCGGATAAAATATTCGAAAAATTACATTTGCAGTTCGAGGTTAAGGTGCCTTTAGACCTAATGTTTTTTCATATGACTTGTCAAGATTTTTATAAAAACATACATATGTATAATGTAAGTGGTTTAGAACACTCCTTGTGCTTGATACACGTGTGAAAACATATGACAAATTTTCACTTAGCGCGTGTTGTATTTTTATACGATAAAAACGGTATAACCGTTTTTAAATGACCAAAAAGTGCAAAAAGCATTAAAATCAATGAAAAGAGATTAGACAACATAATTAGCATTTACAATGTCGCTCATCAAAACAACTGTTGAAAACAATAACTTACTTTGTAGCTTATGTCAGGCGTAATTTGCAAAGTCATATTATAAGCGAATTTTTAAACTAACAAGTCATATGTAAAAAACATTTCGTCTTAAGGCACCTTTAAGGCGACTGCTCTTTAATCTCTTTTTACTAAAGATGCCACTTGAACCTCGTGAGCCAGGATTAGAAAATAGAAATAATAATCACATCGCATAAAATGCATGATCTTAGTAGTCACTCGACATCACAGTTTAGAGAGATTCCTTTATCTTGACAATTTTGTAGCAATTAACTCATCGCTTCATGCCCAGTATGGCAGGTAATACAATCGTGGAAAAATCGCATATATCCAATTCCACGATTTCAGTTGAGGCCACAATTATTCTATAATATTACCGCAATAATGTTATTCATAGTCTCTGCATTTTTGGTTTTTGGATATCTTTGGTCTTAAATTCAACAATTTTGCTATTTCACGATGCTAATTAGTAAAAATTCCCTCTCTCTGTGGTTTAAGCGCAACTTATTTAATAATTTTACTGGGTATTCACAATACTAACTGACGGTTTTTCTACATGCCAACGAGCATTTCTTTCATAAATCTATATTAAAAAAAAAAAAAAAACAAAATATAAAAAATTGTTTTTGTTTTCAATATAAATATACAAAAGAAATGTTCGCTCGCATGTAAAGAAACCGTCAGTAACATTTTAGAATTAATGATCCAATATTAATAAAGGAAATGTTAAGCTAGTTATATAAGTGAATATTTTGTGTTATATAATCAATATATATTTAATAAGTAGCTATCTATTTTGTTAAAATATAAATTTATTAAATGGATTTAGTAATTAAAATTATTTTGTGCTTTCTTAACCGAAGCTTAAATTAATTTGGTATTACTTTCAAGAAATGCTCTTTAGACACTTTCTTATAAAAAAAGAACATCTATATTTGTCAGACCACACAAATTGCAAACAAATTCCAAAATAAATGCCGAAGTAAATTATTCAAAAACTTCTTCTTTATACTAAGTACCATATTCAATTACTAGCCGAGGAGTCAGTTTATTACATTTGCTTGCTTTTTTAAGTTAATTTTATGCTTGAAATATAAAAATTAATGAAGCACCCGTAACCATTGTTTGTTTGTTTAAGGCATTAAAAAAATAACAAAAAGATTTCATTCTAGAAGTTTTACAAAGCAGAAATAATTAAAAAAATGCTAGCTTAAATGGGAAATAAGAAAAATTAAAAAAAGAAATAAGTAATTAAAATAAATAATATGATAAATTCACCGACATTTATTCCGTTTTGTTTTTCCTTTGCTTTCATTTTTCATTTTTTTTTTTTTGACCTTTAAAATGGCCAAATTTATTTATTTCTGACCTAAAAAGATTTCTCATCAAATGTTTCATTAAATGTGATTTTCTTTTAAATTATAAAAAGAAACAACATTAATAAAGTAATTGCAATTCTTTTATGCCATTATGTATACTGGTTTGAATAATACTTTATTTCGTCTTTCTTTATTAATTAGCAAGTGCGGAAAATCTTAGCGATTAAATTGTATCACTAATCGATTTATAATAAACTTATAACTAATATAAAAATAGATACGTATATTTGTCGTTTAATAAATATTTGATTTATTTAGTTTTTTTGTCTTAACTTCTTCCTATCGCTTGCTACTGCTTTACTTTAACCGAAAAAATTTAATAAAGCTTATCTTAATGTAATATAATGTAAGTCACACCTTAAGGTGTTTTCAAATAATCCAAATTATTCTTTTCATATACATACTGTTTTGCAAAATGTGTTTGGAATATAAATTAAAAAATTAAAATTATCTGATCATTTAAACGCATTTTCTTGTCTACTTTTGTTTTTTTTTCTACCGTTATTAATCTAAGGTTTAATGTGAAGCAAAATGAACGGTCGCACAGGGGTGATACGCAGGGTACCAGAAAGAAAAAAATATTTAGATAGCAAAAAAGAAAACTTTGTTATTTATAAGGCGTAGTGTGAAATGGAGGTATTAAAGTAAAAAGAAGGAGACATTTAAAAGATTTAATTTAAGAATAATTACACTTTTGGTGATAAGCAACAGTTTTTGCTTTTCAAAGGAAAAGAAAAATTATAATAATAAGAAATAAATAAATTAATAAAAAGCGGCCAAGTAAATCTGATATAAGAATTACAGGCATACTTAAACAAAAGCGGAAAGCTTAACATTTTCTTTCGCATAATTTTTACGCTAAAGTCATATCTAAAAAAAGCTACGTCAAAACGATTAAAACATGGTTATAAAAAAATTATTTTACTTAATGTTTGTTTTATGCAAATTAAAATTGACTTTAAAACATATTTCAGATTATCTGTCTATAAGGTTTCAAAAGTCTGGAAAATTACATTAACTATTGGGACACCTTTTAATTTTAAAATCCAATTTTTTACAACGTAGATTTTATTTCAGCATGCGAACCGACCTCTATAGCGTCCGAAATCGATGACGATATTGATATGGAGCTATTGGAGAGTACTGCAACTGTTTGTATCGGACAAGATGGAATTGACTAGAATTTTCCAATTTTCATTATAGAAATTGGGACATATAAAGTAAGTAGTAGTAACTACAATCGGAGAATCACAAAAGTTGTGTGCATTTGATCGAAATTTTGACTATGAGGTCATTAACATGATTGTTGTGATCACTAATTAACATGGAAGCAGTAGATATGAAACAGACCGGAAGCCAGTGGAATACAAAAATAATATTATTATATTTTGTTGCACCATATTCCGAGTCTTCTTGGTCACAACTACTTTACGTTTTTTTTAATCAATTAAATTATAAAATTAAAACCATTCAAATTGAAAAAAAAAAATCTAGTTAAGGTATCCATAATCCAGATGCAATATTTTAATTGCAATAAATAAATAAATCATACTATTGTAATTAAAAAAAATTTTATTACTGTGGTTGAAATCATATTATTGACCAACATAAATATAATATTGTCACCATAGTTACAGGATAAATTATCTATAGTAAAATAATTTTGTCTATATTTTAATTTTATTCATTTATTTATATTATTATATTTTAGTTTTTAGTTTACCTTATTTTATTGCGTTTTGTATAAGTTTGTGTTTTACGTTTTGTCCACTTTATACCAATTAATTTATCAAATAATGAAATCAAAGAACTTAAAATTATATGCGAGTCTAATTGTTCACACAAAAAAAATTTATGTTTTGTTTACTTTTATATGTAAGTGGTTGCCAGATTTTTAAATACCAACGATTAAAAAAATACCAACGGAACGTCGGATATATGTGAAATAAATAATCTTTTATTTGCCTGATTGTAGGAAAATAAGTGACCTTGAAAGCCCAACTATAATTTTTATATATAAATAAACACAATAATATATTATTAAATCAGCATACACAAAAAGGTTTAAAAATTAATAAAACAACAGAAAAAAGGATTATTCGTTGTAAAACGAGAACATTAATACTTCATAGAATAATTATTTTTCATAATTATTTTTCAAATAATAGTAATTTTCTACTCAGCAGAGATAATTTGGACGGTTTTATTTAAGAATCAACATCTGTTATTTATTACTTAGTTTATTGTATGAAAGAGTGTCATAGCAGCAATTGTATTTACTTTCCTTTAAGGCAATTTTAATAAATTAATAAATTATATTATAAAATATATTATATAAATTATATTATATATTTTAAAATATTGAAAAAAAAAATTAAACGAACTGTTTTTACAGAAATACCTCGCATAGTACTGCTTCGATCCTACAGTACGGTTTTGTCATTTCCACAAACAATTTTTCTTGGAAAAATTTTTTCGAAAAAAAGCAGAATAAAACTACAATTTCAAAATATATTTTATTTTAATATATTATTTGTAATATGTAACAAATTATCATTTTTTGAGGCGATTATGATCATCAACAAAACCCTCAACCTCTTTCAGGTGTATAGGGCCCAAATACATCGGTTAATCCGGTTTCAAATAGTACGGCAAAATGTTGGAACCGATTAACCGTCGTACGGGAGATTTTCCTGTATAGCTAAAAACTAAAAACATAATTAAAATTATTTTTTTAATATAAATATTTTTTTACAACCTCCGCCCACTTATGATAAAATCACATACCAATTTTACTGTATTTTCTTTTTCACTCAAAAACATGATGTAGTTCCCTGATAAACGAGTTTAAGTCGTGGGATAAGAAAAATACAAAAGTGACAGTTAGTGTTGAAATAAATTACTAGGAGTACGTAACAACTGTAAAAAAATTTGCAAAAATAATATTTCTCTGCACATGTACATTAAGTCACTATACGCTTTCAACTCTATAACTACACCACAGGGAATATAAATCTGTAAATCGTTTTTAACCGCACATAACAAACAACCGTAATTTTCATAAAGCTCTTATTGTCTTTGCCTGCCTATTGCAAGCAAAACGACACTTGGCACATTTCTCATGCAACACAGGCCAAATAATAACACAGTGCATTCGAATATTTTTGGTTTGATACTTTAGAATTGCTTTTTTCAGTATTTTATAACTGCAAAAAAAGCAGCAATGAAATGGCCCTAAGACATATAAATCGTTTAGTTTAAGGGTAGAATTTTACCAAAAAAAATTTAGCATTGTAAAAGCTTTAATTGCTGATAACAAAGAATATTAATTTCCATATAGATGGTTATTGTGGATAAATATGTACTTGAAGAAAATAACGTATCCACTATATATTATTTTAATTATGAAGAAAAAACTCATATAGAAAGTCGTCTACAGTGAATTATTAAATTGATAGTACAGAAGATTACATTAATTTATTTTTTTTTACTTGTTAGTAAAAAAATGATTTCCGTAGCTAAATTCGCAATGCCCTGTTATGACAGTTCCTTTGTTAAGGTCGTTAAAAGTATTTTTACTTTACAGCTGCTGCTTTTGCTTTGCTGTGACTGTTGTGTTAACCATATATCAATTACAGGAAATGAAAGATTTGTGTAAAACGTTAGCAACTACAGTTAACGCTTTCGAGCATACCATTTAGAGAAATACGACAGTCAAAGTCTATTGAATAATTTTCAGTTTGAGGATAGTAAGGCTAAGACGCTTAGAGATGCAGCTGTTAAAACTGTAAGAAGCTGGGATGGACAAATTAAAAAAAAAAAAACTTTCGACGAGACATGTTCGTATGTTGACAGCGCATTTTTCTCACTAAGGCAATGTACTGTTCTCACATTGTTAACAAATCTTTTCTATCCTGACGATAACTGCTCTTAATATTGCAACATTATCATTTCAATAACAGTTATTCTTATTTTGAGAATGTCTCGTTCTTATTTTGACAACGTAATTTTTCATTTTTAAGAGGGGCCAAGCTAAAAAGAGAAACATGAGTACATATTTATATACAGTACGTTCATAAATAATAGCACATTTGCTAATCTGTAAATTAATAATTAATAAAATTTTAACAGGGGATGCTATAATTTTCGTCTCTCTGTGTAAACTTTATTAATATGTTCTCTTTTCAAAATTGAGCTCATTTTACACAAAACTCTCAGGAATTACAAATACCGTTATCAAAATTGCTTACATTTATATATTTAGCATATTTAAGCGTTCAAATTGTATAGCACAAATGCAAAAAATTCTTTGTATAAAAAAACTACCGTTTTAAAATAACATATTGCATTCAGTTTTATTAAAAATATTAGTTATAAGCAAAATGCCACGCGGAAAAGTACTTAGCGAATTTTAAAAAGGTCAAATTTTAACATTGACAGAAATTGGTGCGTCGAAAGCTGAAATTGCAATTCAAATCTGCAGAAGTCGAAAGGTTGTTTATAATTATTTGGCAAATATTGAAAATTATGGCAAAAATAAAAGCAGTGGTAGAAAAAAAAAGTTGAATGAACGCGAGCGCAGTCTTATTCTAAGGACAGCAAGCAACAGTACCAAAAGCTGTAACCAACTTGCTGCATGCGTTTCCAACAAAGTGTGCAAAACGACCATTTGGAATGTTCTAAACTCTTCCAAACATATTCAAAGACATAGAATGAAAAAAGCTCCTCGCCTTTTGAAACGTCATATCAATGCACGTTTGGAGTTTTGCAAAAATAATATGAATACAAATTGGTCAAATGTAAGTTATTTAACACCTTTGAGTTATAAAATGGTTAACTTATTTATTTCTTTTTAAAGATAATTTTTTCAGATGAAAAAAAATTTAATTTAGATGGCCCTGACGGCAATAATAGTTACTGGCGTGACTTACGAAAAGAACCCCAATGTTTCTCACGAAGAAACTTTGGTGGTGGTTCTGTTATGATTTGGGGTGCATTTACTGAAGAATGCTGTTTGGAGTTGCAAATCGTACCAACCAAAATGAATAGTGAAAAATATTGTGAATTGCTTAAGTGCAGTTTATTGCCATTTTTACATAATAATATAAATAAGAAATATATTTTCCAGCAAGACAATGCAGCCTGCCATGCCAGCAAAGTTACAAAAGAATGGTTAAGCTCAAATAATGTGGATGTTTTGGAATGGCCTTCTTGCTCTCCAGATATGAACCCTATAGAAAACATATGGGGAATTCTCGTCAGGAGAATTTATGCTGGCAATCGTCAATTCATAAATGTTAATGAGCTCAAAAATTCAATTTTCAAGGACTGGATCAGGCTCTTCTGAAAAAATTAACAAGTTCTATGAAAAATAGAATATTTAATTGCATTAAATCGAAAGGTGGTCTAATAAATTATTGAAAGGTTTTCTTTTATTGTTTTTGTTAAATAAATAAATGAAGTTGTTGTTTAGTCTTT
Source organism: Cistogaster globosa (assembly GCA_937654795.1). NCBI lineage: Eukaryota > Metazoa > Arthropoda > Insecta > Diptera > Tachinidae > Cistogaster > Cistogaster globosa. The sequence continues at coordinate 138,892,986 of OW569403.1, forward strand.
GTTATACAAAGAATTTTTTGCATTTGTGCTATACAATTTGAACGCTTAAATATGCTAAATATATAAATGTAAGCAATTTTGATAACGGTATTTGTAATTCCTGAGAGTTTTGTGTAAAATGAGCTCAATTTTGAAAAGAGAACATATTAATAAAGTTTACACAGAGAGATGAAAATTATAGCATGCCCTATTAAAATTTTATGAATTATTAATTTACAGATTAGCAAATGTGCTATTATTTATGAACGTACTGTATAAAATTTAGTTCTTATTAATTTAAAATAAAAATATATATTTCATTGTAAATTTTTATCATAAAAAGCTTTTAATGTTTAGCTTTTAATTCAATATAATTTGAAGCTTAATAGAACGACAAAAATTTATAATTTTTTTAAAGTTAAGAAATTAGCATCATGCAATTCTGTGTTATTTGAAATATGATATTTTAGGCTTTAACAACAGAAGTGATAAACATATTTAATCCACACAAACATAAAATTTGCAAGATCACACAGCTTTTCAGCTTTTTTAAGGGTTAAAAGAGTCGATCGGAATCTAAAGAGGTTAAGCAAAATGGATAGAAACAGTTAATAGGCATTACAAAAATTTCGAACGGAATGTGTATTGCGCCTGATAATATTAAAATGCATACACAATTTTTTTTTATATCGATAACATTTCGGACTGGTTTATCTAAAGAGGTCAACTTAAACATTTTCAGTAGAGGCAAAAAATTTTGTAAAGTAATATAAGTAAGAAGTTTACAACTGAAGGTGTTCTTAGAAATTTTAATTTTGGGACAACTTTTATTTGTTCTTTGGTGACGCTGGAGAATCTAAGCTACCTTTATATCAAGAAAGGGGTCACAACTTTTTTTTGGAGAGAACAGAGAAAAAGATATAAAAGTTCTGTTGTGAGTAGATGTGATCACTGTTATTCGTGTTTTGAAGAAAATTGATAAATTTTAGAGATGACAGTGCGATTTAATAAATTATCTTTCTATATTAAAAAACAAAATTATATTCTTATTCCATATTTTTAAAGTTTATAACCCGAACTCTAAAAAATGAAAATTTAATTTTTAAAACGTAAAGCAAAGCAGCGTAAAAAATCTTGATTTGGCAACAGGGCATTTTAGAATTAATAACATACCATTCTCAATTTAAAATCCACAATATTATTTTAATAATTTTTGAATGAAATGTTGAAAAATTTCAACGTTTTGATATCAATATAAAACTAAGCGTTGCGAATTTTAAGCTGGTATTTTTTACTTTTTACTTAACAAAGAATTTTTTACAAGTCTTGCTGGAAATTTACGACATTTTTTTAAACAAGTAGTGCAATTGACCCCTTCTATAGCAACGCCATGTGGTGATACGTTCTTTTGATACTAAGCGTCCTGTTTGGTGTTATAATTCTTTCTATTTTATTTATTAGTTTTTATTCTAATACACATACAAATATAAAACCTTTAAGAATTATATTTCATAAGGTGAAAACAATAATTAATAAATAATAAGAATAACATAAATATAATTTATTTAATAAATGTTAAGTTACATAAAAAGGAAGAAATACATATCTATTTTTATACAATAGTATTAGAATATCTAAGAAGTTAGTAATTGTACAAATTCTGAATTTAATTGTTTTTATCAAGTTAAAATTGCACAATATTTCTCTCTTCATATAAAACATTTTCTAATTTATTATTTTTGTTTCTATTTTTTACCTACAATTTTAAAACGTTTTTTATTCTCAAACATAAACGCCTTCTAGTTATTGTTACCAAAATAAAATAATTTCCAAAATATAGTTTACACAATAATAAATTTAAATAACTAAAAAGTTTTTGTTAAATATCTAACCGCTTTGCTGCCAAAAAACAACTCTTGCCAATTCCACTATAAAACTATTCCATCTAGTACTGCGTATTACTTTGGGCTTTTTGTTTGCTGCACATTTACATATGTAGTTGCCATATAAAAAATAAATTTATAACATAAATGTAATAAAAAATAATGGTACTATAAATAATAAAAAAATTTTATTTAAAAAAAAATTTACAATAATTTTCGAATTAGGAAAAATATATTTTTTTTAGTTATCAAACATGTTACACATTAATTTTAATGTGGCAATACTTTGAACACTACATTAATTAAAACAAAAGTAAATTTAAAAACAGAAAAGAAAAAAAATTTCAATATATTAAATTCCACTTTGAAACTTAAAAGTGATCTTATTTCGCAGAAGCTTTTATTTCCTCGTTTTCTGAAATAAGAATTTTTGAAATTGAAATGACTTTCGATCGGAATTAAATTCTGTGACATGCCTCTATGTCTTCAAATACACTCAAGTAAAATTAAATAAAAATATGAATGGAAAAAGGAAAAAAAAATAACATTTTTCGAAAAGGAAAATGGTAATAAATTAAGTAGCTGAAATCAACACATATTTAAAAAGCGAATACAGCGAATAGTGACTTTTCAATGAAATGTCAAACTTTGTGTGCGTTTTAGGGTCAAAAATATTTGGTGATTTTTTTTATAAAATTCTGTAATTAAATATTTTTAGCGGTGGTAAAGTAATCTTATAAGTAAAATTTTGACAGCTTTTATGTGAACTAAAATTCACAAGTCTTGGGGGGTATTAGAAATTTCGAGAAAAGCGTACATATGTATATACTTTTGGCACAAAAAATTTAAATACTTTGATCAAAATGAAGGAAAAATAAATTTTCTACAAAAAATAAATTAATAAATTTCCAATAGTTGAGATGATGTCATTCCCAAAAGGATTTAAATAAGCAACGGAAAATATTTTTTATTCAAACTTCAAAATTTTGTATGGTTAAGAAATATAATTTCACACAGCGGTATATAAATTGTTTTCTCCACAGAAAAAATTTATTAAAGCATAGTAATTTGATAGCATTTCACATACGCCTGTAGACTTTGATACAAATTAAGGTCTTTTGTTGTAAATAATATTTATCAATATTTAAACCAAGAAAAAAAAAAAAAATTTTGATACACAGTTAAAAAAATATATCTTTTTTTGATACCTAATTTTAAAACGGAAGCGTTACAATGAAGTAATATTTGAACCTTCTAGATTTTTGAATATCCGGCGCTTTCTTGCTCAAAAAGATTTTTATTTCTTGTTGAAGAATAGCTTTAAAATCAAAAAGAATTACAAGGATTTTTTGCTTAGTTATGTAAAAACTATTTGATATTCCGTATATTAACCCTTTGCACTCGAGGCTGTTTCCGCGCAGGCGTACCAGCAACTCGAGGCGTTCCGTAGCGCTTTTCGGTGAATTTACTACTTCTAACGGAAAATGATTACACACACAAAGTAACACATAAAACTTTTGTTTTAATATTTATTTTAATAATTTAATCTGTACAACTTTACTAAAATAATTTTATAAGCATTAGTCTTTATAATTCCGCTTTGTATGATATTTTATAAAACAATTGCCGATATGTATGCCTGGCTTCTCGGGACAAGTATCGCAATAATATGTTGTTTGATGTCTTTTTCCATGTTCAGTTCTTTGAGAGCACACTTTGCAATCTTTCCTGCCTCCTGTTAGAATTATGTGCATCTTTCCATTTAAGCGGATGATCTCGGAATTGGCGGTCGAAGTTGGAATAAGGTCGGATGGTATCTCTTCTGTTTCTGCACAACTAATCCATTCCGGACTGCCGGATCGTTGGTCCTCTGCAGCATCGTTATCACTGCTGCCAACTTCACTATCTATTATTCTAATTTTTCGTCTTCGTACACCTCTTATTTCATCACTGTCGTCATCACTGCTTGTGTTCTCTCTATCGTCAAGCTCTTTGTGTATAGCAGTAATTTCCTCGTGTAGCGATTCTAAATCAAACTCGTCTTCACTCGAGCTAATTTCACTACTACGATCCATGGTAATGGAGGTCAAAAACTTTAACTTTTCTACTCTTTTTGCCACGGCTGTCACACTCGAAATGAGACCGAAAATTGCATTCCGGTTCGTAGTTGCGTACTAAATTCAGATAAGAAAATCTTATCTCCGTTTTAAGGGCTATCATTTTACACGTAATCATCGGATTACGTAGAAAGGATAGGAACCGCGTAAGAGCCCGCGTCGAAGAAAGAAAACTTACATAGTTGCCGCTGCGGACCGAATCGCAGCAAACGAAGCGGTGAGCGACAGTCACCTCTCGAGTTGTGGCATCAAACCGCATGGTGAGTGAGACTCACCTCTCGAGTGCAAAGGGTTAAGGTATTTATTTTATGACAATTACGAAGCTTGCAGTGAACTAAAAATTGCATTTCACCCTACTGATCTCTTTATTTTGATATATTCTCTATACTTAACCACAATTAAAAATGAACTTGAGCCTAACTAAAAATAATAATTCTTTTCAAATAAAATAGAAATTAATATACATTATAAGGGTTTACTGTATAAATGATATATGAGAGAACGATATGATGTATGAAAAGAAGAAAGAATAAAGGTCGGGGCACATAGAATCTGTTGTAAGATAATCTTTGAAGTATTAAATTGGCAAGTCAGTTAAAATACATGTTTTTTTATGAGTAATGTCCGTCAACGCAATGCACGAAAGTTGGTCATGTTTTATATTTTAATGTACGTTGAACACCTTGACAGCTATTAATATCTCCTTCTCTTTTTCTTTTATTTCCTTCTATTTCTCAATTTTACTCTGTGATTTTAATAAAATAATTTTGGTCGCCAAAAAAATAATATACAAATTACATTAAATTAACATTAATTAAAATTAAAATAATAAAAATTAAAATTAAAAGTGAATAAAAGTAGAGAGCAAACTTTGATTTATTATCAGTTAGCAAACTGGTCGTTGTGCCAATCTCATGCAACGTATGACGGATTCTATGTGCCCTGGCTTTAACAAAGACTAGAGAAGTTGAAAAGATCCCAAAGATTGGCCGTATTTGCTTGCGGAGTGATATAAGTAGTTGTAGTCAGAGAAATAATAAGTCGTTTCATAAAGTTGTTAAAGGAAAAGGGCTGTTTCAAAAAATAAACGTTAGTTAGTTTAATAATAGTTAATTTAAATACCTATTATTTCCTTAAAAAATTTTTAATCCAATTAATTATATATAACATTTATTATTTAATTATAACTCCAATGAATTTTACTTAAAAATATCAATAACCTAAAAAATTAAACTGAAACCCCATATTTAAAAATATCAAAAACTTTACATTCATACATACATAATTTTTAAATTTGTTCTGTTTCATAAGCTCAACTAAAGTTAGTTTGCATTGTATAAATATGCCAATTCCATTATATAATTCAATACTACAAAGTTATTTAAATCCAGAAAAACAGCGAAAGTGATTTAAACGTTGCTATCACTTTGTATTTTTATTTATTTATTCGCCCATTAATTTCTTAGTTTATAATTTTTTTTGTTGTAATTATTTTTTATTTAAAATTATTACATTATTTTCTATTTCAGAAAAATGGATCTAGAAATACCTTACAATTAATTATTTCAACAAAAAAATCGTTTCAGTATTTATAAAAATTTATTCGTCAATTTTCGTGTACTCTTCACGGGGCAAAAATCATACAATCAAAAACAGGTAATACATAAATTAATTAGTCAACTGTACATGGATATGGTAAAAAATCAAAATTTTATTGATATATATGGTTAAAAAACTGTTTTATATGGTTGTGGATGTAGCAAGTCTGATTGAACTCTTAATCCTAGGCAAAAATAAAATTATGGCCCATTTCATGAAAGAACACAAAAACATAGCAAATAATATGCTTCCTAATTGCCCTTAAGGATAAGATACTGCCAACAGACTATGGGATCATCCTTATAAGGATGTAAAGACGTGATAAAGGGTGTTCAGTTCATAAATACACATATCAATATCAAGCAAAGAAAAAATTTTCATTTAGTAAATATTCAATAAAGCAGACTGGAGGAGACCGTTTTGCAGAAAAACTGCTGGCGCCAAATAAAGAGCTATTAATTAAAATCTTGGGCTTGAATTAAACGTTGAAGGCAATAAATGGACTATGACTTCTGCAAACAACGAAATTTTAAATACAATTAAAATAAATAATAAATTTTTAATAAGAAAACTATTATGAATCAAAAAAAAAAAAGATTATCCATCATACGTCATGATGCCTTTTATTTCATACGTATCACGTATATTTTTCATAGGATTGTCGACAAGATTGCGGATATAAGGATTCCACCGCTGCATAACGCACTCTTCCCCTTTGAAAAATTATCATCTAAATTAAAAAAATAAATAAATAAATAAAGAAAACATATAAACATGGTTAAAATATGATCTACATTAATTAATGAATAAAAAACACTGTCATTCATTTATCTTATTTTGTACGATGTATTAAGGCACGCTTTTCTTTAATTATTATAAGTCCATTTCATCATTTGCATAGAAATATTTTTAGATAATACAGAATTTTACTTAAAGTTAGGTACATAATCAATAATATAAGATAATTAATAACAAAAATATTCAAAAATTCTCATATTCATACTACATGTTCAACTGGTTTTTTATTAATTATATAAATCAGTTTTTCCATGCTGTAGCTTTCATAAAACTTCATAAAATCATGTGCAATATTAAGATTATATATATTACTGTAGTAAATTCAATGTACATAAATTATACTGTTTGAACTGCTGCTAGCTAGCAATTTACTGTTGCAAACTATTTAAGCATCTATAGAAACCAAGAGTCTGTGTGCAATATATTCAAGTGCTTTCAGATCAAGTTTTTTTGCAGAATGTTTTTAATTGTATAAAATATATTTCTTCCTGAGCATGACACTTGAATGTGACTCATAATAGTTTGCTGCTGTAAGTTAGAAGGTATATTTTAAATATTAATGTCATTATTAAATCGAGAGTGTTATAACAATTCAATATAATTTTAGAAAGTAATGAATGTAAAGTTTTAAATTAAGCTAAGTTGTCCTTTCTTTGTCTTCTTACTTAATGTCTTCAGCATTTCATAATAGTTAAAGAAATTCATTAATATGGACATTATGTTGTACCAAAAAGTGTCATAATGTCCATCAACGTAGGGACATAATGTCCATGGATATTATAATTTTATTTTATGGCATATTATTTAAGAAAGATGCAATTGGGTTGCACAAAATCTTTGGTAAGCGCAGGCATTGATGTGTATATCATAGAGAAGAAAACCCTTGCGTCCGGCCGAAGGTCGGCTCTGCATGAAATCTTTGATGAGCGTAGCTGATCTTGTTTCATAAGCGATACTTTGGACGTAATGACATTTTTCAAGGCTACATAACGTTCGTGGATGTTATGTCATATTTGAGTTCGATATAAAGTCCGAAAGGAAATATTAATATCTCTGACGATTTGCAGAGAGAATAACGAAGAAATGCGTTAGGTTGTGTGTGGACTTGGTCTAACGAAATCAATATTGATTTATTATTGATATTCCTTTTACTCTTAAGAAAAATTATTTGAAACAAAATTTGATGTCTATAATGTACACAACCTTATGTAGACAGAGGCGCGGATTACTTATGAAAGATGTGGCGACTTAGAAAATGCTGTGTTATATTCTACTAGTATCTTATTTTGCCTGTTATTTAATAATATCGAAAACACTGATAAATAATTTTTCTGCTTTGAAAAATTTAAAAGGTATAACATAAAAAAGTATAACTTGTTACTTCATAAAAATTCAAATGTTTTATTTTCTCGTTTTCTTTCACAAAGCTTTTTCACAAAAATGAAATCTAAACAAAATCTACGTAAAACCAAGAAAAACAAGGTTATTAAAAATTATATTCCTGATCATTTTAACAAGAATTACAGTATAAATTTTGTTATGCAAATTTAAACTTAAAAAATAAAATAAAAATGAATTATTTCGACTATTATTTTCTTTTATTTATTTTCAAACGCCAGGGCATTACAGGTGGTCTTAATAGCCCATCTGAGTTTTGTTTATGTTCAAGATGGTTGTCAAAATTTGAAAATAATAATTAAAAAAAAAACTTGAAAAATAAAATATTTAAATTTTTTATAGTCTGTTCAGACAGTACTAATTTTCAGCTTTTTTCAATAAAAAGCCATTATTAAGCTCAATATTCCATACAAAATATCAATAATTTAATAATAAGTACGAAATTATTATAATATTAAGAAGAAATTAGAATATAACACTGTTCAGAAGGCAAAATTTCTAAAATAAGCAAAGTTTTGTAATTTAAACATCAGACACAAGCCAAATGCATCTGTCTAAACAAAACCAATTTTGTCAATACACAAAATATTTACTCAATAAAAGTGCAGGTATGAACACACCATAATGCTGCGTGTGTAGGCGAAAAAAGCCAACTGATACATCCTTATTTAAAGCACCAAATGGTGATAAGTTTAATCTGGCTTCATTTTGCATACTAAGTTATACTTGTAAATAACGTGGTGTTCTGCAACAACAAAAATACATAAAATTTTTGTTTTTGCAGCCGTGCGGCAACCTGATATTAAATTTGCCTTGATCAGACACCTTCCTGCTGCGTTGCCGCCGCCTTATTTCAGTATGATACATACAAAATGTACAAGCTCGTGTCTAGGTATTGCTGTAAGAAGACTTAGGTTGTTTTTAAATTTTAATTTTAATTAAGCAAATAAAAGAAGGTCTTTTTTTTATATTCTAAGTTTTATTTATTTTAAATAAACAAATTAGAATTGATTTCTTTGGCTTAGTTTAATTTTTTTATTTTAATTTCTAAAAGGTTTTTGAAAGAAACATTGTTAGCAAAATGTATGCGGACATTTTTCAAAGAAAACAAGAAAAATTAGATGCCAGCATAATGTAATTTACGTTTTCTGCATCGCTTAATCTTTCATCAGCATTTTTGGCATCTATCTAGCTTAGGTTGTGTACATTATAAATATCATATATCTAACCAACCAATCAATATTAGTTTGGTTAGGCGAAGATCACAATCAATTTTACTCATTTATAATATCCACGGTTCAGACAAACATTATAACGATTGCCGATTTTTAATAAAATTAATGTCATATGTTTACTTTTATAATTAGAAGGATCTTATGTTTGTTTCTTAATAATTATATGAGGACAACATTTTATTCCCATATTTTAAGGTTACGATTTTTTTGACAAACATTTAACATAGTAGATAATTGAAAAAATAATTTTGTTTTTTGTTATAATAACAAAATATATATTTGGCATAAATCAGTTAATACTAATTTGTGGGGATAAAAAAAACTGAACAAAAGTAATTTTATTTTATTGCCTATAAAAATGTCTATTATTATGATTTTTTTTAATTAATTTATGTTCAACACTGTACTAGTTTTGTGTTTTAAAAACCAATCAGTATAACGACGTAAACTTAATTAAGAGTTTACCTTATACATACATCCTTATCGAAACATGCGATGTGTGATTATATTGGATAATATGTGATTTTATATACAAGTTCAAGATTTCTAAGATGAAGTGAAGTTTTTAAAACCATGGACGACATATTTTAATTAGAAAAACTAGTTGTTTAGCATTATCACAAATTCCAATTTTGGCCAAGGTACGTGTAATATTTTATATAGAAAATACCAATAATAATTAAAAAAAAATTTTGTTTTATAAAAATAAGTCTTGTTATGAAACCCTTAAATAATCTGGAATAGTTTGTAAAAAAAAAAAAAATAACAGTGAAAGGATTAACCTAATGCATTTGAAGATTTTGACGGCAAAGTTGAATGACTTTTTGCAAGAATATACAGAAACTGGTTACCGGTTTATTTAATGATCACTAGAGTGGATGCTGTGAAACTCTCGTTCTGTGCAATTGTTTAACTTTATGTTAAATCATAAAAATTGGCTTTTGCTGCTTGTTTAATATGACGATATAAATATTCTAATAAAATAAATATCGTTTAGGAAACATATGGAACAACAGCGTGTATACATATATAAAGACAGATGTATAAATAGACATACATACACAAAAATACATGTACATAAAAATGTAAATAAAAATTGAGTTGAAAAGCATAAGAAAAATAGAATACATCCGTACTAAAATTACACATAAAACAAAGTTTACATTGTCTAGTAAAATCAATAATAAAAAATAATTTTTAATTCGAAATAAGTTGTATAGAAGCATCCCATACCTCCGAGCGGAATGGCTGCAGTTCCTTTTGTTTTACCTCATAAAAAACCGAATCTGCACTTTTTATTTTTAATATGGTAACATTAGTTACGCCTTACTAAAATTGTATACAAAAATTAATACTATTAATAATTTAGGAACTTGAAACAACTTTCGATCGTGATTGAGTTCTGTGACATGGCTGACAAATGTCTTTTAAGGTTATGTTCATTCCTTTATTGTTTTATTTTATTTCTTACAAGAAGCAAAATCATATTTTTTTAATTTAAAATATACTAATACTTCCACTTGCATAAAATCATTTTTCAATATCTACCTTACCAAAAATACTTTGTGTCATAAACATATTTACATAGAAGTGTTTCTTAAATATTACTTCATCGAATGAGTTATAGCAAGCCTTACATAAATATTGTTTAATACTGGTCAGTAAGAAGCTGGGAGCTAAACCAAATTTATTGTTAAGAAAATACAGACTTGCAAAGTGACGTAATATTTATCTACTACTTAATTTATTTAACCAGGAAAAAACTTTCTTAAAAAACCTTCAACATAAATAAAGAATACAGATATAAACAAGAGTTGGCTTAAACCAACACTTAAATTCATATATAGAAAAAAAAAACATTCTGCCTTTAAAAAAACATTTAACGAAATCTGCAACATATTTCCCGTTTTTCTGCTGCTGTTAAATAAGTGCGAAAAAGTTAGAATTGTTCAATTAAAAAAATCTTGGTTTTATTTTTCAAACATATTGTTGTAATAAATTTGTAATGTTTCTTGCTAGTGAGCTCAATAAATATATCGCAGATCTGGGCTCCCTGCCAAGTTGAAGTGAAAAAACCAAATAGCTGCAATAAAACCATTTAAAAGTTCAAACAACTTGGCAAACTTTAAAAGAGCAATTAAAAATATTTTCTTTTGCATATGAAGTGTAGTTTGCTGAAAATAAATAATTACTTATAGTTTGTGTATTTTTATAAATGAAACAACAATGCTTACATCTTACAATTTTTTTAAAATCTGGAAACGAATATTTTTAGATTTTCAAAGTTAATAATCCAAAGAGTCGATTTTAATACAAAACAATTAAGAGGGCTATATTCGGCTATACCGAATCTTATTAAATCTTATTTAAGTTTTTTTTTAATATCGTTACTCCAATCAAAAAAAAAAAATACAAATATCGGGGTGGCAGAGAATTAAAAAATTTTACTTAGAAATGGCATTGCATTTTAATGGGTTAAGCATTTTTTGTTAAAATTTTAGTAATTTCTGAAAGATCTTAAATAATATGGTGAACAATCGTACTTTTTTATACAAATTTCAAAATCGCATATCTCCTAAAATAAGGGCAAACACCAATTTTTTTCAGTTGATGTTTTTTTCTTTTTCATTAATTCTCTAACGCCTCATATATTTGTTTTAAGGCACAGCTTTGGAAAGCGCAAAACAATATATTATTTCCTCACATATTTACTAATCTGTGTATATATTAGATTTAAGTTGGTTCTTTTTAAGTCTGAATTGCTGATACCTGTTGTGATTAGGGTCAACTTAATCATTAAAATTTTTCACAGACCTTTGACAGGTTTCATAAAGATTTATGAGCAAGTGGAAATATCTTAAGTCTGTGAATCATATGTCAAAATGCTACAAGCTTATGTCTGGTAAAATGGTTTAACGGTCTTCAGCGAAAGGTATGAAAACAGTACAATATCTACTGGAAGATTCACTTAATACCAAAGACGTATCATTTGAAAGACTAAAACTCTATTTCGTCTTGGAAACTATCAATCCCAATATTGAGATTTAAGATTTTTATTTTTTTTTCTTTTAATTTTAATTTACAAATCGTCAACTGTGCAAGCTGATAATAATAAAATTTTTTTTATTTTTTAATGGTAATATATAAGAATTTTATAAGAATTATAAGAATTTTTTTTAATTATTATTATTATTATTATTATTATTTTTTATTTTTTATTATATTTACTTTTCATAAAAATGATTATATTTTTATCAATAAAGTTATGTTTTTTTAATTACGAGTACCTGTGACGTAAATTAATAAAAAAAATTAATTTTTACATAACTATAAAGTTCTGAAAAGAAAATTAAATTTTATATCTTAAGTGTTTCACACACATCCTACTCCATATAATAATGACTGTTTCTTTTTAAGCTGCTTTAAAATTATGCCCTTGTTATGTCTTTTCATTATATTATTTTATCTAATTAAAATGTTCTTTATTTTATTCATAAAAGAAGTGGTACAAGAAAAAGTTAAAATTGCATTTAACAGAGTATACCATTATAATTAAAAGAAAACATGTAGGTTCTTAATATAAAGCTCTAATTCCAATAAAGATTTTTATGAAAAGAAATCATGTTGTTAACTAATAACATATAAATTAATATGAGCGTATATTAATTGTCAAGAAAGAAGAATTGATATCATTATATTGTGACATAATAAGAAACTAAAAACGCGTTCAGATCATAAAATGTACAACATCAAACAAACAAATAATAAATAAGAATATTATATTCGACTATGCCAAATCTTATATAATCTTCAGCATATATGTCAATTAAAAAGACAAGTAGTGAGATGAATGAGACTTAAAAATAAAAAAACAACTTGAGTACTTTATATAATTTTACATATTAATATCATCTGCAAATAATGTTAAGCAATTTTTGAATAGTTTTTGTATTTTCTGAAAGATCTCTTCAAAAGCTTTTAAATGTTGATGGGTATCATTTAATTGAGATTTTAAAAATATGATGACCAATCGTACTTTTCTATTAATATTTTAGAAGCCAATAACTCGGAAAATATGGGAAAGCTAAAATTTTTTTTACTTGATGATATTTTTTCTTATATTTTAGTTCTCCATCGTCCCGTGTTTTTATTTTTTATGATTAAAACTAAATTTATTAAAAATGGTATGGAAAAATTAGAGGCAGGCGTGTTGGTTTGCTCGCTGCCTTGAAGAACATAAACCGATCTTGTTAATTTTCTATAACAAAACTATATCCAACCATGTCTGATCGATTGGCGTATTTAAATTTTTTCTAGCTCATCAAGTATCTTCGCAAAATTGATTTCAACACCAACACGGACGGACATCGATCAATCGACTTCGCTTTGCATAAGAACGCAGAACATATACACTTTCTGGGGTCAAAAATGGATATTAAAGAAATTATAAGCGGAATGCCAAGCTAAGAACCTTTATAATATGAAATATTTAATAATTCCAATTATATAAGACCACAACTTATGCAAAAAAAAAATTGGATTCCAAAAAAAAGTTACGGAAAAACATTGTATAGGTCTTCATCGAATAACAGCAAATTAGGAAAGCGTTTTTTCAACACTCAGATTTGGTTTCTTAAAAGCAAGAACATGAGTTTTTTGATTAATAAGGTTCGTTTTTTTCTGCAGATTAAGCTTTCTCCGGATTTTTTTGGACGCTACACCCAGCACTTTATTAACAAATAAAAAATATTTGCATTTTCGATACCCTTTACTTTATGTTTATTATGACCGTAATAAAAAAATTACCTTTAAGTAAAATTCTTGATTCTTTTCTTATTATAATAAAACTCAAGAATCGTTTTACTTGTCACAAGTAAAAGAAGAACGAGGTAAGTCCACATCCAATTATTTTATTATATGTTTTTTATTAAAGTCTTTTAAAATTTAAAGTATTTTAAAATGTAAAATATTTCAACTTTTTTAAAAGTTTTGACCCCCATTTAGTGAAATAATATTTTGTATTAATAACGCAAAACAAAAAATACTTCGAGCTTGATTTTTATTTATTATTTATATTTGCTTTCACTCTGCAGACTCTTTTGAGTTCACAATTCACAATTTAGTATAATTTACATGCTAATAGAATCATTGAAACTTATTTCCTTAAAAAAGAAGCCAGTGCTCATTTTACTCTTGATAAGTATTGCTACAGCAACTTGATCTTTCTATAAAAATATCGATGACTTCGATCCAGGAAAGTATTAGTTGCAATAAGATGGATTTGTTCGAATTGAGAAAAAGATATTTTAATTGACGTCCAAAACCGTGCCATTAGACCTATGTGTCACATTTACCCACTACTTTTTAAGCTTATAAGCCAGCAAAAATTGACGCCTTGACTGTAAATATTGTTCGTGTTTTCCGTAATGCATGGCCAGCAATGCTCGAAGAACTGTCACAATATTGAACGTCTAGAGTACATTTTTTAGCCGCGATGGCATATGCCCTAACTCACTTAACAAAATGTATTGTTTTTTCAAATAAAATTTTATTTTATAAAATTTAATTTTTTATGATGTTTTTTTAAACCTATGATTCTAAATGCCTGCAAAAAGCACGCTATAACAAAATACATATCAAATGATATTGTATTAAAAAACTAGCTAAAATTAAAAAAAATAATAATACAATATGACATCAACTAGTTAAGATTTTTCTATATATAACTTGATTTTTCTTAAAAATTCTAATCGAATACAAATTAATTTTTTTGTTTTCGTATTTTAATATGTTTAGTTTCTTTTTTTTTGTGTTGAACACTCTTCCACTTTTCCTTTATATCTCATTTTCTGTTAAAATTACCTTTTTACTCCATCTGTTTGAAACGTTTTAAATTTCTCAATTTCGTCATGCTAAATCGAAATGTTTTTTTTTTTTCAGTTTTGGTAAGCAGGGTTTATCTCAAAACCAATATGTATTTTTTCTTTCTTCATACATTTATATTTCTGCCAATGTTACCCAACTTTTTTTTATCATCTAGATATTTTATCATTTCTATTTAGCACAATTTTTTCAGTGTTCTGGCCCTTTCCTTTTTTGTTCGAAAAATAATGTTTAACTTTTTTTAAGTTTTTTTTTTTATTAAATCAGATAACTTTTAAATAAATGCAACGAAATTATAAAACTGAAAATTTAAGAAAACATCGTTTTAACTTAAATGATATACATAGGTGGTATAGGTTTAAAAATTGAATTACTAAAATTACTTTTAAATTACTGGCGGAATAAATCCAATTAACTTAATGAACTGAATACTTAATTTTCTTTGCCTTTAATAGAACTAAATTGAATGTATGATGTTTAAATAAATTAAATATTAACGTGGCTTAAACCTTATTGGTGTTTTAAACGTTAACTATTTTTTTGTTGATGATGTATAAAAAAAAACATTTTTATTAACCCTACTTTTAATAAACAAAAAAAAAAAATAAATAAAATAAACTCAGTCAATAAACTTTGTACCCCAACAACTATACTCAGTTTTGCATTTTATTCTAAAAACTTAATTTTTGTTCAAAAATATATCGATATGTTTACTCAGAAAAGGTCATTAATAGTTAAAATATAAAGGCAACAATTTAGTTGCTCATCATCTACAATATTGCGGAGGCCTTGCCTAAAATAGTAAAAGAAAAAATATGATTAATTTTAACAAATGAAAATGATGACGAAGTTGTTGCATTAATTGTATGTAACATAAGCGTCATATGCTGTCAGGAGATAAACTACCCGCAACTTTTCATTGTGGCTTGTCACACTAAATGTTGTTTTATGTAACCAATACCCACAATTATAACAAGCTCGCTGTTGAATTATATATAACGCTTCTCATATTTCCAATAATAAATAGTACAAGAACGGTAGAGAAGACAAACAAAATTGGTATAGGTACCGGGGTACCTGATCGTTGACTCAAGTGGATGTCGTGTGTAATAACATTTCAAGCAAAGGCTTAGTTTACTTACTTAGTTTAGTTTATTTTGTACCCTTAAAACCTCAATATTATTATATAAAATTGCTTTCCAGATCTTTATTATGAATGAATTGCTGGTCTTTTTAAATAAACTAGAAAGTGTTGTCTTTAAAGTCCAAATATGTAAACTCTGAATTATCGACAAATATATAACCTGCTTCTAAGCTAACTTGGTACTTTCATTAACAGTAGCCATTTCTCTCTTCTTGAACTAATGAAGCAAACTATAGACAATAAACTTTAATATGAGTGTAAGTTACGCATCCAGGAGCTTATAACATAAACTAATAGAATTTGTAGTTTTAATAAACGAAAAGAGAATATTAAATAAACCACTGTCATTATGTTTGATATTTTCAAGTGGCTGTGGAACGTATGATATATATTTTGATATTTTTGCATAAATTTAACTTTACAATGTTATTGTTTTTTTTTTCATCAACTTACAAAAACTAATGTCTTGTTTTATGTTAACCATATCTTAACATGCTTCTTATAATGTCTTTCTGATTTATGACTTTTTGTATTTAAACTTTGAAAAGTTTGAAATAAAATTACACTTTTTCACATACAATGCAGTTTATGCATGTCATGTTTAACAACAAAAAAGTTAAACTTTTTCTTATGGTTAAAATTATAGTTTCTACAAATGTAATTTTTAACTTTTTGATGTTATTTAATCACCATGAAACCAAGTTATTATAAAAAAAGCAGTACAACAGATGTTTCTAGAAATATTTTTTTTTTAGTCAAAATAATAATAATAAAATAAAATTAAAAATAAATAAATAAAATGAAACTAAATTAACTTTTGAGGAATTGTAACTACTTTTTATTATATAGCAAAAGGCAAAACCTTGATTTAAGTCTATAAACAGGAAATGTTAGTATTTAAGTATTTTAAGATTCAAAAATTATCTTCCTACTTTTTAGTAATGAATTTTTGTTTACCACTTCTAGCCCATTTTTGTTAATAGTATCAAATTGTGCATGGACTCAAGTAAAAAGTACATTTTTAATCTTTTTATTTCTAACACTGTTAATTTTGACTATTATCAATTTTTAAAGAGCAAAATATTTTAGAGGTGCCCAAAAATAGTTTAGCATATCCGGCAAAAGAAATGTGTTCCAACAGCTTAAAGGTAAGATTGTTTTCACTTTCACGTGGTTCGTTTAACTCATGCATTTTCATATTTTGAAATTATCGACTTCTGATACCCTTCACCGTTCTAAATTAAATTTAAACTGTGGCTTAAATTAAAAAATTTTGTGCTTATTAATTCATGTTTTAATATTGTTTTTTATTGTAATTTTTATTAAAAATTTTTAATTTATTAATGTGAACTGTACTGTCATACTACAACCCCTTGAGAAAGTGAACAAAAAATTCACGAAACGTCGGGGAAATATGTAATAAAAAATTGTTTTTATTTACATGGATCAAATTAGGCCTTATTAGCTTAAAATGTAAGATCATACATACAAAAATCAAGATTGGTGGCCAAAAATAACAACAATAATAGTAAGCTTATATTAATTTTAATAATTTTTTAACTTCACATTTAAAATCTTCTAAAATAACTGCTTCAAATATAAGTAAAAAACATTTAATTGTAAAATTACTTGAAAGGTCTTTACATCTAAAAATAATTATTGCTTCCCAAGACTAAAGAGATCTGTCAGTTGGTCGCATTCAATATTGCATTATCATAAGATACAGTTGAATCGCCTTTGATACTCTGTTACAGGTCTGATGTGAAACACTTAGTATCTTATTCTATGCTGGGGATTAGAAGTTTTAAAAAAAATATTTAATAGTCATATTTTCAGATCTTACTTAAAATACATACATATAGCTACACTTCTTGCTTACTCGTCCATTATTCTTAACGCAGTCATCAAAAAAAAAAAAAAACTACTGCGGCGATACATGAAATACTGGATGTCTTGTTTCGAAAACTAACCATAATCATCTACACCCCACTTGCGCTGTATATACAAACCGTTCATAAATCTTCGATATCCTGTATTATGTGGTAGTAACAAGATTTTTGGAAAAAAATATTTTTGTCCTGTTATTGTTGAGAGACTAGGATACGCAAATCTGTTTGGTGGCGCGCGCCTAATATCTCTATATAAATCCGGCAGAGATACGCCAAGTGGTCAGCGTCTAGCGCTTATTTATGCATATACGGCAAAAGTCTACCAATTATGTTTTCAGAACATAAAGGTAGTTATTACAAGTAGGGTTTTCCAAAAACTTAAGTTCTTGTCAAACTTCTTTCTTTATTTATACCAAAAATCTTAAGCTTAAAATTAAAAATTAGATGTAAATATTGTTAATTTAGCGTTTGTTTTCAACAAGTGCATTCAACTGCTGTTTAATTTAACACCTTTGTTGACAAAAATGCAATGATCGATATGGAAAGAGCGCATTTGTGTATTATTGCAACGCAAGCATAAGTTAAATTTAAAAGAACGTTTAAGAGTATGTGCATGCTACATTCTAAATTGATTATATCTAAATATGTAATATATACATATTAAAATCCATGCTTTTACTATCCTACGCTAACAGTTAGATAGAGCATTTTTTCTCTATTATAAAGTGCGCCTTGACGTCTTCATTAAATTATATCCGATGACTTTACACGAACAGTGTTATGCTGTTATTTATAAAAAAATGTTTTTAAACGAAAATTTAATATTGTAATTACTATGTTAAAATACCTTTAAATCATTAGTTAAAACAGAAACCAAGAAGCTGATAAAATATACAAATTTGTTATTCTATCGAATTGTCTGTTATAAAGCAAAACTGTTGTTTCCCTTGTCAACTTCATCAAGTTATGTTCTTCAGTTCATAATATCCCACCAGTGTTACGCAGCTATTACCTACTGAATAATCTTTGAGTAAAATAGTGAACACATTTTTATCTTTATCCTAAAATATTATTTTTCTATAAAAACTTAAAATTGATTTTCTTTTTAAAACATAAATGCTAAATACATGGCTGAAGTTGCCGCAAACTTACTTATTATTCAAGAATATTGCAGTAAAACTTAAAAAAATATTATAATGTTCAACAGCAGCGTTAAGCATAAACACAAACATTTCGTAGATATATTTCAAAATGTTAAAATATCACTTTGAACTAAAATAACATCAATATCCCCAAAACAACATATGACCCAAATACTTGAATTTTGTCAGTAGTAAACTTTATTAACCAAATTTTTGTCTTAATTTAAAAAGGACAGGCATCATGTAGTAGTATAAAAGGAAAAGTAAACTTTATTTTTTTATTTTCTTTATTGTGTTCCTTTGCGGCTTTTATTTGTTGCTATACGCAACCAGCACTAACGTATAAATTATTAAATAATGATTGCAAATATACTTCAGATTTAATATTGAATTATGAAGAAATAAAAAAAAGTTTAAAATTCAAGAACGAATCAGAGCCGCTTTATTACTACTAAACTTATGTAAATTTACTTATTAGAGATCTAATATCAATGGGTTGAAACCTGTGTTAAATAAAATGTACAAGACGTGTTGTAAAGAAGACAACAAGGAAATGCTTTGAGTTGTGTGTGAATTTCGTCCAACCAAGTTAATGTTGATTAGTTGGTTAAAAGGACGATATTTACAATATATGCAAATCAAGGTGTTGGATGCAGAAAATGCTGAAGATGGATTTGGCGGTCCTGAAAATGCAGCATTACATTCGCCAGCGTCTAATTTTTCTTGTTTTCTTTTAAAATAATAAAAATAAATCAAGCCGAAATAGTAAAATTTTAATTGATTTATATATCGCAGTTTAATTTTTTAAATGAAAAAAATAATTTACAATAATATTTGCTTTAATTCATTTTATCTTCTTTATAACTAAAGATTACTAGATTGTGCGTAAAAGCTATTTCAAGTATAAAATACAACACAAAAGGCAAGAGAAAGAAATCTGAAGTATTAAAGAATGGGTTTACTGTTATAATTAATATACGTGAGGATTACCGTAAAGATTAAATTAAATATTTAAAAATTAATTATTTAAAAGAACATTAATTTAAAAATGATTAGACTTTCTGAAAGCTGTAAGAGAACTAAGAACGTGCAATAAGAAAATCGAGCAACAAGTTATACTTCTATATGATATATATCATTATACTCTTCTATTTTTTACACTTGTATTTGCATATAGAAAAACGCCCTTTCATTCAAATTAACCAAAAATTTTCGTTTTCATTTAAATCGCATATAAAAGCAAAGTAAATGAAACAGTAGAATAGAATTTTGAATAGAGTTTTGATTTTTTCCCAGACAGGATTTGAATAGTGGATATTATAAACGAAATAAAATTTTTATTTTTTCGGCTTAAGGCACCTCTTTGTTGTTCTCTCTTTAATTTGTCTTGTACATTGATTTTCTTTTTTACCAATCGTCGGTATGGCTACAGAACTTTTTTATTAAATTTTAGGCTAATATTTAAAACCTTTTAATGTAAAAATCTTTTATTTAAAATCATTTTTGCCATTCCTGTTTAACAATAGTATCATCTACACGAAGTAATATAAAGTTGTTTAATTTGTAAAATTTATTTTGGAGAATTTCTCTCAATTTCTCGAATAATGCTTCTTTAACTCTTTTATTAATTTTTTGTCTTAGAAAGCTCCAAAAGTTTCCACTGGATTCAAGTGAGAACTAAGAGGAAACCAAGCAAGAATTTCTTCTAGCTGTCCTTGTCGTGTGTATAAAAATGTCGTCTTGCTGGAATGTGAAATTAGACGCAAAATTTTCCTTAGCAAACTCTATCAGAACATCATCGAGTAGATCTACACAGACCTCTGCATTCATTTTATGAGATATAAAATAAATTGGAGAACATGCTCTGTACCCAAATGAAATCAAAGTCACAGACAAACCAGCTGGGCCCTCAATTTAAACTTAATGCCATTAATATTCCCAAAAAATTAAGTTTTTTTAAGACTTTCAAAATTTTGTATATGTATACTTCCTCCTGATATATTTAACACAAAACTTTATTTGTAGGAAATTAAAATTATATGAACAACCAAACGCTTGATTGACCCCTTATCGCAACCGGTTATGTTAAGTCTCCCTTCACAACTTTTTGTTGATCCATAAAACCTAAGATGTTCAAAATAATTTATAGTCCAAACTTTTAGTTACAATATTCGTTTATCATCACATTATGATTTAGTTATTATTAAAGCGAAAATTGTTATTAAAATTTGTATTTGTACATTATAAGAGATAAATAATATAGAGGCATGATTATAAATAGCATCTATGATTTATTTGATTTTTAATAGGTATTAATCACACATTTGGTCTATATTTGATACCAGGGTTTGAGATTTTTGAAAGATGAAAATAAGAGCTGTAAGGCCAAACGATGAAGTTTTTATTTTTCCTTTTTATACCCTTCACCACAAAGAGTGGAGAAAGGGTATGTATAAGTTTGACAATCATAAAGTATATATATTCTTAATCCTTATCGAAAGCGAAGTCGATTGAGCGATGTCCGTCTGTCCATCTGTCCGTCCGTGTTAGTGTTTGCCGAGGCAAACTTGAATTAAAAAAAAAAAAAAATAAATAAATAAATAAATACGTCAATCGATCAGACATAATGTCGAAAGTGGTGCTATTGGAAATCAGCATTATCGCTCCAAGTCCTTCGAGGCAGCAGGCAAATCACCACGCCTACCTCTAATTTTTCACGTCATTTGGAACAACTTAATAACTCCAATCAAAAAAATAAATATATGGGGCGATAGAGAATTAAAAAATAAGAAAAAATATCAAGTGAAAAAATTGGGGCTCGCCCATTTTTTCCGAGTAACGGGGCTCTGAAATTTTCAAATTTTGAAAAAAGTCAATATGTGAATCATCTTAAAGCATTAAAAGAGTCTTTAATGAAATACCAAAATTTTTTGAAAATGCTTAACCCATTAAGAGCCGATGTCACTTTTATGTAAAATTATATATATGCAGTACCAAAATTTTTTTTTAATTTTTAAACCTCTGTCACCCCAATATTTGCGTTTTCGATTAGAGTTACTTCACAAAATTATATCTACATAAATAGTGAAGGGTATATAAGGTTTGGCATAGCTGAATATGGCACTCTTACTTGTTAATTAAAATATTAGAGTAAATACAAAGCTTATATGTATTAAAAATTTTCACCATACATTTATTATAAAAAATTTTTAATATGAGCTCATTCTGAAAGTGAACCAGTATCAAAATGAATGCCGTCCTATTCCACAAACATTAGAATATATATATATATATATATATATATATATATATATATATATATTTTTTTTTTTTTATAAAAAATTTTTTTTTTATAAAAATAAATAATATTGTATTTGTTTTGCTCTTTTATGTTAATTCACTGACGTTTTGGTATGACTTATTTTACATTTATCGGCGTTAATGAGATTTTAATGGCACGTGTTGAATAGAAAAACAATATTAATAATAAATGAACATTTTTTGGCATAATTCCTACAATTTACAAGTACTTACTGTAATTCTTTCAAGACTTGACATATCTTTGAACTCTTTTAATAAAGCTCATTAAAAAGAAATATAAAATAATTAGAATAATATTTTTTAAAGTATTTGAATGTTTGTTTGACAACTTAAATCTAATTTTTTTTTTTGGGCTTTCTTAGAAAGTTTTATTAACTTTTACTATAGTTGACGTGTGATTGTTGGGAAAATTATATGTTGATATATAATATACGCACACATGTGCATGTTTAAACAAATTATATATTTAAACCCTTTACCACAAAAAGTGGAAAAAGGGCATAACTAAGTTTGTCATTGCGTTTGTAATTTATACGTTCTGAGTCCTTATACAAAGCGAAGATTTAGGCTGACTTCTAAAGTGTTCTAATACAAAATTTGTATACAGTTTTGTTGCGGTATTTAGATCTTATACATATAAAAAGTTGCGAAACAAAGCATCAATTAAGGAACTGATGCGCTATTTTTTCAGTCGCAACGTTTCTAATACTTCTCTGCGACATTTTGGAATTGTAAGCATTTAGTACACAATACATTGTTCGAATACAAAACAACTAACGTTTTGAAAGGCAGGCATAGTGATTTTTCAGGAAATACTTAAATTTTTTAAAAATGCTTAACACATTAAGAGCCGACGACACTTTTATGTTAAGTTATATATCACATTTAATTTTTTTGCTTCTTATTTTTTTTAATTCTCTGTTACCACAATATTTGCTTTTTTTTTAGCTACATCACTGAACTAGATTTACATACATAGTGAAGGATAGATAAGATTTGACATAGCCAAATACATTTTAATAATTATTTAAATTTTTTGTTTATAGAACGTCTCTTATTTAAAACTCCAACATCATAGTAAATAATACTGCTGTTTTTTTATTTTTAAGTTAATTTAGCCGACATAGATATTTTTCCATATTCACAAAAATATTTTGAATTTATAACATATTTTTTCAAAATTTATTTTTTTTAGTCTTATACACAACTGCCTGCTCTAAGCAGAAAAAAGAACATACTTTTTGTCAGACAAATTAATTCAGTGAATTTTTGCTATACAATTCAACATACAGTTTTAAAGAAAATTTTGAATTAGTGAGGGACTTTGTTATTCTTAATAAATGCTTTATATTGCACTTGATGTTCACTAAACAAGTAAAGTCGATCTAGCTATCAAAAAAATTATTTCATGAATTAAATCTAATGGAAATTGTACTTCTGTTAATATGCCTACCTAAAAAAAATCTTAAGTAGTCCAAAAATCATGGGTATTTTTATTGCTTTTTTGTATCTTTTTTCTACAAGGCATTTTAAATAAGTTCGTTTGTTCTATGTAGTAAAGCTATAATTTTTTAAACTTTGAAAATTCTAATAATAAAAACTAGGCTTAAAACTAAATAAAATAAAATAAGATGTATTAACCGTCCAAATAAAATATTTAAAAATTTATCTCCATTTTCTACAACAAATAAATATTAATAATTAATATGAACCCATGGGTGGCCTTAAAAGTAACAAACATTAGACAAAAAAAACAATCAATAATATTATTATTTTGAACTTTTAAGAAATTAGCTTTTTTAACCTTTGAATGGTTTAACAAATTTATGTATTTGTATCTAAGTTTAAATTGTACATTAAAAATAAATTTTATAAAAATGTAACATAATAAAGAAGTAAAAAATGGGGGCGGTAAAAAAAGTTACTAATTTTTATCGATTTAAAGTGGACAATTCACGTAATTGTGCTAACAATATTGAAAAAAAAACTGTACAAATTATTTAATATTTTAACCGTTAATTTATATCAATACAAGAACATTACAGACCGCTCTAAGATTTTGGTTGTTTAGGTTTTATCCCAAAGAACCAACATAGTGCTAATTGACTACCCCTTATCACAATGTCATGCTAAGGTGACAGTTCCTTTTCATATTGAACGACCAGTTTCTGATCGGTTGTCTTCCCAATAGGGCATGATACCTATTTTTATTTATATACAATGCAAATTTTATGTTTACCTTTAAAGTTATATATTTAATTGTATCAACCAAATTCCAAATTTTTTTTGTTTGGTGCACAATTCAATAAATAACCTTGTTTATCTGCTTAAATTATGTATGTTTCTATTAAACTAAAATACATTTGCTTTTCCTTGATTTCTCTATATAAAAAAAGAAATTAAAAATATTTTTTATCCATATTATTATTAATAGCTTTTTCGAAGAAGATTATTTATTGAAAGTAATTATTTTCCATAACCTAAAGATTATCATTATTTAAGTTAATTAACATAGAAACAGAAACTTTTCGAAGTATGGGCACTGTCCGTGACACATGTTGTTCATTAATCTTAGTTAGAGCTAAGATAATAATTTTTTCACTTCCAAAAATACGTATGTTATTTACAAAATTCTTTTTTTAATTTTTTATTAAAGGAAATCTTGAAGTAGACGCTGTTAAGAGTTCATTAATTACTTTAGTTTTATAGACAACTTTATTATAAGAGATAATTATTTTATATTGTTTTCAATAGATATTTGGTTAAATAGTTGAATATATAAAAGTAATAAAATAATCATTCATGGGAATAATCAATTAGATGAACTAATTAATTGATCATTTCATTAGCATAAAATGATAAATACTGCTAATGATTTTTTTATTAACTGCAGTGCTTTTTGTTGAGAAGATTTCTTTAGTAATAAGTTAAAAGACAAAGTCATTACAATTGGCTAACAAGAAATGGTATCAAAGCATTATCTTTGATAAACGCCACTTTTTGTCTTTACATATTAAATTAAAACTTTAAATTATACCACAGCATTATTTTAAAATTTTAAAATGTTTCAGCATTCTTAAGAGAAATGAGATATTATAGCAGCATGTTTTTGTTTTCGTGTAATTGATGAGATCTGATAGCCGGGATGTTAGGTAATTTTAGATCTTAAAATTAAATCATTAGCATTTAATGGTAGTTGACTTTTTATATTTTCAATATTTCAAATAATGCCAATAAAATTATATTCTAGTATAAATGTAATAATAACAAAAATTAATAAATTTAAAATTCTACAATTTTATAAAAATTAATAAGTATCGCACAAATTAAATAAATTTTACTCAAATAAAACAAAAATACTTAAGAAAATAATGGAAAATTAATTTTAAATAACAAAATACTTAGCACATAATATTTCTAAAAGATAAATTTGCAAGAAAGTTTATTTAAAATTTATTTGTTGATTATAGTATGAGCAAACCTCAGCGTTAAGCTGAAGACCCTTAGTAAATTAAATGGGCTTTTGATGTGAATAAAAAAAATATCTAAAGCAAAAAAAAAAAAAACATAAAAAAATAAAAAAAATTAAATTAATTAATATAAACTAAAAATTTTGAAAAATTAAATGCTAAAATTTTAAATTAAAAATTTTTTTTTTAATTTTTTTTAATTATTTATTAAACTAGAGAACGTCACAAATAATAAATATATTGTAGATCGATACAATAAACGCTGATACAGGAATACAAAAAAATAAACTTTTTTTGTTTAGTAAAGTTTTATTCTAAAAAAAAATAGTTGAAAATTAAGCGCTTTTCTAAAACCAAAAAATTATAATCGGATTATAGGAAAGCAATGAAGATGATTTTTAATGGACTTTAAATAAGAGAAGGTGGTTTTCAATTCGTCTGGATGTTGCTTTTTTATGTTTGTGCTCGTAAAATTTAGTAATTTCTGAAATGATTAAAAAATTATTTCTTTAAAAAATTATTTCTTTAAAGAAATACTTTTTTTTGCTTACAAATTTAAATAAATAAATCTAAAACTTAAAGGGTGTCCCCATAGGTGACTTTAATTCAAGTATATGAGGCCATCATTTCAACTGTTATAGATAAACCCTTGGAAAATAGAGAGAATGTCGACTACTATGATCGCTGTAATAACAATTATAAATATTAAAAATTATAAACTAAGGGGAGGCCAAATAACTCATTCATTTGACGTATATGACTATACTTTTGAATATTCAAAAGAACCTGTATTGCTTAGTCCGCTATAACAACAAGTATAACATTTGCGTTTGGGAACTTAAGGGCATTCCAATAGTTGATGTAAGTAGCCGTTTGCACCGCTATAGATAGAAAACTTTAATTTACAAGGAATCTGTATTGCTAAGCCCGCCGTAACAACAAGTATATAATCTGAATTCAGAAATAACATTGTATTTTTATAAATGATCTGGTGTGACTAATATGGCCCTATCTTTTAAACCGTTATATAAAAACACTTGAAAATTAGACAGAATGTCCATTACTGTATCCAGTATATTAGCAAGAGCAAATATTAAAAATTAGATATTTAAGGGTGCCATAATAGTTGATGTAATTTAATGAATATACCCAATAGTTTGAACAGTTACAGACAACCTCTTAGAATTTCCAAAAATTTAGTTTTATTGTATCAGCATTAATAAATGTAAAAAAAAATAATAAAATGCGATCTCATATCTGCTGATATTTTTTTGCATGTAGTCTTATTTTTGGAGCTGTTGTGAAGAGACGCTGTATATCTACACAAAACGTATACTATAATCGCTTTACAAAATTTGTAAAGATTAAAATTGTAGGGTGCCCCTATATGACTATATGAGATTATCTTTTAAATCCTTAATAATAAAGTTTTAAATTCCTAACAATGCAATATTACTATACCCTTATAGGCGAGGTAATTTTACTTATGTAGTGTAACCTACAGGATGTATATTATTGTATCCGCTAAGGCAATTATGAAATTGGAAACGAAAGGTTTTCCCCATAGTTAACAAAATTTTATAGATGCCTTATTTTCTGAACCGCTTTAGCTAAATTTCTTTGTGATGCTGGAGTTTTAATTAACTAATTAATCCAAAATTTGGAATTTTTAAAGTGTTTTAAAGAAAATTTAACTTAATTCCACAGTATAAAAATTTCTTGTGTTTAGTTTTTAAAACAACACAAGCACAAAGGCGAAATACAAAAAGCTTGCAAAAAGAAGTCAATACCAAAGAGTGGAAATCTGACATCAAAGAATTAAATAAAACAAAACCTAAATATACGAAATAAAGCAAAACTTAACTAAAAGAACGATTTAAAGCTGATGCCACAAAAGTAAAAGTTTACTAAAAACTATAAATAAATTTAGGCTTATTTGCTTTAATTTATATATCTTCAAGGTGGAGATTTATAAAGCAAGTTTACTTGCAAACAGTTGCTTTTGTTGTATAGAAAAATTACTGACTTTTATATTTAGTTTTCATTTTATTTAATTATCTCTCTCACTACCTCCACATTCAGATTATAGGAGTTGAATTGAAAAAGGACAGATGTGTTACTTATTCTTAAATATATTCATGAAAAAATCTTATCTTAATAATAAGTCAATCAGAATTATTTATTTTATTTTCCATTTGCTTGTTTCATTAATTAGAATTTGGTATTCTACTCTTCTTTAGTGGTTTGAAGTAAAACGCAGCAGACGAAAAAAGCATTGAAGCTGCCATAGTAAGAAAACTTCGGAAAAACTTTATGCAAAATTTTATTTAGTCACGTCTTTTTTGCACAGAAATATTTCTTCATAAGTGTAAATTTTATTTGTTAACCCGTATTCTGCTCTGTTGTAGGATCTTTCAATGAATTTACTTTCTGCTCCCTGGGACAATCGCACGTGGTGGTTCGCCTGAGTAAAGTAGCTATCGTCGGGTCAATTACTCGCAAGCAGGGTCCACTCGTAATTCTTACAAATTATTTACCACTAGTCCAGTAGTGCAGACCTTAACTCCAGCGTCTCTTTAGCGACGATCTTAGACAACTTCACCTTCTGGTTTTCCCTGCCTCATAAACTATTCTACAACCAAAGAAAGGCGAATATTACATTGATCCTTTAAAACGCTTGTTGAAATCCTGTGATTATTTGTCCCTGCCGTAGTCCATTTGATTCTCAGTCTTATTGGACGTTTTTTTATATTTATAGATGCAAAAAACTAGAACAAATATGGTAACTCTAGGCAGCTTATTACCCTTTTTAGTCTATTCGCTTCATGTTGTTTGTATGAACCTGAACCTGTAAGCACTTGCATTACACTGACAGCCGTAGTGTATGCATTGAAGATTTAATAGTGACCGTTAATTACTAAAACTGGTGCAGTAGTAACAACTAAAGACAAGTGTCTTCCTTTGTCTTTGAAAAGTGCGAACTCTTTCTTGGCTCATGTCCATTTGAATCCAGTTGTTGCCCTGAATGTTCATTGCTCGCCTCTATTGTTGTTGGGTCGCAGATTTAGATTTCATTTAAGTTTCATTTTGTTGTCACAAATAGCTGCCCTCTTATTGCCACCGTCCACCATATCATTGACATTGGTTACCTGCAGATATTTACTGGTCGCCCGTTGATTCCACATATCTTCTCTGCTGCTAGTTTTAGGACGTTAAAGTGTTACCACTTAAGAGGTGTCTATTGTTCCTAAGAACCTCGATCTTCATTGCTTTTTTTAAACTTTTTTAGCTTTCAATTTGTATCTCTATTTAATCGTTAACTAAGGAGGATAACTGAAGCAGAAAGATGTTTAGGGTATTATGCTGTTGTTGTTATTTTTAAAAGTTACATATTGTAAATTTATTGGGTACCATTTAACTTTCTAGGTTTTAATTGCTTGATCCCTTCAAAACATTAGTTTTGTTAAAAAAATTTGCGCAAAATTTTCATAAAATATACTTAATGAATAAATGAATAGTATAACGTATTAATCTAAGGGAAAAAAGATTCATATAACAATTTTGATATCGCTAATAAATATCTTTAGTGTTTTTTGCTTAAATTTTTTTAATAAAACCATAGATATATAACTTTAAAACAAAGCTAAATAATTGCTATAAAACCATGAAGCGTAAATGCTTTACACGGATAATAATATTAAAACAATCACCCCACACATACAAAAATGTACTGGTAATAAAAGCTTAAAATTACAATTTTATTTTTAATTATACTTTATATTGATAATTATCTCAAATGTCGTCATTTCACCATAAACAGGTTCATTGTACTTATCCGTGTGTAGTGATCATCGTAACTTGCTAATAACAGACTGTAAAATAATTTTTTATTAACAATATAATGAATGAAAAATCATTTTTCATTTATCCAAAGCAGGGTAATAAATTTAATGTAACGGAGCACGATTTTATTTCCTTTTAAATTAACTATTTATATGCGAATTAACATGAAAGTTTCAAACTTAATATGGCAAAAAGCATTAACTTTTTTTTAATAAATACACATTTTAAGCGCAACTATATATGTATATCTATATATAAATATTAAGAGCAACTAATAAGGCACTTACACAATGTAATTTTTCATAATACTAGCATGAAATTTTTGTTTGTTGGTAAAGCAAGAGCTGTGAGCAATATGGTAATGCTTGAATAATGAGGGGATGTTACTGTTGCTTATGTTTATTTTTAAATAACGCATATCGCTGCAACTTAAATAGAGAATTGAAAGAAAATTACTCAAAAAGTAACAGTAAAATTGTATAAAAAATAAATAATGTATTTATACTGTCTCACTATATTAGAAAAAAGATCAGAATTTAAATAAAAATATATATTTTTATAATAATTTTTTGCTTGCATATTTTTTTATCTTAATACAAATTTTTTTATCAAGAGGATATGAAAATACTTTCATATCGCATACAGTCATTTTAACAACTATTTCAGAAACCAAATCAATAATATTTTTTTTTATTGTTTAGTTCTTAATGCTTTTATTTTATTTTTAATTTGGATTTTCAAATAAACATGTTATCGTTAATAAATCCTTGATGGAAATATTGTACCCGCGCATAAGATTTTTATTTACTTGTAGTGGCAAACGGCTGAGTAAATAAGTAACGCGAGGAGGTCTACTTTAATTTCCATCTTCTGTAAACTGTAAGGAATACCTTAGTTTACTTATGAAGTTCTATGGTGGTCAATATGAATAAAAAGGAAGTTAATATTTAAAGATTTGGCTACCATAACTAAAAATGAGAATAATTACATGGACCACAGTTCTGCCAACTCGAACATAGTTGAAACAAGTTAAACATTCCCCCAGTTAGTACAAAAAAAGTTAAAGGGAAAAGTTTTCTGCTATCAGCCGCATATGAGAGTCAAATACCTTAGCCCTAAGAGGCTGATTGAGGTATAATCTCAATTTAATCAATAGCTTTTATAACAGATATAGGATTAACAAATTCTTGGTTTTTGTTATTTGTGCGATTAAAAGCTTAAAACAAATGCAGATGATAAGAAATGAAAAATTGCTATTTGAACTGTAATTCGCAAACTGGTCCGTTAAACATTCAAAAATTGCACAAAAAAAAAAAAACGACTCTTCGCGATGGATTATTAAAACTTATGTTGCTATCATCAAACAAAAATCCTCATGAGAACATAGACACAAAAAAAAATTCTTCGATTTTATTTTTAACGTAAACAAAGAAAAAAGGAAAAGTAACCACTTTATTTGCTGTTACAAGTCAAAGAATAGTAAACAACAAGTCATTTGTGAATCAAAGTCTAAGGCAACAAGATAAATCTAATTGCTATAGCGAAACTTAATATTTGAAAACAAATTAGAGAAAAATATCGATTTGTTTATTTTTTGACTAAGGCTAAAGGAATGTCGTCGCAATAGTTTTTCCTGACATATTTGCGAAACAGTTTACGAAAAGGAACTTCCAGTAATAACAAATAAAATATGTATCTACAATTTTTTTTTTTTTTTGTTGTAATAAACAATAAAACACATAATTAATTACCAATAAAAAAATTAAGGAAGTGTTTGCCGAATAGCAGATATTAGTACATTAAAATTTTATATTTTAAAGATTTTCTTGTCTTCATACTATAGAATCATAACATGTGCTTGCTTTTCTTTCTTTTCTTACGTCTTAATAGGTTTGCGCATTAACAAAACGTTGGCAGAGTGGGTAACAAACATTTGTTTTTTTTTTTTTTGTATGGAGAAAACGTGGCGTTTTTATGCCTTCTTCGAAGTTTTTATTATATTTTTTATTATTTATTATTGTTTCTTGGTTATTAATATACTTCTACATATTAATAGAAAAATTTATAGGCTTTTTGGTTTAAACTCAATTCAAATTTTGGTAGAAAATTTAAAATGAGTGGCGTTTGATAGCAGACTTCGTTTTTTGAACAAACGTTCTGACACCGCTTCTTGAACAGAAAAATAACATCGACAACGATCTGCACCAGCCATATTAATGTATGCACATGAAATTGTTCAATGTTTCAACCAATAAATGGATCGTCAAGACGGTGTGTAAAATGTTGTTTCTATGTTGATAATATTTTGTACTTCATGATGCACAATGGCGGAAGAGAAATAAAAATCAGTATGTGGTTTTAATGCAACTAGCCCGATTACTGTTAGATCACCTTTTATAGTATAATAAGCTGATTCAATACTGATGTTTATTTGACCCTTATAATAAAATTTTCTTTTCTAATTTATTAAGCCATCATAGGTCAGCTTTCAAAATAAAAATATTATTTTTTATTTTTAATTTTTTAAATCACAGGTATTTATATTGTAAAATATGAGTATATACTTATTATATGTAACATATTTATGAAGAAAATTTATGTGTTTGTATAAGTTAATATTTTTTAATTTAGTATTAACTTATGTTTCTTAAGTATTGAAAGTTAAAGAAAATCTGAATACATATTTATTAAAATATTTGATTTTTTTGGCTTTTGGCTTTTCGTATTTTTATAACTTC
This sequence comes from Cistogaster globosa, assembly GCA_937654795.1. Lineage (NCBI taxonomy): Eukaryota > Metazoa > Arthropoda > Insecta > Diptera > Tachinidae > Cistogaster > Cistogaster globosa. The sequence continues at coordinate 138,925,425 of OW569403.1, forward strand.
TGTTCTGAAAATCACGTGATTTTAAATCACAAACGGTTTTAACATCATTTACAGAACAGACCTGTAAATGGCAAGTTCTTACGATTTATTTGTTTTACTTAAAAAACTGAATACAAATAATTTTTATATCCTGTTTCCTAAGGATGCCACCCAGTGTGACAAAATATTGAAAAAAATATATATATATGTATTTTTATTTTGAAAATTGCTCTAGTTCTTAATAAATTAGAAAATAAAATTAACTGTAATTCTGTCGTTACATTAAAACATTCGTAAATTAAAGTTAAGATTCTTGCAACTTCCTCAATTGTCATTTCTAAAATTTATTTACAATAAATAAATTCGTAATTATAATTAAATATTGTATATTTTTTTAAACAAAATTTTAATGCACATACATTCAAATGTAGCATTTCATCTAATGTTTGAGCATAAAACACTAGCAAAAAAGTTTATCGCTGATTTAGGTAATAAATAATGGTGGAAAAATGGCATAACAAGATTTCAGCAAAACGCTAACAAGGCTTACACAACTACGAAGAAAATTGAAGCTAACAATGGCTCTCCAAGTCGAGGACGATATAGCTTAAATTTCAGTTGGGATCCTCGTTAAGTTTCATTTTTTTTTATTTCTAATATTTATAATTTTTATAGTACAGAACATACTTTTGTATTTTTTGATTTTTCTTAGGAATTAACAATAATGGAATTATTAGTTGTTGAAACAAATACATCTTTTGTTAAATTTATTACGACGGTCTTAATATTTTGAATTACATATAATAAATAATAATAATAAAAATAATAATAATAATAATAATAATAATAATAATAATACAAATAATTTAACATTAAATTAACCTAAATACTTAAAAAGATACAGAGAAAAGCTTTTGCTGTGACATCAGTGCAGTCGCATTAACAGAAGTTTTGAAAACTAGTTATGCAAAATACATAAAGGGTTTTAGGCAACTGTAATGACAAAATACTTTTTTTTTAATTAAGCACAAATAACTTTAATATATTATACTTTCCTTATTGCATATGTTTGAACTTTTAATATTCAAAATTTATTAAGCTTTAAAAATATCGTGCTACTATTCAGACCAAATTATCAAATTCTTCTATATCGATTATTTAGGGTGAAAGCACTATCGATGGCCGCTTCGCTACCGTTAAATTGGCTCCTTAGGAAATTTCTCAGAAATATTAAGAAAAAACTAGAGAATTTTATCCAAACAATAAAATTAAAACAATATATTTTCACTGCCCTCCTTGTTTTATTTTATTGATGTCTCTCTATTCCTTTTATTAAAATAGTTTGTAAAATAACATTTTAAAAATGTGGTTTGTTATTTTATATTATTATAAAATAGAAAATGATAAAATTGTGGTTTATCTGTGAAATAAAGGAAAGCCAAGCAACCAAACATAAAAAAATTGGTACTGCGATTTATATAACTTCTGTCGTCTTAAGTTTGTGCAGTACCACATTATTTAATTTTTTTTTGTACAGATATGTCTGTTTACATTAAAGTAAATCATCGCAAGAATGATTTTATTTTTTTCTATTAAATTGCAACAAAAGTGAATCAAATTTAATTTGGTCGTAACTCATGAATTAAATTTAAAAACATTGAACTATTAAACAGGAAAGTATTTCCGCAATTGTATGTTCAAGGAATATAGTAAAGAACATTGAATCAAATCTATACTTTTTTAGATATATTTTTGTTCTCTTTCATTGCACAATTATGAGCGAATTGTTCGATCAACATGTTTATTCTATAAATCGTAAAACTAAAACTCCATCGCTAAAACTAAAAAATTGACTTTTTAGCGACTTTTGGCTACAAATGCTATTCTGTAAACACTTTTTACCGTCATTTATTTTTAGCAATCGAGATATAGACTTAGTTACGAGAAAATTTACTTCGCTACCAAGTCACACAGGAAGAATTTAAGCTAAGATTTTTTTCATTTATGAATAGTTGCTAAACTGCTTTTAAATGAGATTCCGGGCATTTGCTTTTTTAATGATGTAGCTCTTGATATTTACATCCCAAATGGTGCTGGTTGTGATGCTTATTTTTCTTTTATAAAAACTTTATATTTAGCAATTGTAAAAATTTGAGGCTGCTGTAGACAAAGTGGTGTAGCCAAAGTACACACGTTGCTACAAATCTGGTTGACCAGGGCAACCAAAAAATAAAAATTTTTTTTCTGTTTATTGGTATAAATATATATTCGGAATTAACATTAAACATGCAGCCTCCTTCGTCGGTACTTCTTTATAGCATATTCGCCGGCGAAGTAAAATAAGTAATAAAATGGCTATATCTATCTTTCTCTTTTTACTACCTGTCTTATCTGCTATCTATCCCTTTCCTAAAGAAATTAGCACGGTTACGAAAATAACTAAATGGGCATTATTGCCTGAAGTGCAACTTCTGTTAAAAAAAAAAATTTTTAATTTGCTGTGCAATTTACGTTTCTCAATTCAGTTACTGGTTTGAATTAGAAACTCTTCACCGGTTGGCACAAATCATAGAATCATTGCGATACTTATTAATCTTAAATTGTTTGCACTTATTCTCGATTAGATGAACTGTTTAGGAGTTTCTGCTGCACTGACTAAAACATGTTCATTTTAGAAGTCAAAATAAAAGCATGGTAGTTGCAGTCCCTGTTATTGACCGGTTTCACATATGACCGAAATTTCCGTTTGTTATTACTTCGACGGTATTCAAAGAGTTTCATTACATTCTTAATTTTACACTTAAATTTAAAGTTATAATAATTTTAGGATCGGTATACTACGGATTGTTGCTTATTTATTTTTTATTTCAATCGAAGAGATTTCTTTCATCTACATATTATTTCCCCTTTTAGTTATTCACTGGATATTTGCTGGAAACAGCATAATTAATAAAGGCATTTATCTTTTCTAATTAGAATACTAAAATTAAGAATACATTTTTTACATCAGTAGAATGTGGTTGCAGCAGTGCAGAGTGATGTTATCACCAATAAGATGCAAAACAAACATCTTTATATTACCTGAATTTTGTGAAGACTCCTAAAGATGTTATGCCATAATTTTGAAATAGCTCAACAGTGACACTTACAATTATGTTACATACTAAAGAGCTCCCGACTTAAAAAAAAATTTATAATAATTAAAAACTTCTCGCTATTGGTACTCATGGGACTCGTGATACAAAAATGTGAGTTTTGAATGGTAGCAGTAGAAGTGTTGAAAGACGATAGGTATATTAACATAAAGAAGGATGATAGTATAACATTTCACTCCTCTTGATTGAGTTAGGACAGTTGTAAAGAATATCGTGAATTTTTATTAATGAAGCCCATCCTTTGGCCACAATAAGAAGATATTCGGCAATATTTGGGTGGAGTCCTCTTTTTCTCCGAATCTTTTTGTTTCAAAAATTAAAATATGTGGTTATAGTTTATCCAAATCTTGTCACTACGGATCACCACACAACACTATCGCACCCTAATGTTCATATCCTTTCACTTTTGAATACTAAGTAAACATTTGTTCTAAAAACATTTTTTTATCCTTTTCTATTCATACGTCTGTTTTCTTGCAATTCTTTTAATAATTCATAGACTTCTTAAAAATAAATATGACAAAAGTCTGGAAAAGGGTCATAAATAAACGATTTTCTGCTATCAAAATTTATTGTGTGTAATATTTGATGTGATGTAAATATACAGAAAATTTATTGCTTATTGCTATGTATGTCGTAAAAAACAGACAATGCAAGTACTTGAAATTTCTTCTATAACAGATGAACAACTGTGTACTTACATTAATTCTTTTAAACGATTGTACTACTGCTGGGTATAGAAACATGACTTTTTGTAAGTCAGTAAATATAAAAATATTTAACTGATGTTCTTACGGGTTTAGAAGATTTTCGATGTGAAAACGAAAATCCAAATATTTATAAAATTTTTATTATATATAAATTTAGTTTAGTTAAATTTGTTTTTATGGTAAAAAGTTTATTTTATGATGAAATATTTGGAAAAGAACTGAATTTTTTAATTTATGGCGAATTTTTGACACGTTTGCTTGTATTTCATTAATAGACTTAATCAATTTATTGAAATGGTAAACTAAAAGCTAACTTAATAAATTACATATTATTTAATATTTCTGGTATGGGTAAAAAAGAGAAGTGCGAAATTTGGATACCAGTAAAATTTTCTTCATATTTTTAAATGCTTCTCTATGCGATTTTATCACTTAAAACTGTTTTATAATTAATAATTTGTGTCTAATTTATTACATTTATTTAACTTTGGAGTCATGATTTCTTTTAAACAATTAGTTTTAAAAATAATCATTAATTAACATTATGATGTTTAACATATTCCTGTAGTTAATTTACCGACTACTTTTGATTAGCATTACTTAACTGAATTTAAAAAGTTTTTCTTTACTTGAAAGGTTATGCTTACAGATTGGTCATGTTTAAAAAAAAGCTCATAAATTTCAAAAATTGTGAACTGTAAAAGACGCAAATATTAAAGTAAAAAACTGCGTATATCTCCCAAAAGCACAAAGTAATACAAAAATAAATTTATATATAAAAGAGTGACCGTAGGACCGTAGTGACCGTAGGAAACGTGTATTGGTCTATGTTTTGAACTATTAAGGGTAAACGCTTAAAAAATTGAATTGAATGTCGGCAGACAGTTCAAATTGACATAGAAATTGTATTGCTACGTCGTTTATAACAGGAACTATAAAATTTAGGTTTGATGATAAAAAGGTGCCACAAAAGTTAATGTAATTTGTGTGGACAACCTTTTGAAACGTTACACAGACAGCTAAAATTTACAAGGAACCTGTATTGCTCGCTATAACAGTTCGCTATAGCAATAAATAATACAAGTAGAAATTAGAAATTAAAGGCTGTTTCCGCATTTAGTGTAATTTGACCTATACGATCCTATCGCTGAACGGTTATATGTAAAAAAATTAGACAAAATATCCACCGCTTTGTCTGTTGTAATAATAAGAATAATAATAAACGTATAAAATATTGAATTAAAGGGTGTTACAATAGTTGATGTAATTTGATGTGTATGTCAAAACTCTTGAACCGTTATAGACTGACGGTTGATATTTAACAAGAAAATGTATTGCTAAGTCTACTCCAACGGCAAGTATAAAATTTGAATTTGGAAGTTAATAGTTGGCCCTATTAGTGATGCAATTAGACGTAAATTGCCAAACTGACAGAAGTAAACAAGGAGCTATAATAGCAAGTATGTTAAACATTTAATGTAAAGTCTGTTTTTTTATGCAATAATATCTTATTTTAAAAAATGAATATCATTAAATAGAAAAAGTTTATACGTTAGAAAGGAGGATGTTTTTTACTTTAAAGACTTAATTAAGTTTATTTATCGTCATTTTTTTTTTTAGTTTTATACAGAATTTTAAATATTCTGCATTTTTAAATATTTAATAACATAATAAAGTAATTTGATTTATCATAATTTGACAAATAATTTTTAATGTGAAAACTAAACATGGATATATATATATATAAAACAGTAAAAACAGTTAATATATCAGAAGTATGTTTATAAATTCTTATCTAAAAGTTTTGTAGTTTCAAAAAAATAATAATAACAATTATAATAATTATAATAATTATCCACATTTGGGTATTGTATGTGATTTACGAAGAACAAATTTGTGAGTGGCACGTTTACTATTTGGTCTGAAGGAAACTTTAAGAAAATATTATTAAATGACTTAATCTGAGTGGCGACTCTTGATTGGGTTTACGTCTTAAGGCATTTGAGAGATTTTCTCGTTTTATTAATGGGAATTCTACTACGCTTTGATTGACTACTTGAAGTTAAAGTTTAATGCAAGAAAGCATGCGCTTATCAGTTCAGTGAAAAAAATATAAGTTGTTTATATGCTTGAAAATTACTCAAAAGTATTTTTGAATATATTTTTTTTTTTGTGAATAGTTTTTTGATAAATTTATTTTTGTTTTGCATTTCCTTTTATTAACGCTACTTGGTAACATGCAAGAGATGCTAAAATTATGAAGAAAATCCATGTTATGATATCGTTAAATAAATTTCATAAAGTATATTAATAAATGTTTAATCACGCATGTAATTGAATGCGTAAAATAAACGATAAAAATATTACTCAACGAATTTCCAGATAATTTAGTTATAAAGTTTATAGATAGTTATTCATGCTCTTAATTTTTAAAAGGTTTTCGTTTAAAAACGTATCGTTAACGTGTAGGATTGCAATAGTTGGCATGTTCTCTTTTATATCAAGTCTATGTTTATCACTGTAGACATAAAAAATATAAAACAAAAACATTTATATTTATATATATATATAATCCTGTTGATGTACGAGGTCCAACTATTGAAGCTTTTATAGTTGGTTTGACAACTCCAATTAATTTAAAGAATTTCAATAATCAGATTCTTGTTTAAATTTTCTATTTAAATAATAAGAAAAAACAATTTTATAAATTCAACATTAATCTTGATTTGACCTGTGTAATTTAATTATCTTTTCTACTTCATCAAGCAATGGTCAGTTCTTTTTTATAAGAAAAGAATATTGTTTATTTTTTTTTACTTTTTCAATCTTTAGGATACAGGAAAGAAAAAAACCTTAACTTAAATGTTTTTGTTTTAATATTTTTGATTCCTGTTTCCTAAAGATGCCAACCAAAGCTGTAGCTGTGACAAAATATTGAAAAAATTATAAAAAAATCATATTCTTATTTTAATAAAAAAAAAAATACCATGTGCTTAGTAAATTATAAAGAAATATAACTTCATAAATAATTTTTTCATTAACATATATATATATATATATATATATATATATATATATATATATATATATATATATTTATATATACAACTTTTACGTTAATAAATTTTTAGCTGCAACTTTATATAAAAAATTAAAAGAAAAATATGCGAAGGAAAATACCTAAGAATATTATAGTGCTTCTAAACTCAAGAAACTTAGTCGAAAACAAAATGTTGTCAAATATAAATTTAATAACTACTTATATTTCAGACTTGTTTCTAGAACATACATATCAATGCGTAAGTTAATAATTTAAAAAAGCTGACATTTAAGGTTCAATTAGACGTGACAAAACCATAACCATATAAAACAGCTGTTCAAATTAACCTTATGGGAAACACTGTATTTAATACTTGGTGACATGCCATAATGCCGTAGCCATAACTGTAACCAAAGATATCAAATAAGTTTTGAATTTTTTACCGTAACCATATACAGTTACCTATTAAATTTAGGTCTAAATTGTTAGTTTTTATTTTGTTTTTATTTTTTACCTCTTCTGGTTTGTATTGGTGAGTTTAATTTATATTTTTCGTTGCACTTCTTTTTTAACTAACGGCAATACAAGTAAGAATTGCTTACTGGCAGTAAATATATAGAATTACGGTTATGGCCACGGTTACGGTTATGGTATGGCACGTCTAATTAAACCTTTAAATGAATTTCAATGGTATATAATTTTTAGGGTTTCGAATCAAAAAAGTAAAAAAATAACCCTAAAGATTTTAAGTATGTCAATAGGACTCTATTTTTCTATCTGTTAAGGTTATATACAGAGATATTATTATGGTCGCTAAAAAAAGTTAAAATTTAAAGGTGTCACTATAGAAGCGTAGTTCTAACTTCGTTGTTTCTATATATCAAACCGTTTGTAATTTACACAATGTGTGCCTGCTATTCAAGCTAAATAAAGTAAATAACAAAACACTTATTCTATAGATGACTAATACTTTAAATCAAAATAGCTACTAGACCCTTTCAATTTTTAACAAGAAATAATTTAAATATTTGGTTTAAACAATGACGCGTGCATGGCGTGAAACCATTGGTGTGTGAGCCCTACTTGCACTTGGCTGATTTTATTTATTTTATTGTCGTTAAGAGTTTAATCGATTTAATACCCTACCAATTCTTTGGTCATGTATGATATAATTTAATGTTAACTTCCGTTATTAAAATAAACGAATAGAAATATTAAGAGGCATTATTTCTATAATTAAAATATTAACTAATGTTTAATTTAATACAATACCTCAAATCGGTATAACTGTTCTTAGTCGGTTTTTTATTGATATTTGTAACATGAATAAAATAAGAGCGCGCTTAAACTCTTACAGGAGTTAAATACAAATTATCATTAGCATTACCTTTTTCTTACTTTAAAAATTGTTTAAAAAATTTTATTTTTATTTCGATGATGGCAACTAAAATAGTGTAACAGTGCTACATTCTTTAGGAAAGTGAAAAAAGGGACAGGTGCTGAAAGACATTCACTGAAAGTAAAGCTGTGTGCTGTATTGTTAAACTCATATATTTTTTTTTTTTTTGGTTACTACTTTTCCACTATAAGACCAAGTATACAATTTCAATCTACAAATTAAATAAATTTAAAACTAAAGAGTGCTTATTATGTGCTGATTATGACACATTAAATCTTTTAAAGCTTATACGCAAGCGATTGAAGTTCACAAACATCATATGCCACTATGTATGCTGTAGTATGTAGTAAAAAATTTAAATAAAGCGAATGTAGAGTACCAATATACGTGATTGTCTCTAAATGGCTATATTTTTTGGAACAACAAAAAGCTGAAACTATAAATTTAGGCCAGGTATGTATCACTGAGTCGATACAAAAAAAAAAAAAAACAAATCAAAATAAAAGGTGTTCCAATTGTTACAGCGTCCATTTCGCTTATCCTGTATTAATGGGTCAAAATTGCCCAGACAATTTTTATTGCTCACTTGTTTTTTCTTTTGGCGAAAACTATTTAAATTTAAAAAATAATCCTTTTAGTTCTTTTAACAAAGCTTGTGTGAAAAAAGCATCCACGCAGGTACACTTGGATCAAAATTACCCAATGCAATTAAATCATTGTGCGCATGTGATAAAAGCTTCGTAACAAACTGTTTTTTTTTTTACAACAACACAAATAGCAACCAAACCAAAAAATGAAACAAGTCATAGCTATTTGAAAACACGCTTTTTGGAGTCATGAAGCCGGAGCAAATTAGATTATTTCTTATGCAATCAGACTCAAAAGGGGAAAGTTCTCAGAACACCTCAAGTAAAGATGAAAGCGATCTCGTTTCTAAAGCTGCATCTTCTTATAAATCCAACTCTTCATTATTCTTTAGAGTAGATAATTGCAAAAGTCTTGGTGAAACTGGAAGTGAAGTCGAAACGTATCCATAAAAAAATGGAACATATTTATGGTCAAAAACATTAACAATAAATGAATTTGGAAGATTTTCTGTTATTTATGCCCAGTGATGTAATGACATTAGTTGCTGATATGACTAATTTAAAAGGCGACTAAAAACGGTGAGGTATAAGTAACAATTATTTGGAATAAATCGGATTACTGTATGCAATACAACTGTTGAAGAAGGTCTCATGGTGAAGCTTTAGAATCTTTATGGGATGACCGCAAAGGTAGACCACTATTCAAGTCAACCGTAAGCTCGCGCAGGTTTTAAAATATAGCCCGATTGGTTCGGTTTGATTAAAAGTCGGACAGAAAAGAAAAATGATTTCGTGAAAAACTTGCTCCTATTAGAGATTTTTGGAAACGAATCTACGAAAAATGTTTAATCAAAATGAATGTGTGACAGTCTAATAAAGCAATACATACCATCAAAACTGGGGAAATATGGTATGAAAATTTTGGCATTACGCCATGCAAAAACCAACTGTTCATGGTCCTTACAGGTGCATACTGGAAAAAAATGATACTAAAAGCCAAAGAAAGATCAGCTTCGCTGCGTCGTCTTGGACCTGATCAAGGACTTAAGAGGGCAAAATGTTACTTGCGATAATTTTCTTACTTTGCACGAAATGGGTATTGAATTGATAAAACGAAATATAACAATAATTGGTACTATACGGAAAAATAAAACCTTTTTTCCAGAAAAAATTTTGCAACTAAAAAATAAACCAGAGAATTATGAACACTTCCTCTTCGATAATGACAACAACACAACTATAGTGGGATATATATTAAAAAAATCGATCTGTGTTTTTGCTCAGCGCATCACATCACGACGAAGAAATAAGAGCTAAACTTGTAAAAGGAGAACTAACCGATGGTCACAAGCGCTATTTTATAATATATTGTATGAATCAATTTTATTTAACAAAACAAATTGTTGTTAATTTTATGAATTTTATTTAAGAAAACAAATTGTTGTTATATTTACGAACTGTCTTTATTAAGATCAGGAAGACAAAAGCTTAACAAATTAAATTTGCAACTTAGTTTTATACATTTATCAGTGGGCGTTGTAAATAAGTAAGAATAATTCTCTTATTCCACAAATATAAACATAAAATAGAACTCAAGAAGGTGACAATTTAATTATTCTCTTATATAACAATAATTCTCTTACATTATAAAGTAAATAAATTTTATAGTAAACATTAGTTCAATTGTTACTTAAATATAAAACTGTTATTAGAGTTTTATGTTGGTAATATGAATAAGTTTGGGTGTGGTGTCAGAAGATTCAAATTACAATTGGGAATTTCTGTGGCTTGTGCCGTTCTACAGTGTTGGGTAAAACTTGTCCGCATATAACTCTTATGTAAATTTCATGAAGATAAATCCTAATTGGAATCAAAATAAAAAGTTTAAGCGACGCATTTTCTTGAAAGAATTAGCTATGGACTTAATAATCGAAGAAATATCGCGTAGGTCAAACATGCCACAAGGTTATTATGCTAGAGCATTCGTGAAAAGCCTTCAAAGTGATTCAGCTGTAGTTTCACAAGCCAGTACTTTGAAAAGAGGAGGTTGTTTTGCTTGTCCAAGTCGCTCCAACAGCACGAAATATGCTAATAAATGTGGCCAGTGTCAAAAATTTATTTGAAAAACCTATTCTGAAACTCATATTATGTGTCATGTTTGTAAAAAAACAATACAACTAAATAAATTAATGAATACTTTGTATTAAGCAAAACTGACCAACTAAAATACTACGCGTTTTATTTTTAAAGTACAGGATAAGAGTTAACCTTATCCACAGTCTGCTGTAAAAAGTTTTAAAAATAAAAATCAAATTTAAATAAGAGTGCTATATTCGACTATGCGGAATCTTATATAACCTTGCTGCAACCAACAAAAAAAAAAAAAAAAAAAAAACAAATGTTAGGGTGACAGAGAATTAAAAGATAAGAAACAAAATTTTAAGAACCACATACAGATAATTTTACATTAAAATGCAGTTTTTAAAAATTTTAGTATTTTCTGAAAGATCTCTTCAAAAGCTTTTGGATGATCCCATGTTGATATCTAAAAAAGTATAGTGCACTTTCGTACTTTTCTACCAAATTCGAAAAATATAATTAAACGTCAATTTTTTTTATTTGATGTTTTTTTTCTTATTTTCAATTCTCTGTTGTACTCTACATCATTTTTTTGTTTGCAGTTACTTCACTAAACAAGATTTGTTTTAAATGATTTTAACCGCTGCCAGAATCTAGGTCATATAGTGCCTCGGCAAAGTTAATTTTAACCCGAACACACATGAAAAGACGGACATCGCTCAACCGACTTCGTTATTGAATGACAAACTTAGACATATCCTTTTTTAATCCGTGGTGAAGGGTATAATTAAAGAAAGACTAATATATCTTACGAAACACTTCGCATGTAATTCTCATGCTACTTAGCGGAATTATTAATAATATTTATTAAAACTTGTATCTCAACCTTAATTAATATTTACTACAGCCATTCAGATTTGTCTTGCACATTAAGAAACCACGTGCTGTCAGATTTGTGAACAAACTTTAAACGTTGCTCATGTTAAAAGAAAACTCTGTAAGTTTTAACATTTTTTTTACTTTAACCTATACTCCTTTATGAACCTTGCCTCAGGAACGGCGTTTGTAATTTGAATAGCATACAAAAGCTTCGAAAAGGAAAGCCAAACAATAACAGCTTGATATATAATAACATAATATACTTCATTTAATATACTTTAATTTGTTAGTATACCTCAGGCTGTTTGTCAACACAAACGTGTTAGGGTTTATAAATGTAATTGGAATATTCTAAAGGTTTGCACCATCTACTATGTGCGTTACGTATCAACTAAACAGTAAAACATTTACCAATACGAATACAAATTCTCGTAAAAATAATAAAAGAAAATAAATGACTTAAAGTAATACTCACACCTTTTTAAGTTCTTTTGGGTTGTTTGTTGATTTAACACAACATGTCAAGATACATCTTAAACAATATTGGAATTCTTTCAGTAAATTCAAACGATTTAATATTTAGGAAACATTAAGGATAAAAAAGAAATGGATATAACATTATTTACTTATTTACATTATATGTATTGTATTAAAGTGTTTTAAATGGTTAGAAATTTTGTTAAAAATTTTAAACGTTAAAATAATTTAAATAGCAAATAAAAATATTGCTTACATTAATTATGTTGAAACTAAGAAAGAAAATTATTTAAAAACAAAATATTTTTGCTTATTGCAAATTACGCGAAAATAACAATATTATGCTTTAAATATTAAGTACTTTATTCTAATAACAAAAATATTTAGCATTAGCAATCTGTTCATTGTGCCCTTTTTTTTGTATACCCTTATAATAACATAAACTGTACAAAAAATTAAACTTTAAAATATGTTGTTTTTTTTTTCCTTTGTTGTAATTTTATGACTTTCAATAACAAATTAATAGTGGAGAAAAAGACTAGTTCATGATGTTAAAATTTAACATTAATTGCGGGAAATTTTAGAATATTTTTAGGAGCAATGGTGACCGTAAGTCTTAAATATAACATTTAATATCAGCCTTCACGGCATCAATTGTCGCTGGTTATTCAGTATAAATAAGTCTCTGCACCTGACTCTACAATAGGTAGGTATCATATCGCATAACTATGAAAGCCAATTTACAGATCAAGACCACTAACTTAAGTTATCGCCATATTTTGAATGCAATAGGCCGTCACTCTATTGTAACCACTTCTCTTCCGGGCTAGAGGCATTCATATTTTTGGACAAAAAATATTCAGCTTGGTGTGGTAATGATTCTCTTCGATTGTTACGGAATTAATGTCCTTATTTTCGAAGATATAAAATCCAATGATGCCAACTGCGAATTAACCCTCAAGCACATTAAAAATAGTGCCCTTTTATGTATGGAATTTAGTCTACAGAGTCTGTGATTGCATATACCACATGCGGGAATATTTGTTTACTAACAATCTTACTCCAAAAATGTACCTTTTCGCTGGTCTCAATTTTGCGATAAATTTATAAATTTAATTAATTTGTGATTTTTCAAGTACTATGGTGGCCCTGTTTAATCGTTAATCTCTTTATGATTTGTCAGTGCATCAGTGATGCCGTTTATTTAATTTTTTTTTCAGCTTTTAAAGGCTTATAACGTAACATGTATTATTTTGATATATTTGGCCAAATTTTCATTACTTTTACTACAGCAACGAAAAAAAGTAAAAAAGGACGTGTTTACACACTTGCAAATGTTAAAGACGTGTTCTGTTTAATAAGCGAGAAATTACGAAATGTTTCTTGAGTCATATTTAGAAACAGTAAGATGTTTCTGGCAATAATTTTTTCCATATGTGTAATAATTAAAGGGCTGAATTAATTTCGTGCGAAAAACTGAGTTGTCTGTTCAAAGTTGCAAAATTGTTAGCAATTTTTGTTATTCCGCTTTAAAAATTTGACAATTAAATAATGCTACCGTACAAAAACTTTGATGTAAAAGAAAGTTGTCCTTTTATTGGATTGAAGAAGTGTCTAGCCTATATGTATATATCTTCCCAGCAAAAAATTAGACATTATCCTATAAAGTACTTGCCATATAATGACTAACTTTTGTGATTACCAAATTTTGTTACTCGCTTACAAAGTACATTACTATAGTTTGCAAGTAAAGAAAGCAGTAATTAAATTAGTTCCTTAAGTTAGAATGGAATACCATAAAAAGCGTACAAATGATTATTATTATTTCTTGCAATAGTCAATGTAATTAGTTCTCAGTAATTGATTGTAAAAGTCTCATGCCTTATTAAAATCATTAGGTTGGTAATCCAGTTGGGAAGGCCTTCTGCCAAAAATGCTTAATTCCACACCCGATTACCTTTTTTGAAATTTTTTGCTGGGTTGTTACGAACATAAGATCTGGAAACCCCTAATGTTGTCCGTATGTGCGTGGTAAAAACGAAAATTAGCTAACACAAGTTGAGCAACCACAATGCCTGCGTTGGTAGAGGAGCGTGCTGCAAAACACATGATCATGAGCTCGAGCCAATCTTCGGACAAGCGTACAAAAGAAAAATATGATTTGTATGTAAGGCAGTTTAAAATCAAGAAATAGCAGTACAAACCTCACAGAAAAAACACACCCGGACTATTTGAAGCCATGGCCAGATAAATAAAGTGAGACGTCTGTTTAATATAAAAATAACAGGTAACTAATTGTCAAGACGCCCTTAATAAAAGTGACAAGGAGCGAGACGAGACAAAAGGATCCCAAAGACGCGTAAAACCAAGTATGTAACCAGATAGAGTCATAAGCTGTTTGGGAAATAGCGAATTTATAATGTGCCACAGTGGTATTTGCAGTCAAAAGAATCCGTACGTTTGTTCTTAAAAAGGGAAAAATGTAACAATATGATGAAGAAAGTCTTCAGCAATTTTTTGTTGAAGTTATAAACCAATAAGACTCTTATTCATCCTTAATAACAGTATTTTCAAAACTATTTTAAAAGTAAATTCTCTAGAAGTTAAATCTTTCGAAGAAAACAGTTAAACGAATTTATAAAAAAATCCTACACTAACTTATTTTATTGGACGAATCTTTTCAATCATGGAATATTAGTATTTATTCAAACACTTACGAGAACAATCGGGCGGAAATTTATTTTTTTAGTTTTCGTTTTTTATTCGTTATTAATTTTTTGTAGATTTTATTTTAGTTTGGTTCTTTTTCAGCTAATGAACTTATTGTCTTTTCTTTGAAATAGGAAATGAAACTCTTTACTAGTATATTTTATATTATTTACATTAAATTACTATTTATTTAAAGAAAATTTTGAAACGTAACCTTTAATGAAAAAAAGTATTTTTTTTAAGGAAAAGCGTAATTTATACTTGTCTATCCCTAGCAGATCATAAGTGAACCCCATATGATAGTTCTTGTGATAATTAAAACTTTCGAACTCTCTATGGTAGTTGAAAAAAAAAAAAACATTTTGATGTTTTAATAAATAGCTTGTATCGACAAACAGAAATAATTTTACTTAAAATTCAATATTCAGTTTGTTAAAACATGTAATTTATTTACAATTAAATTGCCTAAAAAACAGGACTTGAATAAAACGAAACAAATTTTTAATATTCTTTGGTAAAGGAAAATTTAAAAAAAAATATTGCGATGATAAGGTAATGCCTTAAGAGATAGACAGTGCTTGAGATTATATAAATTTATAACGTCAGCTTTATATTTTCTGTAAAAAAAATGCATTGCTTTTCATTGTTTTTATCATCCTTGCACACAAATACATTTATAAATTAAAATGTTTTTTTTAATTTGAGATATCACAGTTATAACAATTTTTCGATAAACTTTAAAGAAGACACTTAAAATTGATTTTACGTTAAAATATTTGGAATTAAAGTAATTTCCTAACTACTTACCAGAATTTTTACCGTTAACTTTATATATTCTATAAATCAACAAATACATACACATAAATACATTTTTAACTTACATTGCTTTTCAATTTAAGGTTTCTTAGATCCACCAATTTTATTTAAAAATTAAAAGCAATATTTTTTTATCGTTTTCATGTGTGTATTTAAATCTTAAAATTCTTTTTTCGTAAAAATATTTTGACTTAAAGTAATCGCACTTCTTACACTTGTATATATTTTTTCTCATATTTGAGATACTCTAGAATTTAATTTACATAAAAATATTGCAAAGTAAAATAAAATCCCGTTAACAGCACTTAAGCACTTAAGCGAAGGAAAGAAACATCAAAAGAAGCAACAATTACTGTAGGATTTTTCTTTCATAATTAACACATTTTAATATGGTCTTAAGCAAAATAATTACTTTGATTTTCTTGAATGCCTTATTAAATACCTTATTTAGTAAAATGGAAAAGTCATAAAAACAAGTGCTTAACATAACGTTCGTTTCGTTCATATAATTATTCTGTAATTTTTGCTAAAATACATTTTGCTTTAGCCTTCACTTAAATATGTTATTGCTTAAATATTAATTTCTTATTAAAGATACTTTGCGTATTTAATGGTAACAACAATTGTTATTAATTTTTTTTTTTTTTTTTTTTTTGCAAATTTATTTTTACGAAAAATTCACAGTTCTCTTAGTTTTCATTTTTGCAGCAGCACTAAGGTGTCAAACTGAAACAAATTGTTATTTACGACAAAAGACTATAAAAATATTTAAGTTTCAAATAATACAGAAATAGCTCAGTGTTTTGAAATAATACTACAATTGATTTAAAAATTTTTATCTTAATTATTGTTTTTTTTTTTTTATTTATTGATTTATAACAGAAAATATTTACGCAATAAAATTAATTTATCAATTAAAAAATAATAATTATCAAATTTTATATTTTAAGTATCGGTTTTCTATGATCCTTAGTTTTTTTTAATAAAATTTAATTTTTTATGATTGATTTATTTTAGTTAAAATCTTCTTATTGAAAATAAAGAAAATTCGAGATATCAAATGGTGGGATCTTACTTTTAATGATTGTATTTTTATCGGCATTTTTTTAAGAAATAACAATGAGTTAAAATATTTTTATTATATTTTTTTTTAATTTTTTTATTTTTTCTTCCTTTTATGATATTTTATGAGAATTTCACAAAATGATTATTATGAAAAATTAAAAGTATTTTATTGAATAACCCATAATTAAAGTAAATAAAATATTTAATTTGTTAATATTTAATTAATTAATATTAATTAATATTTAATTAATTAATACGCCCGGTGATGTTTTTATATTCATTAAAATTTAAAAAACTATTCACTGTGACATGTAAGCCTTATTTTTCAAACCTGATGAAGTAAAATGAAATAAAAATAAGTTTGCAGTTGCCTCCTTTTTTGTAAATTCTGTATTTTGTTTATTTTTTACTTTCTTGACTGAATTTAATTCTTATTTAATCAATTTAGCTTGAAATCATAGAGATTCAATTCAAAATTTGCTTAAAATCCATTAAATAAAAACCATCTAAAACCCTGCCTTTTAAAGCTGTTAACTTTCAATTTCATTATTATCTGATCGTGTAGTTGTTCTAAATGTTGCATAAATATCTCTGTAAAAATTGCGGATGTCGGGTTTCCCATGCCAAGTCCATCAGGTAATTTATAAAAGTTATTGTTAAATCTAAAGTAGTTTTGTTTTAGTATCGTTTTTGCAATATCCATTATTTCGTTAATATATTGATTGTCGTATAAGTTGAAAAGCATCTTACGTAGAATTGTTAACGTTTCTTGTGTGGGTATTGATGTATATAAAAACGTTAACAATTCTACGTAACATGCTTTTCAACTTATACGACAATCAATATATTAACGAAATAATGGATATTGCAAAAACGATACTAAAACAAAACTACTTTAGATTTAACAATAACTTTTATAAATGACCTGATGGACTTGGCATGGGAAACCCGACATCCGCAATTTTTACAGAGATATTTATGCAACATTTAGAACAACTGCACGTCAAAACCCTAATGGAAAAACATAAAATAACTCATTATTACAGATACGTAGACGACATAATATGCATCCTAGAAAGGGACAACGCAGAGGAAATTCTAACGGATTTAAACACAATACATAATAAAATCACATACACAATGGAAAAAGAGAAAGACGGAACTTTACATTATCTTGACATAACAATAACACGAGGAATTGACTCATTAAACTTTGACATATACAGAAAACCAACCACAACAGACATAACTATCCACAGTTCCTCAAACCATCCCACCCAACATAAACTTGCAGCATTTAGACATATGATTAACAGACTTAAGACAGTCCCACTTTCTCCAGAAAAATATAACAAAGAACTGGACACAATTTACACTATAGCTAAAAATAACGGTTACAACTGCACTACTATCGACAAACTACTTAGACAATACAACACTAAAAACAAGAAGAAAGAAAACAAAGACACAATCGATACAACACGACGACACATTTTTACTTACACAGGACCAGAAATATATAGACTAACTAACCTTTTTCAAAAAGAAGGTTTACAGACAGCACTAAAGACGAGCAACACTTTACGCAACAATCTCAAGACATCAACAGAAATAACCGATAAATTTAACACCAGCGGAGTATACAGACTTACTTGCACCTGCAACCATACATACATAGGACAAACTGGACGAACATTAAAAACAAGGTTCACAGAACACATACGATCATATAAACGGAAAAGAGAAGACTCTAACTTCGCAATACACCTTAACACACATGAACACGAGCCAAGGGAAATAGATGAATGTATGACGTTAATACATCCTAGTAAAAAAGGACGAAGACTGGACATCCTTGAAAACATGGAAATATACAAAACACGAACGTTTAACGGAGATATTATTAACGAACAGGTAAATACAACCTCGGACACAATTTTTACACCACTTAAGCTATTAAAACAAACTTACAAACGCAAAACACCCACAGATGGTCACACTTACCTACCTAATAATAAAAGACAGAAATATTAAAATTATATACCTTCAATAAAGATGACAGATATCAGGCAATCTACCTGCATAATACCGTTTTAAATAGACACCATCCTAACGGACAAAACTACCTGTACCCACCACTATCTACGCAACAAACACGTTACACTATCCAACCAGTACTAATCAAAACGCGGCTTGAAAATGATGTCTTTACATCGAAAGCGCTCGCCAATCGTACTAAATAAACAGCCAGTGACGACGGTCTTCACCGAAAGGTATGACAACAGTATTTTATTTACTGGCGGAATAAATCCAATTAACTTAATATTTTTTTTTAGTTCGGGACAAGTTAAATAATTTAATGGCTTGTCGCACTAACAAAATTTCTAGAAGAAGAATTTTTGTTACAGCCCTTGATAATGGTGATGACAATAAGTGCGTTAAGGCAATTGAGAAAATAAAATTTTCAGTAGCATAAAGAAATACAAAGTTTACATACGTTTTTTGTACGTTGTGCCAAATGTTCTTGAAAATAAAGAAAATGCAAAAAAACATGTAAAAAGCAGAAGAGAAAAAATTATATATACAACATACAAACATATGTATATTATTTTAAAATCTTTATAAATTCACTGCCTGCATAAAATGCTCAAAACGGCCTCATTTTTCTATCAGATCATTAGAATTTATTTGCATTTCTCTTGTTTTGTGTTAAATGCGTCACATCTGTCTTCGTACAGCAGAGACTGTTTCCATAGATACAGCTCTTAAAAACGATTCTATGAATAGTGTTCGCCAAATCTTGTAATTTACAGGTAAAAAAAATTCAGGTGCAATTTTTGTGCAGTTTTGTCCACTTTAAAACAAGTGGCCGCCAGCCTGCTTTGCAATCAGAACCACAATTTTAATGCAGAACTAATTTTTTATGTTGAATAAATAATAGCTTTGAAAGTATAGAAACTAGTGTACGAGTATGTGTGCATTTATGTATGTATGTATGTACTTATTTCTCGAAACATGGCGAACTCCAAAATTAAATATTGTGTTATTTATATTGTTTTGTTAACAACCCTCTCTATTTTTTGTTATATTATTTCATTTTTATTAGTTATGTTTATTACTTTTTTGCGCTATAAAAAAACTATAATAGCAATTCCCAAACCAAGCTTTTTTTTTAATATTTGTTCCTTGCTTGCTACTTGTTACTGCATAAAATACAAAAGAGTAAACTTTTTGCCAAAAATAAAAAACGTTTTGCAGTATTTAACAAATCGAAACAAATGACCAGCGAAGAAATTTATAGTTTGTGATACTTCTAGAATCAGTACCCCATTTCAATGGCTTATATAAACAATTTTTCACCTCACGTTATTTTATACAGGATGGCATACAGTTAATTATGACCTTTTTTATCACTTTATATGAGGTGTATAGATGCAAAGGCTAAAGTCCCTATATTTATAGTTTTCGTAAAAAAAAGTAAAATCTATCAAAGTATATTTATATTTTTTAATTGTATGTTTTGCTATGCGGTAAAAAAAATGTTTTATACAAAAATGCTACTTTTAAGCCAATCCCATTAATATCCGGTGTTCCACAAGGGAGTCATTTTGGACCTCTTCCTTTCTCACTATTCATCAATGACTTACCTAGCGTCATCGAGAATTCTGTTATACTTATGTATGCGATTGGTATTAAAATATTTTTTTTTTTATATATAATAAATATGATGATCATAAGCTACTACAGGCAAATTAAGATTCTTTATATTTTTAGTGTGAATCGAACATAATGAAATTGAACTTTGATAAATTTAAATATATATGTTTCTTTCAAAGGAACCATTTAAACGTTTATCCTCTTTGTGTGGCAATAAGCTAGAAAGTGTTTAGAGTTTCACAGATCTTAAAATTTTAATAGCCCATAAACTAAACTTCATATTTCCTTAATTGTGAGCAGGACAAGATGCCACCTTTGTTTCATCAAACGTTGGGGTGTGGAATTTAATGATTCCCACTTTACGAAACATCTATTTACGGCACTAGTTCATTCACTTTCAAACAGTTTTTATTATTTTGTAGACTGCAATTATGCCATTATGCTTGCCATCGTATAAGTCTAGGCTTGCTCTTATAAAGTTGCCATCTCTATGTAGCCGCAGAGCTATGCTAAAAGCCATTTTTATTTTAAATACAATTCACGTTAAAACCTTCTCTTTTTAATTGAAAATATATATTTTTGCATTCCTCAGCGTCCAATCTGATACTATTCTCCATTGGATATTAAATATTTTAGAACGAACTATACAAATTTCGATCCTTTCATTAGATGTTGTAAAGACTTTAATAATCTATATTTTTATGTTTATTATTCCTCAAAAGAAAATCTGATAAAGCGTTAAATTTTGTTCTAATTAAATATGTAATAATAATCTCTAGGAATTAAGAATTTATAGACTTCAATAATTATTAAATAAAATTAAAATAAAATAATGATACTACGAAAACGATATACGTGTAGCGGTTTATGATTGCCAGATAAAAACAAAATTGGATATTGCTGTGTTTGTTCCAATCAAACGGACATCGCTGCTTTTGAATAATTAGAAAACAGATTTTGTATTGCTTAATTCCATCATATTTTTGGATGTTTTTCTTGAATATTTTTTATAGTGACTTAAATCGTTTTTAATTTTGCAATGACCTGTCGAAAATCTTTTCATATTTTTTTTTTTAGATAAATAAACCAAAAAATATTTTTCATTTCGATTTTTTTTCATTAAAATTTAAAATATACTTTTTCTAAAAATAAATATAAAGATCTCTTTTTAAATATATTGCAAGCCTCTCAAAACCGCAAAAATATAACAAAAACTTATCTTATTTACTCAACTTCCCTAAATATAACAATGTCTCAAAATTCAAATTATGATTCTTTATGTTGGGTAAAACACTACGTTACAGTATTTTATATAATTACTATTATTTTTATTAATATGTATGTTAGATTGCTTATCATATATGTTAGAATTTTTAAAAATACAGTATTGTTCAAAACCTAAGCAACTTTTTCCAACTAAGTAGTAATAGACCCATATCTTTTCTTTAAATAAATTTATAGAAAATAATTTTTTTATTTACTACTACACAATATGTCTATAACCTAAAAATAACACAAAAATTAAACTCCATTCCTTTGGAAGTTATAAAAAAATAAAAACAAAATTAACTTAAAAATTCGCCGTTCAAAACCTAAGCAACTTTTAATACTTGGTATGATATCCTTTGTTTCTTACGACCTCAGCGTATCTTTTGGGCATAGATTCATTAAGATTCGATAGAATAGATGTTGGTATAGCTTCCCACTCTGATTTTGGACAGTTCATCAACTCCTGTTTATTTTTAAAGTGTCGAGTACCAACTCTCTGTTTTAAAATTCCAAAGAGGTTCTCTATGGGATTCAAGTCTGGCGATTGAGGTGGCCAATCCAAAACTTGAACCCCGTTAGCTGGCAACCAATCCTTGACTAATTTCATTAGTGTTTTGGGTCATTTTCATGTTGAAACACCCATCGAAGTGGCATTTCCCACTCAGCATAGTTAAATATGTGAGTTGCTTAAATGTCTCTGTAAACAAAACGGTCCATTTTTGTTTGAATTTCTACAAAGGAACCAACACCTCTGGCCAAAAAACAAGTCCAAACCATCACATTTCCACCCCCATGCTTTATTGTAGCTTTTCCTTTTGGTCTTCTCACGTGGAAAAACTCTATCTGAATTTAGTAAGTTTAATTTAGATTCATCACTAAACAAAACAGTTCTACATTTGGATATAGTCCAATCCATATGTGCTCTAGCAAAATACAACCTAAAGCAAAAAAAAGAGCTGCGGAAATCAGAGACTACGTTGCAATAAATCTAACAAACCTCTTTTTTAAATGCTTCGTAGTCAGCATATGCTTCTTAGATGGCATGAAGCTCTTTAAGTTTTGTTCCAATAAACGTTTTCTTACTGTGGAGGAACTAATCTGAAGTTCAGGAATATTCACTATGTCCTTCGACGAAATAAATGAATTTTTTTTAATTAGACGGAAAATTTTCTGGTCTGTTCGCTCAGAAGTTTTTCAAGGTCGCCCGCTATTGACTTCCTTTACATTCCCAGTAGCTTTATACTTTTTTATAAGTCGGGAAACTATTGATTTATTAATATTTAATTGGTTTGCTATAGAAATTTGGGATTTACCGTTATTAAAAAGTTCAATAATCTTTGGCGTAAAAGCTGATCCATAGCGTGTTCGCGTTATGGTTGCACTTCTAAAGAATTGGTACTACTTAAATGCATTAAATCAACCAAAATTATTATTTTCAATAGCAATCATAACGGGACTAAAATTTTTGTTTAAAATGTTTGTTGTTATTTTAGTTAATATTTCGAAACAAATGCAACAATGTAAAAGTTGCTTAGGTTTCGAACAGCGAATTTTTGAAGTAATTTGGTTTTTGTTTTATAATTACTTCCAAAGACATAAAATGTATTTCTTGTTGTTAATATTAGTATGTAGACTATGTGTTTAATAATAAATAAAAGGGAAATTTTTCATTAATCTATTTAAAGAGAACATATACGACCATGAGTATTTACTGGGGAAAAGTTGCTTAGGTTTCGAACAATACTGTATGTTTGATATATAAAATTCGCTGCTTTTTAAAATTTAAGCTGTGTGATAATTTAAACTACAGTTTTATTTTTAAGATTATGTTTATTTTTTGCATTTATAATTCTTTGTCAAATAATTAACACTTAAATTATTTTATGTTATCAAAATTTTTTAACACACAATATATTTAAAATTGTCTATAAGGAACTTTTTAATTTAAATATATAAAACTGACAATAAAAAACACTTAATAAAAATTGTAAAGCGAAAAAAAAACACAAAACAAAAAAAGTTTCATTTCTATACGCTAGAACTTTTTTCATTTAAAGATATTTATTAGATATAAGACAAAAATAACTAAATATAAAATTTTTTTTTTTGATTAAGAACATTTGTTAAACTTAGGCTAAAATTTAAGGTGGTGCGTCAACATGAAACACGATGAACTTAATTGCTTTTCACAAAAAAAAGTACTTGAGAATTGTTTTTATTGAAATTACACCGCGAACATTAAATTTATTTAAATTTATGTGATAATTATTTTACTTTCAAGGTCGCACACTGAATTAATTTAAAAAAGCCAAACACAAAATAAAAATAAGCCACAGGAGATGTTTTTGAAGGGTTTGTCTACATTTAACTTGAGCTACCCAGCAGTGAATACTTCAAAAATTATTTTTAGTCAAAATGTTGTTTTAACACCCAAACATAGTTTGAGCTAAAGTAATACCTAAAACATTTTTATTTAAACAATTGTAAGGACGCAGAATAAAACGTTTTAATCTAAACATATAAAACTATAACAGGATCATCTCTGTATATAAAATATTTTTTGAATTTTCTGTTGTTGGTGTAGACAGTAATCAATATGGAATGCAAAATACTTATTTTTTAAGTTTTTGTCTGTATGCCCATCCATCTGTGTGTCTGTGCATCACGTAAATAAATGGTCTGGAATAAAATTTTGAATAAAACTCGTAAAAATAAGTCATTTAGTAGAGAAACTAAAGAATCGAATTTTACTGATATAATGCTACTAAAACAGTTGTCTGTACATTTTATTTTTTTTTAAACAAAAGTATCAAAACCACAAGACTATGCATTTGCATAGTCTCTTAAAAATTATTACAAAAAGCTAATAACATATACAAATTTTTTCCAAAGACGTTTCACATGTCGTAAATAAACACCCTTTTTGTGTTCGTCTTTCGTACGAAAAATAAATAAATATATAAAATTAAATAAAAAACTTAACTTAATTCATTTCGAAAAAGGATTCAAAACACAGAACGAGAAAAATTTATTCTTGCAGCATTTAATGAAACAAAACAATTTTTAAAGCAACATGATAATGTTATAATTACACAAGCTGACAAAGGAAATAAGACTGTAATGATGTACAAACACGAATATGAAACAAAAATGACACAATTACTTAACGATAAAGAAACATATAGATCGATCAGATCAGACCCCACCACAAAACTGCAGAAAGAAAACAATAACATTGTCACATATTTGCATAAAAATTGTTTAATTGATAGTTGGCAAAAAAGAAAATTGACGTCTTCAGCAGCTATAGCTCCTAGGATTTATGGTCTACCAAAAATCCATAAGATTGGTATTCCTCTAAGGCCAATAATATCGTCGATGCAAGTACCATGCTACGGTTTATCCAAATACATTGGCAGTATATTAAGACACATCGTTTCGACAAAATATAATATTAAAAACTCCATACAACTTAAAAGTCAGCTTAAAAATATCAAACTCGATGAAGGTGAAGTTTTAGTATCTTTTGATGTTATATCTCTTTTTACTAACATTCCCACTCATATGGCAATTAAAAATATAATGAACAAATGGAATAATATTGAAAATTTAACCAAAATTACCCGTACAAAATTTTTACATATATTAAAATTTTGTCTCAATGATAACAATTATTTTATATATGGAGATAAAGTATATAACCAAATATATGGTATGCCTATGGGAAATCCTCTCTCCCCGACAATAGCAGACATAATACTAGATACCTTACTTGACAACGTCTTTGCTAAATTAGAAAATAATCGAATTAACGTAAAATATTTTGCAAAATATGTGGACGATATACTAGCAATTATTAAACACAACGACAAAGATATTATTTTATCGACTTTAAACGACTATCGTCCAAAAATTAAGTTCACTATGGAAATAGAAAATAACAATAAAATCGCTTACTTGGATACATTACTACATAGAACCGACAACCAGATTATATTTAATTGGTATGCCAAGGAAACTTCTTCGGGCAGAATTATGAATTTCCATACCACCCAACCGAAAAGCCAAATCATTAATACAGCAAAAAGTTTTATAAGACGAGTACTAAATATTAGCGATGAACATTTTCACAATAAAAATATAGAAGTAAATAAAAATATACTAAAGAAAAATAGTTTTCCCAATAACACCATTAATTTACTAGTTGACAACATTAGAAAAGAACTTAAAAATAAAATTAAAAAAGGAAATGTTGAGGTTGAAAATGAAACGGTTTTGAAACAGGACAAAAAGTTTTTCAGTGTACCTTTCATACCTAAACTCATCGATAATAAGGCAATAACAAAAATAATCAAATCAACAAACGCATGCTTCGCCTACAAGCCAAACCAAACAATCAACACAATTTTTTCAAAAACAAAAACACCAATTGATAAAAAACAAAAAAGCAATGTTGTCTACGAAATCCAATGCAAGGGTGGAAATAATGATAACTGCAAACTTGTATACATTGGTACAACAATAAGAAGTTTAGAAACAAGAATGGGAGAACACAAGATCGACATAGCAAAGAAAAAAGAAACAACAGCACTCGCACAACACATACTACAAACTGGACATACAGCTGACATTGATAATGTTAAAATACTGGACATAGAAAACATTGAAAAAAAGCGATCACAATCGAGAGCTTACGTATACAACAGAAAATACACAAAACAATGAACCTGAAAGAAGATACAGACAACATAAACGCAAGCTACAGAGTGGTTTTAAGCAATAATTTTTAAATAAACTGTGATATTAAATTTTAAGATGTGTTTGTTATTTTTGTTTTTTGTTTTGTTTTTAAATAATTTTTAAAAGTCCAAATGTTTTAAAATTTTGTTTAAATGTAAAATCCCACAATTTTGTAAGTAATTTGTTGTTCTTTTTGTAAAAAAATTTATTGTAATAATTGTTTTATTATTTAAATAGACGATCCCTTGAAAAAGTAGACATAAGATCTACGAAACGTCGGGAAAAATTGTAAATAAAAGGTATTTTTATTTATAACAAAAAAATTCTGGTCTAACACCAAGAAGTTAAGAAACTAAAAAAACCAACAAAAAACTTAACTTTAAAATAAAAGCATTTCAAACGGATTGCAAAGTTAATAACTTATAAACAAGAGATATATTAAAAAAAACATAATAATAATAATAATAATAATAATAATAATAATAACAATAACAATAATAATGCAAAACACAGTAAATTTATAAAAAAACAAAAAACAAGAAAACATCAAACAACAATCAAAATAAAGCTATAAGGCCGTATTTTAAACTGTACTCTCAATGTATGAAGAATGTATCTTTTTATGATTAAATAATTGGGAAACATCCTTTTCCCTTGGGGAAAAACTTACTTTGGCATCACAACTGTTACCAATTCGAGATCACAGAGAAGTATTCCCTCGACAGAACGATCCCTAAGAATTTGCAGAATAATATTTATAGTCTTTACTAAAACATGCAATGGAATTAATAAAGTTGTGCCGGAAATGGGTGTTCTTAAAACAGTTCATAGTCTGTCTGGTATTAAATACATGGGTAAGTATTTACCTAACTGAAATTTTCAAAAGCCGATTTAAAATTTCTTAAAAATCAGTTTCAGTTTTTAAATCTTACCGAATTTAAAAAAATTCTAATGCTGAAAAAATCGAGTTTTCATATGAAGCCTTTTTTAAATTGTCAAGGTATAGAAACAAGGGAAATTGCAGCACTTGGACTTCTGAAAATCCTTGAGCGATTAAACGCATACTTAACGTATCACTGTATGGTTAGCTATGTCGTCTGGAGGCATGATTGGGCCATTTTTTTAATATGTGGTTAGAACTGCGGTAACATAATTAAAAATTTATAAAACTTTTGATAAAAGAATTGACATCTGTCAGCGTGGTCCTGGTGGACATTGGAAAGAAAACATTTTTCATTTATAATTGCCGAACTTTTGTCTTTTTAATAAAATAAAAACTTAAATCACTTTCATTTAAATAAAAATAAATAAATTAAAATAAAAATAAAATAAAATTTTGGTTTATTTCTTTCTTGGAAAACAAAACTCTTTTTGAAGTTCCTAATTTAAAAAAAAAATCAAACTAGCTGATATCATCTCATGTAACAAAATACATGTCGCACTATAGCAGCAATATTTTATTAACACATTTTTTTTTTAGTTTCTTTTTTTTTTCTTTAATTTATGTTTCGCATTCACATCTACTTTCATACTGTCACGTAACTTTAACAGGTTGCTTGCTTCAACTAAAATAGTTTAAGTACATTAATAATAAATGTACTACATTTTTGTAAATAGCAATATAAATGATGTCTAAATATTACGCCTCAAATAAATGAAATACAATTTTATAAAATTGCAGCATTAAAAAATGCCTGTCATGACTTTCAGTTATTTATATAAAATAACTTGGCCATCTTCTCTATTTATATATTGTACACCATCACTAAAGTCTGTGACACATTGGAATTACTAATGTCGTTTCTGGACAGCAAATTCATTTGCAGCATTTCTAGAACAGGTTTTAATAATTTTAATGTATAATTATGCGTAATAAAAGTTTCGCCCGGGAACAAAAAAAACTCTAGCATTTATCCTAGAATTCCTACTTTAATTGCTTTCGCACTTCATAAATTTTAAGGCAAAGTTATGACAACAAAAATTTTCAAAAATTATAGTCAAATTATTCTAACAATTTTAATTTACAATTTATAATTCCTTAACATTTCTCACTTATATTTTTTGAAAGAAACTTTAAAAAAATTTTTAGATGAACTTCATTTTACTCTTTCTTTTATGTCTGTTGTCTATGCAATAAAAGGAAATCTTCTGCATAGACATCTGTTACAAAAAATATGGTAATAAGCTAGAAAGAACAAGGTCATAAATAAACGATTTTTTACTTTCAGAATTTATTGTGTGTAACAAACATTT
This sequence comes from Cistogaster globosa, assembly GCA_937654795.1. Taxonomy (NCBI): domain Eukaryota; kingdom Metazoa; phylum Arthropoda; class Insecta; order Diptera; family Tachinidae; genus Cistogaster; species Cistogaster globosa. The sequence continues at coordinate 138,954,239 of OW569403.1, forward strand.
GATGTAATAAAAAAAATGAATTTTACCTCCTTATGTCTGTCTGTTGAAAAACAAACAATAATGTTACAAACAATTGTTTTTATAACAAGCAGACGAATAATTATTTATTTGCATTAATGTTTTTATATAAAAGCTTCGTGTTACATGTACGAAATAAAAAGCTAAACTACATATTTTTAATTATCAGCTAAAGAAATTGAAATTTCAGAAAGTTTTGATAAAGTCGTATTAATATTTTATTGTAAGGAAAGTTTTTATTCGGAATACTTTAATTATAAATTAGAAGTATAATAAATAACCTGGGATAAACTTCGTTACGTATCATATCTGACTCATAGGAAGGAAGACAAAAGCATTTGCCCGCTCAATGAGCAGGGTCCTCTAAGAGACCCTTGAAAAGCAAAGTGACACACATCCGCCTTTAAGTGGCTATAAAGCTACCTTCGAAGTGCCGATGACAGAACTAATTTTTAAATTATGTCTACGTATGAAATATCATCATAACTTATCTCCCTTGCTCTGAGTGACATTATACCGTTAGTAAAAGTAGAGAGCGAGCGTTTTTGACTTTGACAGGGTGACAGCTTCTTCTGCTGCTTCTCCGAATTACAAATGGAGAAATATTGTTTTACTAGGTAGTCACAGTGAACACCAAACACCGCATCATCCTCGCTAGGCTCATGATATGCATGTAATCGGAAAGATAGAACGAGATGTAACTGGTTCTCTTTCTAAAATCGAGATGAAATCCACAAGGCTGATGACATTGTAAAGCTCGAAAAATAGGAGGAAAATTTTTATACCTCGGCTCCATCATTAATTATACCAGCATCCAGATAAAAGGATCGTGCTAGCAAATAAATGCCATTGGTCAATAAAGTTATTTTACCCGTGTTTGTTAATGGTGCTAAAATATTGGGATTTACGATATCAGATAAATCGGTACTGGATCTTATGGGAACAAATTACTTACGCAGCTAAAAAAAAAATTCCAAAAAGGAAATTGAGTGTGGAATTAAGCATTTTTTGTCGAAGAACTTCCCAACTGGATTACCAACGTAATAATCTTAACAAGGCATGAGACTTTTATAATCATTTACTGAGGATTTATTACATTGACTATTGCAGAAAATAATAATAATCATTAGAATATATTTTAAGGTATTCTTTTAAAACTTAAAGAACTAGTTTAATTACTGCTTCCTTTACTTGCGAGCTATTGTATTGTGTTTTGTAAGCAAAGTTTGAATATTACAAAAGTAAGTCATTAAATGGCAAGTACTTATTAAGGTAATATCTAATTTTTTGAAAGAACTCACTATATCAAAATCAGTCATAAGCCAGGCAAAAAGCAACAACAGATCTTGGAGCCAAATTAACAAATTAAGTAAATATTATGCATGTAGTTTCTGGTTCGCTATAGTGACCAACTGCACTATATGTACCAATAATTCCTGCAAAAAAACCGCCTTCAAAACAGATTCCATCTCTCTGCCTATAAATAGTATGATCATAGACATCAAATTACATTCCAGCCTTATATTCCATCTCCAAGCTTTAAACGTGTTAAAGCGGACTTAGCACCGCAGCTCCTTGTTAATTCAACCGTCACTTCACAACTGTTCAACAGCTTCACTATATACATAAAAAAACATAAACTACGCGTACACCCTTTAATATCCAAATTTAAATTTTTTACTTGCTGTTGTAAACTCATCAATCAAAGTACTTGTAAACTTCTGTCTATAACGTTTCAAAAGTTTGGCCATATGCATCAAATTATATCAGGTATTTCAAAACCCTTTAATTTATAATTTAAGATGTTTATACTTCTTCCTTCTTATAAGAAACAAACTAGTAGATATACTATTTAATTTTCAAGTTTTTGTTCAAAACACTTGGGATCTTTAACCATACTCAGTATTTTTTAGATAAAAAGTGGTACCTTTATGGTTCAAAATACACGTAAAAAAATGTGTGTTGTATGGGAATACCATTTAGGGTTTCAAATTAGGCCAGTTATCCGCCTGAGATAATTCTATATCTATTTTTATATACCCGCATAATATTGAAAACGACTTTTTTTTGGCTAATTTTATATAAAACAAATCTGCAGTTCAAAGTTTTTATTTTCGGAATAATGAAACTTTGCAAATACAACAATGACTCAATGTCCCCTTAAACTTACCTAATCTTTTTTCAAAGTTTTCACGCATTATTTGCTTACATTTAAATATTTGTCATTAATTCTCAAATGTTAATTATGCTGCCATTGGTATTAAATAGTATCAAATCTACATGCGTTATTATTCACTGTTTCTTGTATAACAAACCCTTCCCAAAATATATATTGTGAATTTCTAAGCCATGGCATCACAGTAAGATAATAAAATACTTGTTTGTTTTATTATTAATGACATACGCAAAAGTTTCTATTGACTAATGCCCTTAAACGTCAAATCTCAATCAATATTAGTCGTCTTTTGTGACAATAATGGTGATGATTTTTTATAAAATAACAAATACAATATACTCGGAAAAAATATAGTGTTAAAGTACAGCAAATACTAACGATTTTGAAAGTTAAAAATTAAAATAAAAACTCGCTTACTCAGAAGATTAAAAGTTCACTTTTCATCTTTTGTAATTTTTGGAATATAGTAGTGTTGTGAATTCCAAGCCAACCAATTAAGTTTTTTAAGGGTTAGTTTAGTTACTTTATACTGATATACGCAAAATTTAAAATCTTAGAGGTTGCACAAAAATTCAGAAAATCTCAGTTTTTTTCAAAAATACAAAAATTTAATCATCTAAAAAATTTAATTATCTTAAAACGTCGGTTTCTTATTTTATTTAATGTCATTCATATAAACCATTAAATTTCTTATTAAAAAGAGATATACGAAAATTACTAAAATAAAGTTTTTGTTTACAGAAACAAACTAAAAAATATTTTGATTTTATAATTTTTGTTGAAAATTTAAAAAGACTGGTACAAATAATAAGCCTATGCATGTCGACTTTTTTATTTGGCACTATATCTGACACAGTACTTAAAACTCTGTGTAAATTTCACGCTATTAATCTGGGTAACACTTGATTTTAATATTATTGCAATGCCCATATAATAGTTCCTAAAATTTTTGAAGCGTCTAGACCTTACGGTACGAGAGACCTATTGACGGACAGACTTTTTAGTATTATCACAAGGGTTACTTTTTACATTTTAAGTACGGAAGCATTAAAAACAATTTAGAAATTCATATAATTAAATTTTATTTTCAACTTTTTATTGCATATAATAACTCATTTTGACAACCATACACTCTAAAAATAAAAAAAGTTTGCCGCAGCCTAAAAATTGTTAAGAACATACCTTGTCGCTAAATTAAAAAAGCAAATTAGTTTAATGTTAAAATTTTTTTGAATGCCTAGTGAATCAATAAGGCAATACTGCCAGACCTTTTGCCATATTTAAATTTCGAAAATTCAAACACTAATTTCACAAGTGCTTTTTACGTTAATGCTCTAAGGTACTAATTGAAGTCTTCTAAATATTGTTAAATAAGAATTTCAACCAACTTTATTTAAACAATAAGAAAAAAGTTGCAGTCCTTGTCACCTATCAGTCATCCAACAAATAACTCATAGCCCAAGACAATTTCTAATTGAAAATTCAACTTTGTAGTTTTCGTAGTAAAAAAATTTTCTATTAAGAGTCAATTCTAAAAAAAATCGTATTTAAAGGAATTTTATTTTCATATATTGAAGCAAAGCGTGGCGTACGTATATACTTAAAAATATACATATATACAAAGATACATACAAATACAAATAAACATAACGTTTAACTATTTGATTGTAGTCCTTGTTAAATTTTGTTGCTGCTTCTAGTTCAGGGCAACAAAAAAATTTCCTACATATTTTTGGTTCGTTTGTAAAGTCTACTATTGCATTCCACAATGTAGTTGAATGTGTCAAATACAAAGAAAGTTATTTAAAAATGCAAAAAAAAAAAAATATATATTCTTTTATAACAAAACTAAAAATGCAAATATTCAACCTTTTGTTTTTGTAGAAAAATTTTAAGAAATTTATTTTCTAATGTTTTTCGGCTTTTAAAATTGTATTTTAGAAATCTTTGATGTACACGTAATAAATAGTTTACTGTTTAAGTTCTGTATGTATAATATCTACATAAATATTTGTGTTTTTTTTTTAATTCTTTTAAAACAAAAAAGTGATATAAAGTTACTCAGAAAGTTTACTGTACGTGGCTTCTCAACAAAAAAGCAAAAAAAAAAAAAAAAAAAATAAAAATAATAAAAAAGATAATAAAATTAATAATAATAAATAGATAATAAAAAACGTCGTGAAGGATTCTAATAAAAAAACAAATTTTTATGGTCAGTGGGCTACTGCTTATCAGTGTGTCTATATATGTGCTTTCTTTAAAAATGGCAAATATTAATGTGTCAAACTTAAATGATTATAAAAGATTTGTATACAACCAAAAAATGTCATCAAAATCTCAAATTTGTGAATAAAATAAAGAGTATTTATTGTAGTACTAAAACACTTGCAAATTTAAAAACAATATTTCATTGAAATACATTTTTTACTTTATTTTATCATAACTGTAAAAATTATGTTTTAGTCTTTTTACTGAACTTATTGACAATGCATATTTTAATTGTTATATAAATATATTACTTTTTCTATTAAAACCATAACAATTTGTGACGACGAGGATAATGGCAACAGATCCCAGGATTTTACAATTACTACAACAGTAGGGAGAAATCCTAGCAGGATTATCCCTTGGTGTTTTAAACAATCAGGAGCAATTAATGGATAAGCTGTCGATTTGTATTTCGGAATTTTCATTTGACCCAACAAATTCAATAACTTTTAATAGTTGGTATGACCGTCATGAAGACATATTTTTAGTGGATGGCAAGAGTTTGGACGATGCAGCTCGAGTAAGACTTTTAATGAGAAAGTTAAATGGTCTTGCTTATCGGAAATATGCTGCCTACATTATTCCGAAAAATGTAAGAGATATTTCGTTCAATGAGACAATCAAAATGTTAAAAAACATGTTTGGAATACAAGAGTCGTTGTTTAGCTTGCGGTATAAATGTTTGCAAACTGTGAAAACTCCTCAAGAGGATTTGGTATCTTACGCAGCTCGTGTCAATGAAGCATGTTAGCATTTCAATCAATCGGAAACGAATGCAGATCAGTTCAAATGTCTTGTTTTTGTGTGCGGACTACAGTCTCATTCAGATATGGAAGTCCGCATGAATGCGTTATTAATTCTTGAGGATGACTCAGGTCAGACAGTCAGCAAATTAGTGACATCAGCCCAGAGAATGATAAGCTTAAAACGTGACACTGCTATGGTGGAAGAAAACACAACATCAGTTAATGTCATTAAAACGAAAACGAATTTTCAAAAATTCAAACAAGATAATAATAAAGTTCCAAAAACTCCATGTTGGCACTGTGGTTCGATGCATTATTCAAAATATTGTACATTTATCAATTATCGATGCAATCAATGCAATGTTGTTGGTCATAAGGAGGGATATTGCAAAATCCCAGGTAGAAATGTTTCATCTCCAAACAAATTCTTCAAGAAGAAAAGCAGAAATTTTAAGACCAAATCAGGCTCCCCACGGTCAAATGTTGTTAAAATCAACAAGTTTACACATGCATCCAGGCACAAATACGTCATGGTAAATATCAACCAATTATCTTCTAATCAGCAAAGTCATGGGTTTGATGTTAAACTTCAAGTAGATACAGCATCAGACATCTCAATGATTGGAAAATCTTTGTGGATTAAAATGGGACGACCTGGAAAACAATTCAATAATCGCTTTGTACCAAGCGTATCAAATAACAAAATAAAACTTTTAGCCGAGTTTGATTGTCAGATCTGGCTAAAAGGGCAAGTATAACTATGTAATGTTTCTGTTGTAGAAATTGATACGCTTTTAATATTTGGTACAGAATTATGTGAGCTTTTTCGCATATGGGAATAAAATTTGCTGCCAAATTAAGCAAGCTGAAGTAGTGTCAGATGTCATGGTTCAGAAACGGAAAGACTGATGATATATTCCAAGATATTCCAGCAAAATGTACCAAAATAAAGGCTCAGCTACACTTTAAAAAAGACGTGCATCCAATGTTTAGAGCAAAACGACCTGTGGCGTATCCAATGCTTTCACTAATAAATGATGAAACTTCTCGTCTGCAGTCCTTGGGAGTAATTTCACCGGTTGATTTTTCAGACTAGGCAGCACCCATCGTGGCTGTTAAAAACCCAAATGGCAAGATTCGTATACGTGGAGATTATTCAACTGGACTAAATGAAAGTTTAGAACCTCACAAATATCCACTTCATCGGCCAAAGGATCTACATGCAAAAGTTGGTAACAGCTGCTTGTATACTCACATCGACCTCTCAGATGCTTATCTCCAAACAGAAGTCACCCCAGATTCAGCAAGACTTCTTACAATTAATACGCATTAAGGACTGTTTATTTTCAACCGTTTAGCTCCTGATGTTAAAATTGCTCCAGGTGCCTTCCAGCAAATCATGAATAAAATGCTCATTGGTATAGATGATGCAGCAGCTTATATTGACGACATAATTATTGGTGGTTCTACAGTTGAGAAACACATAGAAAATGTCAACAAAGTTTTACAAAAACTTCGTGAATACAATTTTCATATCAAGTATGAAAAATGCAAGTTTTTTGCCAAAAAATTCAAATATCTTGGGAACATAATGCCATAGAATGGCTTACGGCCCGATCCTGACAAGATTAAACTTATTTTGGATTTACCATCACCAACATCTATATCAGAACTAAGATCATTCTTTAGTTCAATCAATTATTATGGCAAATATATTCATCAAATGACTAATCTTAGAGCACCGTTTGACAACCTACTGAAGGATAATGTCAAGTTTGAATGGAGTTCTACATGCCAAAGAGCATTTCAACAATTTAAAAATCTTTTGCGCTCGGACTTATTGCTAACACATTACAATCCAGCACTACCTATCAAGGTTGCGGCATATGCATCAGGCAAGGGTGTTCGGGCGTTCATTTGTCACATATATCCAGATAAGTCAGAAAAGGTCATTGCTCATGCTTCACGTACACTCACGCCAGCAGAAAAAAACTATTCTCAAATTGAGAAAGAGGGACTTGCTCTAATTTGTGCCATAAAAAAAATTTCACTGTTACTTATATGGTTGGCAATTTATATTGTGTACCGATCACAAACCTCTCTTAACAATTTTTGGAAAAATATCTGGTATTCCAGCTTATGCAGCAAACAGGTTATAACGTTGGGCGTTAACCCTTATAATGTATGATTTCAAAATCGAATACGTTAACACCAAGGATTTTGGCTGTGTAGATGTTTTATCAAGGCTCATCGATTCTAACATCAAACCTGATGAGGATATTGTTATTGCCTGCACGACGTTGGAAGAAGATTGCTCAGGAATGTTAACCGATCATTTCAATTCGCTACCAATTACTTTTAATATGGTCTTGCATGCAACAAATAAATGTAAAAAACTCCAATCAGTCATAGCAGCAGTAAGCAGTGGATGGAAGAAAAATATATCATCAGCACTTACCCCATATTAGGCAAGAAGAGATCAACTTAGTCTAGTGTAAGGATGTTTAATGTTTAACGATAGGATTGTTATACCGGAAAAATTTAGAAACTGCATTTTGAGGGAACTTCATAGAGGACATCCAGGTAAGGAGCGAATGAAATCCTTAGCAAGAAGCCATGTCTACTGGCCTGGTATCGACGATGATATTATTACTTATGTTCGTAATTGTCATCAATGTGCTGTTATTTGTTCTGCACTAGTTAAACATACTCTGCAATCATGGCCTTTAACAAATAACCCAATGGAACGCATACACATAGATATTGCTGGTCCCTGTAATGGGTTATATTATTTTGTTATTGTTGATGCGTATTCAAAGTGGCCTGAAATTTTTGAAATTTCAAGCATTTCATCAACAACTATAATTTCAAAACTAACAGAAATGTTTTCTAGATATGGAAATACTAATATCATTGTCTCCGATAATGATACTCAATTTACAAGTTCTCAGTTCAACTAATTTGTAGCGGATAGAGGAATTACCCACCTCAAAACGGCACCATATCGCCCACAATCAAATGGACAAGCTGAGCGGTTTGCGCAAACTTTAAAACATGCGCTTAAAAAGCTAAAAAACGAGGGTACAGGTAAAGAAAACTTAGAAACTTTTCTTCAGACTTATAGATCAACACCGGGTTCTGAGGGAAAATCACCAGCAGAGTTTTTCTTAAACCGTAAAATTAAAAAACATTTGAATTTACTTAAGCCACAAGATCAAGAAATTATTAAACATAACATTTAACAAGATATTAACTTCAATAAAAAACATGGAGCAAAAGCTTAAAGTTTCAAACCAAACGAAAGGGTGTGTGCTCGAATTTTCAAAAATAACAAGTATATGTGGATAGCTGGTTCGATAGTGGAACTTGTCGGAACGTACTTGTAAATGACGAAAATAAACAAAAACTTATTCGTTCTCATGCGAACCAAATTAAAAAAAGATTTGAAAATGATGTACCAATAAACTCTATTAATTTGCTTTTGGAAATGTTGATCTAAATAGAAACTCCGATATTGCTCCTGAGTTCCAGCCTGATACGACTGAAGTAGCACCTGAGGTACAAATTAAAACACGATCAAAGGTTTCCAAGGAAAATTTAAACCCAGAACCGAATGCTCCAGTTCTGTCGTCATCAGAGGTTCTTGGATTTGATAACCCTAACTTATCTTCGAATAGCACTTTAGAACTTGAAGGACCAAAACGAAATCGAAAACCTCCTGTATGGCTGAAAGACTACCATTCTACCTAAAACAAAGGGAGATATTGTAGCACTAAAACACTTGCAAAGTTTAAAACAATATTTTATTGAAATACATTTTTTACTTTATTTTGTCATAACTGTAAAAATTATGTTTCAGTCTTTTTACTGAACTTATTGACAACGCATATTTTAATTGTTATATAAATAAATTACTTTTTCTATTAAAAACCATAACAGTATTCATTGATAATTTATTTTTATTTTGTAAAGCAAAATATACCTCTTCCAACAGTTCTCAATTTTACCGATTTTTTTATCTTGATACATATCTGAACAGCTTGCGAACGAAGGTTTTTTAATGGATTCTAATGCTTAATTTGCAGATATTATTTTTATTTAATACCCAACTCCAAGCAAAAAACAAGCTAACTTGCTTGCTTTAATTTGTGACCTCAAAAGTTCAAAAATAATGTTTATTGACGTCCTCCTATGACAATGCCATGCTACGATGACAGATCCTTTTCTTACTGAGCAACCAGTTTTGTATCAGTGCTTTTTCATCTAGTGTTGCTAAAGCACCATGTATATCATTTTATGTTTTATAAATTGAAAAAAGAAGAACGTTATGAAAATTTATTATTCGGAATCTTTTTTATAATAATTGTTTGATTCCTTTAAATATAAATATTTCGTGATATTCTCATGGAATATTTATTATTTAATATTACAATATGAAATGCATAACTGCGGGGAAAGCGTATCCATATGGCCATTTCACTACTGCTCATATAGCTCATCAGTGGATTTTATCCAAATTTTATATTAAGACTTTCTCCTTTTGAATATAAAGCTTGGATAAAATCCACTGGTGAGCTATAAATTTAATTACTAAGTGTTTACCCAAGTAGCTGTTCTACTTATTTTTGACTTTTAAAAGATTTTCGCATTGTTTTCCTTAAAAAATAGGATCCCACCATTTAAGCAATATTAATATTATATAGTACATATTATATAAAATAAAATTTTCTGATTATAATTTTTAATAACAGTTACGTGATATCTTAAAAACATATACAAATTTTCCGAAAATAAGCAATAAAATACTTGAATACTATAAGGACAATTGTATTTCCTATCATATACCTCATCAGTAAATTTTACACAAAATTTATACAGAAACTGTTGGTACTTAAGTCTAAAAGTGAATTTACTGAATAAGATAAAAAATAAATCCATAGATCAAAACCCTGAAAAATCTTATGATTTTGATCAAAAAACATAGTGTTCAATAAAATTTTTATTAATTTTTTTCTTTCATTCTCATATATGTGCAAAGTAGTAGGCTTAACATTTTTCCACTTTTTTGCATACTTCAATTAAAAATAAAAGCAGAACTCTGCAACAAATAAAGGTGTTTTTCGTAACATAAACTTGTTTTTCCTTTTTGCAATAACATACTTTTCAATTTGAATTCTAACTATATAAAGGAACAATGGAAATTATTAACTTGATTTCAGGCGGTTCATTTAGTAGTTACTACTTAATAAAAAGTTAATAAATAAATTTTTTCTTAATCAGAAAATCATTTTATTTCTTCCTTAAAGATACACATACACAAAAATAAATTTATAAAAGTTTTTTAACCCGATAGAATTTTAAAGTATAAAAATAAACAATAAACATGTTATTTGAATCAACAAATTTTTCTTTATGTATGGCCTTAATATTAAAAAATGATCCCGCGCTTTTGACTGCCACAACTACTTTTATACGTAGCGTATTCTGTCGTCCAATTTTAGGCAAATTATCCAGCATTGCAGCGATACGTCACAAATAGCACGAACAATGTTGGCCATCAAGCCATGCACGTAGCTCCATTCCATTGAAATTTTATATTGCCTGAAATTATTTCGTCCATATTATTACGAACATAAGATCTGGCAACGCCTGTTGTTGTTGTCCGTATGTGCGTGGTAAGAAAACAGAAGGTGAAAAAGTTACTTCTACCACCATGGGGTGTGTGTATTGAATAATACGACACAAGTTGAGCAACCTCAATGGCTGCGATGGTAGAGGTGAGTTCGAGCCAATCGTCAGACATGACTACAGAGGAAGAATAATAATTGTGTAAGGTAATTTAAAATTAAGAAACTGCAGTACAAACCTCCCGGAAAGAGAAAGACAAATATGTGTGAAGCCAATGGCTAGATAAGTTAGTGAAGACGTCTATTTAATAAAAGCAGTAGTAGATAGTTGTCAGGACGACCTTTACAAGAAGAGAAGAGTGTTCTAGCTGTTAGCAGGAAGGAAGTAGCAGAATGATAACAGTGTACGGCAGATGTTAAGTTGTGGCTATTGGAGTAGTAGGGATGACTGGCTTTACACAAGCAAGGTGGAGAGATCTGTGTTATGGCTGAGGTTACTAAACAAGGCATCGAGTAGTTCATATCTCACCGGAGTAACACAGTAGTGTAGTGTGGATGGCTGCGTTTTTAAAAATGCATGTTTAGTAAATACGACACCATAGGATCCTAAAGACGGGTGGATCAGCATCTAGTATGTATGTAGCCAGATAGGGCCATAAGAAGTTAGAAATGACGAATTTATAATGTGCCACAGTGTTGTTTGCAATCAAAAGAATCCGTACGTTACCTAGAAAGGGATAAAACGTAACAATATTTTCACACAAAAATCGTCAATTATGGCGTAGTAATGATCCCCATCGGCCGTAACCCAAACTCCAACTTAATTTTTAAAGAAATAAGGTCCAATGAAATTGGACATTACCTTAAAGTTTGTGGTATCTGCTGTGAATTGGTTTCTCTCTAAAAGTGGTAAACTTGCTTATTAACACCCTTATTACACTAAAAGTTAGCCTCATCACTAAACACAATTTCGCGATAAAATATTGAATCAATTTTCAACTGTGTTAATGACTAATTTTCAAAGTAAGCTTTGTAAATTTGGAAGTGTTGATTTAGCGTCTATTTATTTACGATTTGTCAGAGCATACTAATAATTAAAGTAAAAAATAAATACAGTTTGTCAGTTATATTTATAATTCTTACACATAAAAAAATACGACTTCTAAACAGACTATACATTAATTATATTCGGGAAGGATTGCTTCAGGCTTTTTTATATGTCGTAGAACAAAATATGAATGCAGATTAAAATAATGTTCTGTGCAGATTTTAATCGTCTGTCCCCAAATATCAACTGCTTGGTAACATACATCACTAAAAAACAAGTATGTTGTATGGAGACACCCTATATTTTTTGGAAATTTTAACTGTTTTTGAAACGTAAGCATAATTTATCAAATAAAAAAAATTTAAAACCCGCTTAAAAATGATTTACTTTTGCTGGCACAAACATTAAAAAAAGCAACATTCAATCGAATTGATACCTGCTTCCTCTATTGCAGTTTGTTAAAAACATTTAGTTATTACTTCTGAAAAAATGTAGACTTAAGACTTTAAAACTCTTACCAATATGTCAGGGAGATATTTTATTACTTTTTAAACATAAACATCTTATCCTTCTTCATAAAAAAAGTGATTTAAAACTTTAAACAAAACAACAATAAAAATTATACGTTAAGAAAAAATAATATTTTTTATAAAATTTTCCCAATCTACTTTGTACAACATAAATTTTCATTCTTAGGACTTCTCTCTTATGCTAAATTAAATAAATGTTCAGCCATGAAGTACTTGTAAATGTTAACAAATACTACTTAAAATTAAATGCTTAGCAGGTAATTTTTCAAAATAGTGTGCAAAAAATTCTAACCTAGAAATTAAATGGGGAGAAATAAAATAAAAACACAAAACATTTTAAAAATTTTTAAGTGAACTTATTCATGCCTAAAGTACATGCGTTCAAGCGTAGCATAAACATATTTCAAAGGAGTTTATAAAATACAAGAAGTGTACATTAATACCTACATACGTAAAAATGTTGTGAATGTACTTATATAAATAATGATAATAAGGTTGCTGTGTAGAATTCTCAAGAAAATTCTATAGAATATTTGTTTAAAGATTTATAAATACGGCGGCGAAGTTATTAAGCAGCAAAAAATAATTCTTAATTTTTTAATGGATTGGCAAAGGTTACATGAATTTGCTTAACTCGTTTAGTTTATAATCTGAATTACATATATCTTAAGCTTTAAACTTTATCAACCACCGCATATAGTGGCTTAAGGCTCTTTTTTTCACAGATTAACTACAGTAGTGAGGCATATAAAATATTCATAATTTTCTTACATATGCCGTACTGGAACAACGAGCATGCCAAATTGTATAAAGGTAACTCCTAGAGCAAATTACGTACTGGAACAAAGTCTTGGTGGTATAGGAGGGTATATGCAAAAAATTAATAATTATAAATAAAGGAATAATCGTTTTGCAGCATAACTCAATAGTCTTTTTAATCATAGTTGCACGAAAGTTGTTCTTAAGTATTTTTAAGTATTTATTTTCTGGATAACACTATACATTTTTGTACGATGGAGACTTTTCTAGAGCAGTTTATCTAATGACATTCTGCTGATGTCATGTCAGTCCAGAGTCCACAAAAACAGCAAAAATTTTAATGTTTGCAATTTTTTCTTAGACTTGTTGGTTTTTTAATCTTTTATTCACTTATTGGCTGCTTAAGGTGTCAAATATATATTTTTTGCACCGACCTTAGACTAGTGCAATTCTTTTTTTCTTCTTCTCAAGCGCTAATTTTTTCATCACATATTACGGTATTAAAAATAAAAAATGTTAAATAACCACTTAAAAGGTTAACCATAATATATCAAAATAACCACATTTTTTCTCAGGCTTATGCATGAATCACGAGTCACAAGCAGCGACCTTAAAATACAAAAAAATGACAATAATTATAAGAAATGCAAAAACAATAAACTATGGTGCTAATTAGAGTTGAAGCCATGACTTGGTTTTTATCACATTCTCTTCACATTAACATTTGCAAGTGGTGGAAGTAAAAATTTAATGAGCTTCGTTTTTTCTTTGTTAGGACACGATCCAGCTATTTTAATTGATAACATAATTTTATGTTACTACAGCTCTGTAAAAAACTGCCCAATCTTATTTTTGTAACAAATGTTAAATCTACTATTAGACAAACTTATAAATTTACCCACAACCTGATTATACCATCTTCGCTGCAAATCTTCTTGATTGTACTAATTTCCAATTATTTTTTTTATAAATAAATACAAGTTTTTTAACTTTTTCCTTAAACATATCATATCATATTTTTTTTATTACAATTTGTTAGACATGTTAACAAATTCTTACTCAAGTGTGTTTATCTTGTAACCTACGGCAATGCTATTTGATGTTAAAAACTTTTTGCTGTCTGCATGATACGAGTAAGAAAAATCGCAACTAAGTTTTTACAATAAAAGACAAAAAAGTTTAATTTTCTACTTTTACAAATAAAATTTTATCTTAAGTTAATTTGATTCACTTATTCAAGTATATACTTATTTTAAAGGTAAAACATACAAATAATGCACAGTAGGAGGTTTTACAAAAATTTGCGGGAATAATCCCCATTTTGTTTATTCATGCTTAACATCACAATAACTTAAAGTGGTGTTATGAATATTGAACTTAAAAAAAATTCGTCCCGAGGGAGAAGGCTCGTTATGCCGTTAAGATTTTTTTATCGTTGTATCTAGTTTTTTTTTCGCTTCTAGTATAATTTTGGATTCCAATATAAAATATTTTCTTACTTTTCTTTTGTTTTTAGATAATCATAACAGACCCGATCATATCTTTAAATTTTTTCATGATTATTAAACTTACGACGTAATTAAAGTAGCTACGATTATTACAACAGTCTATACCGTCTGCAAGATTTCAGCTTACGATGCCAAGATTTCCAAGGAATTAAAGAAAGTAATTTTAATGTTAAGACCTCCAACGATTTTATATTGACCGAAGTTTTTATTGAGAAATAAGTAGCCTGAAATAGAAACGCAAATAAGTTTTATCGAGATTCAGCCTCAAAACTTTTAAAATCATTGTAACATAATTCTTTAAAAATGTGTCAGTCAGTTTAAAAGAAAAGTGACTCATGCCGCTTTAAAAATAAACGGCTCAATTTTTCTTACTAAATAGGCTTTTTCAACAGCTTATATTTGACTGACGCGCTCTGATATTGTAACGTTCATCTGTAATACTCTGGCTACATTTTATTAACAATTTTTATGTTTTACCATACAGTTGGCGTTGCCTTCATGCTCAGTAGCTACAGTTGTTCTTATTTTTTTCACAAGGATCCGCTAAAGTTTAAACGGTACTACAATTATAGGAGCTACAAAACTACTTAACAAAAAGAAGTTTTGTTTCTACTCAAGGCTCCGTTGCGATTTGAACTTACATTGTTCATTTCCTTTAATCAGGTACTTCAGGCTTTCAACAGTTTTCATATAATTTTTTTTGTTTGTTCTGTATGCTATAGGTGCTTGTTACTTTAAAAATCAATTTCAACTAGCACTAATTTTATCTTCAGTAATTTGATCTCACAAAAAAAACGATCCTTATATTTCAAACATTTAAATATGTCACGTAACTAACATTCGCATAAACAAGATTCGTTTTGCTTAGAGGCATGAAGTTCTTATAGTGAAGACAATAAACTAAATCATATGAATTTTGATATAAAAAACATTGTTGGTGACACATACATTGTTGAAATAAGCAACACAAATATAAAAAAACACGCCGAACAAAATTAACAAACGAAAATCTTTTAAAGTTATTAAATATTTCCTGCATAGAGAAATTTATTATGGTAAATGACAAAGCGAAAATAAAACATATTTGGCACTTCAAGAGAAATATAGAGTCAGAAATTATTTCTTAAGAAGTAAAAAAAAGGCGAGTACATTTAAATGTTAGTGAAGAATAATAAAAAAGATGTATGTATTTCACGCTTACTGCATGAGTTAATTCTATTTTTGTTTTGTTTTGATTGAAAGCAACAAAAAAAATATTTTTCTTTTTGTGTTGAACAAACAAGGAATTTAAGTGATAAACAACTTTTTCGAGTTGCTATTTAAGTACTATTGTTTTTCTTTATTTTTAAAGGCAAACAAATTTTACATATAACTTCCGCCATTGTGAGTCAAATACTTTAACAGCATTAAATGTTTATGATATACATACATGTACGAATAAGAAAGGCGTGTGTATAATTTTTTTTCTCATGGAAAAAACATTAAGTTTACTTAAGTATCAAGAAGTTCTAAGCAAAGCACACAGGAAAAACATATTTTCTGATTCAACCAAATAATTTCCATTATCAAAACATTTTATGTTTCAATGCGGTATTAAAAACAAACAAAAATATTTTTAATATGTTTTTCTATGCAAGTCTTCATTAAATTAAATTTTTTATAAAATAGAGAATTTTATTGTGGGTTATTATTATTCTAAGGTCATTAGTATAGTTTTTTTTTTTTTTGCATGATTCGTACTAAAAGAAAGCCTTAAATAAACCAATCATTTTACCCAAAGTCTGATACGGTCACCTGTTACGTTGTAATCATTTTATATTTTATATCATTTTTTATTATTAAGCAGGCTTGAGTTAAGTAAATAATATTATTTTAAGGAAAGAAACCAAAATATTAGCTACATAAGAATAAAGTCTCAAAAAAATTTATAAAAGAAAATATTATAAAATCATCAGACTTTAAAATAGCTGTATAAATGTTGCTTGTAATTTCCACGTGAACATTATTGAACCTGATAGCTGTGATATGAAGATACAAGCTTATACTAAAAAAATATTCCCATACTTAAGTACATTATTTTTGCAGGTTTTATTTAAATTTTACTTTTTTTATGTTTTGTTTGCAAAATTTTGTTGCTCAATTCACACGTTTCCATTGTATTGTTTGTTGGTTTTTTAGGTAAATGTTCCTGTATAAGATTGTGAGTTGGCAAAAAATTATTTAAAATGAAATCGGGCATGAGAACTAATTGTAGAATTTATACATATGTACATAATTATAAATAAATAAACTTTCTCTGCTACTTACTCCACATTGAACTAGTTTTCTATATGTGTAAAGATTTTAAGTAAACATGTACTTACATACATATATGAGTTTCTCCCAGGTATGGTAGCTATAAAACATTTTCAAAACATAACACTATATCTACACGAGACTAATTTTTCTTATAGTGCCTAATAAAACACCAGCAGAAAAATTTCATAATTGTCATCCTTTCTTGGACATTGTTAAGGCAGTAAGTAAAAAAAAATACGTTATGCCTCAGCTATAGTAATTAAAAATTTTTATTAATAAAATAATTTGTCAAAAATAAAATAACATACAGAATGACTTTTCATATTACGATAAATTAATTAGCCAATGAGCTCTGATGACTATATCATAACGATGATATAATATTGGTAAGTGAAGTCTACACATAATGAATTTTCATCATGATATAAATTTGCCTTTCATTCATTGTCTTTCCTTCGTCGGTACTTCTTCATAGCATATTCGCCGGCGAAGTAAAATAACTAATAAAATGGCTATACTTTCACCATCTGGTCTTTTCTCTCCTCTATCCCTTTCCTAAAAGAATGTAGCATAAATAGGCATTGTTGCTTGAAGTAATACTTCTCTTTAAAAAAAGATGTAAATTTATCATTCATTTTTCAATGCAAATTTTAGTTTATATAGACTGCTTATAAATTTTCTTAATAAACAGAAGATGAAATTTATTTATTTATTCTCGAAATAGTGAGTTAAAAAACTTTTTTATCTTCTAGAAAAACTGTAATTAGAATATGAAAATTAAGAAGTCCTTCTTTATTACATGTTAAAGGCTTTTGTTAGTCCTTAACTAAATATAGACGAAATTCTAAAAAATTATATAATTGAATGAATATTATAGCACATTTTTTAAAAGCAACATTTCTAGTGATTGCGTCTGTCATTAGTAATATTTTTGGCTGAAAAACTATTATCTAATGCCGCCTTTCCAGTCGAATACCGAAGGTCAGAAATATATCAAGGTACTGTAAAGGCATTGTTGCATGTTTCATAATTTCTTGTTAAATAATAACACATTAAAATCGTACAATTTCATTTTTCATTAATTACATTACATTACATTGGTTTTAGAGACGTATTATAGAGTTCAATAATACCATCGTTTATTAGAGTAGAGTTGCCGCCAACGAGACAGACCTAAATAAACTTCATGTGGCTTTCCAAGTGCCTGGTATAATGATGTACTATTGATGAGTTCTAAGCTATTTTGACTATTAATTTAAATAGCAGGAAGTAAATCTCTGTGACATGCAAATTATATATAAGTCCATTTTTAAGTATTATTCTTTACACTTCACATCTTTTACCAATTTGCGGATGACACACATGTATGTAGGATAGCTGTTGTATAAGCTAATGTTGATAGTTTTACAAATATACATGACATTTCAGATGTACACAACAAGTGTAAGATGATTTTTATAATATTAATTTAGAGAACTTTGGCTTTAATTGGATCGAACCAGAGATACTACTCTTTGTAATAGTATAATATAACGACTGGGAGCTTTTTACAAAACTACAACTAACAAATCTACAAGAAAAATACTTTTAAAAAGCATAATTTTCCAATTTTTGTTTATTTCCATTACAGATTTATTTGAAAGCAGCATCGAAAACAATATTGGGAAAAACACAATAATGAAATTAATAATAATGGTATTAAATATTAATAATAAATAAATAAAAATAATAATAAAGATAAACCTGAAAAGGTTGCAAGGAGGGTAAGGTGCTCAAACACCCGACAAACAGTTTAAGTTCAAAAATTTTAAATCTGCTTAAACCATAAACATCCACTCTGCATAAGGAAGGTGTCCACGCAGAAAACTAATTAACTCCAATAAATAAAAAGAACAGATAAAAAAGCATTTTCCAAGATGGCTACCGGACAAGGCCCGACAAAGTCGGAAAAAATTTATACATAGAGCTTGTAATAAATTTCTGGTTCGACAACGACACAATTCACAACTCAAATCTGTCGCCGCAAATATAGATAGAACGCTAGGCAGGGCTAGCTGATCTCTCATGAATCTTCAATAACAAATTAAACTGGGGAGTATAACAGGCCAAATTAATTAATCTACCACAAAAAAATGTCTGATAACGGCAATAGACATAGAGAACTTTAGGCTCATCAGAGAAGTTTTGGTATAAATATATAAAGGGAATTATAGGGTAAATAAAAAATAGGAAATTTTACTAAGGCATTAATATCCTTATTTAATTAAAGGCAACGCAATGCTAACATTACATTATGTCCAACAACAAATTTCAAAAATTTTAAAAATTATTTATTGTTATTCATACAAATGTTTAAAGTTTTCAAACGAAAGCAATCGCCACACATTTGAAGTTCTTTAAATATTTCGGATTTCGTTTTAGTACTCCATATCATTTTAGCGTTGCGTTTTATTAATCAAGGGCATAAATCTCTAAAATTTTAATTGTAACCGAGAAAACTGAAAAATAAAATGTTATGAATATCAATTAACTTAGTGGTTAAAATCGCATTTTAAAACAAATTCGATAACTGGAGATTTTGAGTGATGTGTATTATGGAACTTTTCAAAAATAAATTGAATGGAATTTACTGTTAGTGCAGTGAAATCAAACAGAAAAAGTTAGATTTAATTGTGGTTAAATATAATTTTTTTTATTTCTTCAAAGGAAGTCAAGGACACTTTTTTGTTTAATATGATTGTAAAAATTGATCCAATCAGTATGACAAATGTATTTGATATTCAGGTTTATGTTACAATATTAACGTGAACGATACAGCAATACGTTTATTTTCAATGAAAATGTTGATTTATTTTATCTTCACTTCATATACATATATTGTTACCAGTAAAGAAACGGCAATGACAGTGTTTTGATGATAGTGATGACAGTGATCTTTTTAAAATTAAAATAGGTAACATGACGAGTAAATTTTTAAAAAAATTTTCCTGGAATTTAACAAAGTCAATGAAATAATACTTTTTGTATATTATAAACGTTAGTACAAAATTTACAATGTGAGTAAGAAAGAAATTTTTACTTAAAATCCTATTAAAGGGAAGAGTTTTGTAACTCTAATGAATTGCAGGTTGTACATACATATTTAAAAAATCTATGAACTCATTATAATAAAGTTTATGTTTGAATTATCAGCTTTTTATTTATTTTTTTTTTTCTTGGAAGCTATAGTTATTGCGGTTAAAAAAAATATATTTTTGTTAAAAATACACAAATATTGTTAATAATTTAATAACCTGGAATAACCTGTACTTTAGGGAGCAGGTATCTGATCATTTTGATTAAATTTCCATGGTAATTATTATATTATTAATTATATAAGTAGCAATACTGCTCGGCCCAAAAATTTCAGAATATATGAAATAATTAATGTCTCTTACTGTTTTGTGCTAAATTCTAAAGAGTTATTTTATTATTTTGGAAAGAAAATATAGCTAATTAATATATTTATTAATATTAGTTACTCACATTTTTGTTATGTGATTTTATATAAAAATGTTAATATACGAATTCACAAATATGTTTGTTTATAAAAGAATTTAAAAACTATTAGTTATTACTAATAAAAAGGTATTTTATTTTTATATTGGAATGAATGAAAATGTAAAAACTCCGTAATCTTCATTTGCCAAACTACGGTTAGTTTGTTCTTAACTCATAATTAAATAGTTTAACAAATGTATCTTACTTTTACAAATATGACATTTAATAATAAAAAGCTATAGGCTTTAGAGAGGAATCTAGAAAAAATAAGTCTTTAAATGAAAAGAACTTAGATTATTCATTGATGTTTAGGCAATGTCTCTTGTATTAGAATCAGAGTATTTCTCAATATAGAGGTTGGCAAAGTGGTAGAGCGAATATTTTTTCCACAACCTCTGTGGACATAAAATTTGACTGTGTAAGCAGCTCTTAAAGAGGTTGCTAAGCAGCATAACATTTTGAGTTTTTAATAATTCAGAAAACAAAAAAATCTTGGGCTGCAGAATTTAAACACAACTATCTGCTTTGTGAAGCATACACCACACTTCCTGTCTTAATTTTTTGAGCCAGAAAAAATTGTTGTAAGCTGTATGTTTAACAGAGCGAAAAAAACTTCCTTTGTTACTGTCCCGTACTGTTGAGAAAGCCTATTAAATCAATAATCACTGGTTACTAGGAATACTTCCGACATCGCTAAACGCAAGGAGCTGAACATTTAGCTTATGTCAGTGAAACTCTGACTGGCATCGTAAATTTTTTTATCTATTGCAAAATAAAAGAAGCAGTTGCTTAAATAATGAAAACTAACAAATTTATTTATTATTTTAAAATTTCCTTTTCCTTTTAAAGGAAAATTCTATTGAATATCAAGCAAAAGTTGTGATTATTTTATCAGATTATTTTAAAAATTTTTTTATACATATATACTATTACATAACACAAAATGTTTCTTACACCCTTCACCACAAAAGAGTAAAAAAGAGAACATCTAAGTTTGTCATTCCGTTTAAATTTCTACAATATTCATTTTAGACCCATAATGAATAAGTATTCTAAAATTCTTATGCATAGCGAAGTCGATTTAGCAATGTCCGTCTGTCCATCCGACCGTCCGTGTTAGTATTGAAATAACTTTGAAAAAAAAAATGCAAACACACCAATCGATTAGGCATAGCTTTGAAAAATTTTATTTTGAAAAGCAGCAAAATCCTGCAGTTGGTTGTCTCAGAATTTAAAGTTTGACTCAGTATGTTGTCGGCTAGTATAATTCGTGGTTCGTATTTTTAGTTGTTTTTCTTTAAAACTAGCCGTTGGTACATTTTGGGTTTTTTCGTGCCCTCAACAATTTCGCAGCACTGTAGTTTGCAACTTTATCCTGATTTTTTGTTTGACTATTATCTCGATTAATTTTCCGACGATATTTAGATGTGAAAGAATTAGAAGTATTCGTCTTTTTTTTTTTTTTTTGTGAGTTTCATAGAGAATATTGGATATTTGTTGCTTTACTTCAAATATGCCCTCTAGTAATCGAGTTCCGATGTTTCCTGAGGATATAACTCTAAAATGGCAACATTTTAATTATGGTTCCAAAAATGTAAAAATAAGAAAAATATACGAAAATGTATTCGCACATATTTACATGTATTTATGAACATTCACAAAGATCTTAAAGAGATATTTAACAAAAACGGAATAAAAACCAAGAATCCACGCATTTAAAAATTTAAGAGGTATCCAAACCGTTTAAAATAAAAAAAAACTTCAAAAATATGACTTCCACATGATTGGCAAGTAAAAAAATATATTTTCCTCGAAAGCTCTGACAAGATTAATGTGCTGTTCTGTATTATAGGCGATCAGCACTCAGTTTTTTGAGTTATTTTCATATAAATTTTCCAGACGATTTGATCGCTTCTAATACAGAAACAGCACATATATCAATTTAATTTTTACAGATTAAAGATATAAATACCTATGAATTATTCTGTTACATTGAATTTCCAAAAAAAAAAAAAAAAAACAAAACAAACAAAAAAAATTAGATAACCTGAAAAAAGACGCTAATAAAAAGTATACATTACTTTACTACTTACTTTAATATTTGCCCACAATAATGGATCCTATTTATAACATCTTTATTTTTTTCTGAAAATTTTTAGGTTCATAAATAAAATACCGGATGACAATAAATATATAACATTTGTTGTTATGAACACTTTTATGGTCTTTAAATTTAAAGTCCATTTTCTTAATTTTTGTGAATTTTCAGTCCTGAAAACGGAACAGAGATTTTTATATCTGTAAGTCGCAGAGAAGGAAAAAGGAAAATAATTACGAATATAAATCTTTTGTTTTATTTTGTTTTTTTTTTTTTTCTTTTTCTTCTTGAATTGTAATTACAGTCATTACAACGTTTGTTTAAAGGTGTAGATTTCACATGAAAGGTTTTCACTTCCATTTAAAATATTTGTCTGTTCCAATGAAGTTAAATAAAAACTTTTGCAAATATTTATGTGTTTGCTGCAAGCAAATATAGAAACATAATAAAAGTTTTGTTTGTATCTTATTTGATCTAAAGAGAAATAAAAATGAAATAAAATAGAACAGAATAAAGTAGAATAAACTTGGTTCGTTGCACATTATTGTGAGCATTTGTTAAAAGTTATTTCTAAAAATGTGTGAAACTAATTTACTCATTTCGACAGTTAT
The DNA here is from genome assembly GCA_937654795.1 of Cistogaster globosa. Classification (NCBI taxonomy): domain Eukaryota; kingdom Metazoa; phylum Arthropoda; class Insecta; order Diptera; family Tachinidae; genus Cistogaster; species Cistogaster globosa. Next base: position 138,977,466 of record OW569403.1, read on the forward strand.
TTCTAGATTGCAGTATAGCCTAAGGCATGGTATAAATAAATATTTGTTATATTAGGAAAAATTAAGAACAAACAAAAAAAATATATATATATATATTTATATAGTATCAAGAATATATATTACGAATTTATTTAAAGCTTAAAGCAATAATGTAGTTATAATTATTTTAATAAACAGGCCAGGCAAAATCGTGTGCTGCCAGACAAAGCTATTGTTACAACTACCAGTACTCACGACTTCGTCCGCATTACGTTTCTAAATTTTTAAAAGTTTAAACTTAGAAAAATATATTTTTAACTATTTATTTCAGAGATCTTTAAACAGTGCTTAAATTTCTTTATCTATAAAAATTAAATATGCTAACAAATGTGTTGTTACCATCAAACCAATAAAATTGGGTAATTCACATTTCTATTTCTATTCTCTGTACAAAATAACTTAATATTACGAAAAAAAAGTATTCTATATTTGAACCAAGGTTCTAAGTGACCTCCTCACAAAATTTTGTTTAAATCCAACAAGCAGTTTTTACGTAATGCAAACACAAACAGACCGATAGACACAAAATTTTTAAAAAGTATTTCATGTACATCAATGATCCCGGTGCTGTTTTACGTTATGGATAGATATGTATGCAAAAATATTATAAATGGGCAACACATAGTTGCTGTTTAGGACGTCTAGATTCCTAAGCTAATTTTAGTAAATGAAAATTGATTCAATACTTATTGAAGAATTTAAGACTAAATCTAAACTTTTAAATTGTTTAAACACAGCATAAAAATATGGGCTTTTAACATTATTAAACTTCCTTATATATAACAATTCTTGCAAAAACAAAGCAAGTTCCAAAACAGATTCCAGTTATCTGTCAATAACAGCTGAATAGTTTGGCCACATACATAAAATTACATCAATTATAAGGGCACCCTTTAATTTCAAAAATAAATTTTATATTTGCATTTCTAGCGGACTTGGCAATACCGTCTGTCTAGAACTGTGGCCATATATGTAAATTAAATTAAATAAACTATTAGGGCACCCTTTAATTTGTATTTTGAATATTTGTACTTATTGTTACAACAATCGGTTCAAAGGATAAGGCCACGTAGGTCCGTACGTTAACTGTGGCAACACCCTTTAATTTTCAGATTTATTTTTGTATTGTCATGTGCTATTGGGGGAGCATTGTAGCACGCATGAGAGAGAACATTCTTTAATTTTTAAAATTATGAACTTATTTTAAAACGGAACCCATCTGTAAGCATAAGCTGTCAAATAAGGACAGGCACAAACATAAAAAACAGCATTTAGACGAATGGACACCTCCTTTTTTCTTTGAAGCCGGTTAAAAAGAGGCCAAATAACCAAACTAAACTAACCAAACAATACCTAAGATAACTTTAAAAACAGGTTAAGTTAGGTCATTTTATATAGACATTCTAAGCCTCTAAGTAACTTTTGGATATCAAGCACATTATTAAACCCTGTATAAAAATTTTACTTAGATCTATCGCAACAGTTAGTCATTGATTGAGGTTTTCTCTCCATAATATGCATCGCTTTGAAATGTTTAGGAGAATAGATAATTGCATTTCTGGACAGATTGTATTTCGTAGCTGCAGGAATTAAAGTTTTATTTGCTTTAAGCGCAACTTTAGAGATCATCCTATTTTTTATGTTCAATGTACTTTTAAGTCAATTCTTTAAAATCGCTAGATCTAAAAAGTATTGAAATAAAGTTTTTTGCAGACGAAATATAATTTCTTGGCATTTAAAAAAGCAGGGATAATAACTTGCACGAAAGGATGAGGTTTATTTTTTTTTTGTTGAAGCGCTGTAAAGTCTTATGCTTTTTCTGGGTAAAAATTTTTGGGTTGGGATATCTATTTCAAACTAAGAAATTTTTTCCAAAGCAAATTGTTTTGTTTACCTTCCTGCATTTTTAGAAATTAAATGTAGTTATACAAAATGAATATTTGTCCATCAATTTTAAAGGTTTGTTTCTAGTCTATTAAGCTTTTTGTTAAATGATAAATATTTAAAATTTTTTAATTATAAATTATTACGCAAAAGTATGATATAAAAAATATAATATTCAAATAATTTAATTCACATTCATCCTTTTCTTTTTATTTTATTTCTGTTAAATAGCAAATTTTTTTTAGGTCAATGTTATATGCTTATTATGCTTATTTACAAGGAGAAAATAAGTGTGATGAATTATTTAACTAAAATTAAAAAATTCTACAAGCAGCTCCTGGCGACTACAAGCTTTTCATAGAAAAGTACGATTGTGCATCAAATTTTTTAATATAAAAATAGGTATTATCGACATAAGAAATTTTTTCCTTCTGTAGAGTTTTTCTATTAAAAAAAGGTTATTATTTCGAAAATAATAACTTTTGTTCATTGTTGTTGTTTTAACTTATAGGCCTCTGAACTTTTCAAATTTTTTCAAATATCATTATGGGTATCATTTAAAACCTGTTGAAGAGATCTTTAAGGAAATTTTATTTATTTTTCTCTGTCACCTCAATATATGTTTTTTTGATTAGACTTACTTCAGTAAACTATATTTACATACATCGTGAATAGATTTGGCATATCCGAATGCAGCACTCTTACTTCTTTTTAATTGGAATAGAGTTACTTTACTCGACTACTGTAATGTATTGCTGCTTCGTCTAAGGGCGTGAACTGATTTTAATGATTTTCAAAAGCATATTTTTTTAACACTTTCTGATCGATTGGCATATTTAAAATTTTCTTAGCGCATCTTTTGCCTTGGCAAAGTTGATTTCAACATGAACTCGGTCAAACAGGCGGACATCGCTCAATCACACAAACGATTTCTTCAAGTTGGTATGTTATAATTTCTTTTAAAAAAATTTTTAAGCGTTTTTAATTTAAATTTGTAAAAAAATTATTCATTTCTTTGTATTCTTTTTAAACATAACGTTTATTATAAATTGTTGATTTATTATCCTTTTATTTATTTCAATTTCATCTTTCGTTTCAATAGTACGGAAGTCTTGTGCTTAACAATCAGCTTTTAACATCATATATTTTTTTCGTTTATAAAACACACAATAAAATTTAAATGTGTTGTTTAAGTAGCGAATATTATACAAATTTTTGTATAAAGATAAACGAATGCGTTGTTAGTTTCAATTTGTTGTTGAAAATGTTGCATATTGATTGATGCAGAAAAGTTCAAGGTCTGAAAACCAAATAAATATGTAAAATTTACGAATACAGTATCGAACTAAATTGTGCCACAACAATTAAAATAAATGTTTAGAAAAAATTAATAAAACAATAGCGATATTTTAAAAATTTATGTGGCACGAATATGAATTTATTAACATAAAAAAATTGTGAATACTTTTATATTTTTTTAATAAAAATTTTTAAAGAGTGTATTGTATTATTTTAAATCAATTAGCGGCTGCTGAATGTCATAAAATTTACATAAATAAAGAAATTATCTTAGATGTAGGTATTATATGTTAAAAAAAAAAAGCTTCTGAAATAATAAAAATCCTTAGAATTGTCCAAAAGAAATAAGCAATCTTTCGACATGCAATTAAATAGCCTTTGAAAGGAGATACAATTTATTTTAATTAATCCAACCAGTGATTCTGGATGACGTTTGCAAACAAAAACACAAATGTATCATTAAATGGACATAGCCGCAAGGAAAATAAAATAAAAATTTTTAATAGCATCTGCTAATTAGCGCAATTCAAAATTTAATCATTTTGTTAATAATAAAATTTATTTTTAGATTATTTTAGGTTAATTTTAAAAGAAAACAGAAAAAAACAAAGCATTAGCAGAGTGTACTGTATCATTATCTTGACCACTACATCTATCTATATTAATAGAAATATGGTGTTAAGTTTGTCAAGGGGAGTCCACTAAATTTTCACTACTATTTGTCGCTTTTATAAATATTTTTGTGTGATTTTTTTTGCTATTTGTAATAATAAACCAAAGAAATTTTTGATAGTTTTGCTACAGAAGTGCTCAACAAATCTTAAATACGTGCTTTCAAGAAACGGTATTTAATTACTTATGTTGTAGCTGGTAAATTCAGAAAGCCTTAACAAAATAGTTACTTCATAGCATAAACATAAAAAAGAAGCTTAGTGCTACAATTTTTAAGTCTAAATATGTAAATTATCTTGGATTAACTACTTACAAACGTTCCGTATATAGAACTCATGTAGACTTAACAAGACATATTGGAAATTGGTCTAAAATCTCATTTAAACCTGATTAATAAACTATTCTTTAAAAAGCGATATTAAGGCCATCTCTAATATTGATATTCTTTAGATATATTTAGCCTAATCATGAATATTCTAACGAATTTCTTTCTCACAGTGGCATCAAATGTGTATTTATATTTGGTTTTTCCTCCATAACTTCTTCGATTTTTTTTATCCATTAAATTCAAAGATAATGCAAATTATTTCAACACGAAATAATAAAAAAAACTTTTTCAAATTGTTTGTGTTTTTTTTATTTCCATTTTTTATTTATTTTGAAATTATTTTATAGCAATATTTGGTGGTTTTACCCACTTAAGCTTCTACTTTTTTTAAATTTAAATTTTTTAAATTTTTTTACTATGCGCAAGGCTTGCTTTTAATATGTTAAGAAATTTGTCCACTTGATAAAATTTGAATTGAATAATTCTAGCTACCAACATTTGGGTTTCCATCTCAACATTAATATTTTTTGGGAAGACAGAAGAAAGTCGTAAAGGTAACATTTTTTTTAAAAAAGCTTTGAAAATAAAAAACATCATTTGGTAGTTTTTAAATTAAAAAAATCGTTAAAATTGTCAATCGGTCACAGCCAATTATTAAAGAGACAAATTCGAATTTGTGGCAGCTCCCAATATAGTTTTAAATAGAATCGGAATAAAAAACTCTAAAAATTTAGAAATGTTGTATAAAGGTGTCCCGATACACAAGCTGTATCATATTTGGAAGTGTTCAATAAAAGTTTAAAAAAAAAGTTTCTTTAAAATATGTGAAATAATTTTTTATAAATTTAATTTTTATTAAATTAGGATATGAACTGTGGATATTATAAATGATTTGAAATTAGTTCTGGATTTAGTTCATTTATTTTAATTTCTGAAAACTTTTTTACAAAGAAAAATTTTTATAATAAAATATTACAATAAATAAAATATTATAAAAATGTTTCTTTTTAAAAAAGTTTTTAGAAATTAAAATAAATGACTTAAAAACCAGAATTAATTTTAATTCAGTTATAATATCCACAGTTCAGATCCTAAATTAATAACAATTAAATTATAAAACGCATGGCACTGTGCTTCGTACATTAATTTTTAACTCATAACAATCAATATGATACTGAAGCAGCATCTATAATGTTGTAAATAAATAAGTAAGAATGACAAAAATAAAAATTGTATTCGTGTCCGATCAATAATTGAAACAAAAGCAAAAACAAATGTACAGGATGAAATTCAGATAGAACGTTGAAGAGATACTTTGGTTTGTGTGTCGACTTCGTCTATCCAAATTAATATTGATATGAATACTCCTCGTGTTCTTATTTACAAAATTTGTTGGTTAAACAGATGATGTTTACAACTACACAACTAAAAGTACTTAGATGCGAGGAATGCTGATGAAGGACGTGGCGGTCTAGAAAGTGCAGCATTTCATTTTGCTAGCATCTAATTTTTCTTGTTTTGTTTGGAAAACGTCCGCATACATTTGTAAAATAAATTTTTCTATCATAAAAATTTGTCGAAATTAAAACAAATAAACTAAAAGCCATAATTAATTTCAATTCATTTATAATTTCATTTCATTTGTTTTTAATGAAACCCATTACGTAAATGCAAAAGCTGTTAATTTATTCTCTCTCCAAGAAAAAAATTCTTTTATTTTCTCGTTACCAATTATTGCTGAATGTTTTATGTAAATGAAACTCTTTTCAATATTTTATCCGCATTGATCAAATAAACAAATAGAAAAGTAAAAAGAATATGTAGTGAAATTTGCTAAAAATTCTTGATATTTCTAATTTTTTCATTAAATCAGATAATAAATTTTTAGGCCAATAAAATTACCTACCATTAAAAAATATACTGAATTTTCATAATGGCCATGTGATTGGCCACACTAAATTATGTTAAACTGCATTATTAAGGTTAGAAGTAATATGTACTTTTTACATTTTTCTGCATAAAATTCCCTTTGATTTGGATTTAAGTTTGATTATGGTTTTTGTTCGGAAAGCAGAGTTGCATTGCTAGAAATTAAAAAATTTCTTTCTGTGGGCCTTCATTTTAACCCGGCCAAATTTAGATTTAAAAATTTTTTAATTGTCACACTACTCAGAATCTTGATATTAGCGATTACATTTTTTCTCTGATTTATAAAAATTAAATAAAATTTTTATTTAATTTTTTAATTAATTATCAATCAATTATCAAAAAGCTCATATTTCCTAAGCTACATGAGACAGTTCATAATACAGTACATTTTTTAAGTATTTAACTGTGGACAGAGACAGGACAAATTGCCTGAATAAAACACAAAACTATCAATAAATATACTTTCTCTTTTAGTTCTGGCAACAGAAAAAAAAACGAAAAAATAAATTTTGTACAAGCTATGTATGGCTTGTTGCACCACAAAAGTCACTTAATAAGCAACAACCTCTGTTTTACAGTTGTACAAATTTATACTTAATATACGAAAAATAAATATGTTACCTCATACATATATAAAAGTTTTCCACAACACCACAAGTGCGATGAAGATAATCTACGAATCAAAAAGGAAAAAGTAACAAAAAAAAAAAGACAAAAGTTTCTTTTGAAATTCTTTTGTCTGTTAAGCAGAAAACCATGTATGGAAGTGTCAAAGCGACGAAATTTGTTCAAAATTCTTGTTGAAATTTAGAAAGTTGTCACATGCACAAAACTTCTTCATTATCAGAGATAATAAGTTTTCACGAAGTTTAAGTCGGCTTAGCAAAAAAAATTGTAGTTAGAACAAAAAACGAAGTGCTTGTTTGTGCGCAGCTTCTAAAAGTTTCTATCAAACAACAGTCAGCTACGAAAAGTAACTTAAAACAAAACTAGATACAAAAAATTATAAAATGACTTGGGATAGTGAAAATATTTTTTTTACTTTTTGTTATATTATATTATATGGTCTTAACTTATGCTTGTTTTAAAGATGTTATCAGCGAAAAAAAACAAGATCCGCACAAATTCGACTCCTAGCATGGTGACACCTTACTAATAAACTAGATAATTACCACGACTTGGAAAATTTCGTCAATTTTAGGTGAAATCAAACGTATCACCGATATCGCAATCTCTTTATAAGAGGCAAGTAAACAGGCTTTTTATAATGCGTCAATATTAGCATCGAATTTAAAAATTTATTTTTTCAAAAATTTGTAAAATCGGATCAAGAAAATTAAAGTATTTCAAAACAAAAGATCGTGAGAAGGAGACAGGAAACATGCAGCAGTGCTATATTAGGCTATGCCGAATTTAATATACCCTTTACCATACAGTTAATCTAGTTGAGTAAAGAACTCCAATAAAAATAAAAAAAAAACTTGGGGTGAGAGGGATTAAAAAATAAGTACTATATCTTATTTTACATAAAAATGTCATTGGTTCCTAATGAGGGTTAAGCATTTTTTTAAATTTAAGTATTTCCTGAAAGATATCTTCAAAAGCTTTTAAATAACTTCCATATTTATATCCTAAAAATATAGTGTAACATCGTATTTTTCTATGAAAAGATCAGAGGATCATAACTCGGAAAATGTGGGCGAGTGCCAGTTTTTCGCTTGACGATGTTTCTTCTATTTTAGTTCTCTATCGCCTCATTTGTTTTTAATTTTAATTTGTAATGAAACAAGCATTAGGTCAGTTTTAAAATAATAAACAATATTTTTATTTGACCTAGTGCTTGTTTCATTACAAAATAAAATTAATTATAATAAAAGGTCAAAAAAAAAACATTAACATTTAATTCTCATTTGTTTTTTTTTTTCTGTTTTAATTGGATTTTTAATTAGAAATGCAAAAATTAGAGACAGGCGTGGTGGTTTGCATGATGCCTCGAAGTAGATGGACCAATCTTGCTGATTATAAATAGCAAAATTTTCGAAACTATGTCTGATCGGTTGTTGTATTTAAATATTCTGAAGCTTATCTTGTGTCTGATTTCAACAAGAACTCAGACGGAAATCGTTCAATCGACTTTGCTACGCCTATTTATAAACGTTGAAAAGCTGCTTCTATGGGGAAAATGCAATAGATAATATTTTTTGCTATGGGTCTACGCTAGCTCGCCTGCGTCTGCAATTCCTGGGAAACCGGTATTACTATTTTATGTCTTTGATGATAAAGTCGATTTTCAAATTTCCTTTCACTCTTCTCTTTATTGACTTTTTTAAAGTTTTTAAAACTGCCTTAATTTGTCGAAATTTTTTTAAATCCATTTAGAGTTTTTACACGATGCGAACACAGACAGACAGACGGACAGATAGACAGTAAGAAAAAAATCCCAAAACTCCAAAGCTTTGTATTCCATATCGATTTACTCTACACCAATATCAAATTTTTTCAAAAAGTATTTCATGTACAGGCATTACCCCGTTACAGTTTTATTATATTTAAAGATGTGCCAAATTTATAATAAAATATAACGTGCTGCCTGATCCAATTGTTATCGCTACATCTATCACACACCCCTATCTGTAGAACAGTTACTGCTTGGCAGTTGAAGTTTTACCAGTATTATTATGTCTACAAAAACTTATAAAAAATTGAAGTAAGAAAATATTTAAAAATATTGTCTCTTTAGTGACATAATTTTCTCGTGTATAAGCTTTTTTCTTTAACGGTATTTCATATATTCAAATTATATTTAAATTTAGTAAAAGCATAAATTTTGCACACATGTGTGTATAAAAACTTTGGTAACATCTCTAAATATTAAAGATAACAACGATTAACTGAATTGTACAATTATCAATCAGACATCCAAATTAATAATTTACTTTAATTTAAGTTAAATTCCTTAATCTATTTCTGTTTTAAACAGTTTCTAAACTCAAACAAATTTATTTGCATTTTCTTTTAGTTTAATATCTGTTTTAATTTGTTTCAAAAAGCTGCAAATCTGTCTATTACCGAATGAACACAAATAAACATCATAAAATGATCAATACCACAAAACTCCCAATAAACAAATATTTGAAGCTAAATGTTCATAATAGAGATAGTTCAATAGCAAATAGAAAAATCAGTTTGTTGATTCAATGAAAAATCTGGTTTGATTGTACAAAAACTATTAAAACAAACAAACAAAGCCACTTATGCCACATGCACTTTAAAGCATTGGCAGTGAATAAGTTGACGTGCTATTACTTTTTCATATGTAATGCAACGATTAGTGATAACAAATAGGGGGTTGGTACACTGCACAGTACATTAGGGACATAAAAATAGAAATCTCCTCAAAAAGAATGTGTTTTTTTTTTTTTTAAATGCCAATTAACTTTGAACTAAACTTAAGTCTGTGAACAAATGCAAACACTGAACAAAAGCCAAATTTTTAAATCTATTACTGCAGGCAGATGTGGCAAAGTAGTTTTTACTTATGCAGCCTAATGGGCAGACATCACCTATTTATCAATTAAATTGTACTGAATTTTAATATTGATAGAGTTTCACTAATTCTATAAAAATTAATTTTATTTTAATTTACATACCTATTTTTAATTTAGTTTTAATACAAAAAAAATATTATGCACACGATTAAATAATAACAATGAACGTTATCGTTGCAAATAAAACCAAATAAAATATTAAAAATTCTATCAGAAATATTTATGTAAATACGATCCATAAAGCGACATCATTGAACTAAATAGTAATAAAAATAAATAATATAGTTTCAAAAAAATATTCTGTTTTGCTTAATTTTAATTTTACTACAAAGACTTCAAATGTTTAGATTCTAAATAAAATAATAGTTATTCAAACAGCCATAGCATGATAATTATAAAAAAACAACATGTATGTTCAATGGAGTATGAAGTGATAAGAATAAATTTACAGTAAAACAAACACGATAATAAAGGAAATATTTTTTCATTCCTGTAACTAATAAATCTTAATTATATACTATAAAATTTTTAATAAATAAAATAACAATAAAAAGGTAAAATGGTTGTATGTTTGTCAAGTATCATAAATTCCGAAACCGTCATAGAATAATTTTATGCAATAACCACAGGCAGAAAATATTTTAATCTTATTTAATAATGTACGAATGAATCAAACTAAAAAACATATTTTTTTCGTAATCACAGAACCTTGGAAACAAGTTCAATAATTTTGATTAAAATGTCGAAAGTTTCAATGTTCATTTGACGGATAAAAGAATAAATTACTTACAGAAATATTTTTATTTTTAAAATAAAAAAATTATTTTTTTTAATATTATGCTTTTTTATCTCATTAAAGTATCAAATCCTTGATATCGAGCATTGAAGGTAAAAGCACGTCTCGGTGGCTATTTCGCTACCGAATACTTAGCTCTTCAGGAATTTTTTTTATTTTTGTTGTCTAACACTGGTTGGATTTCATTTAGTACAAGTGATAGATTTAAGATTTAAAAACCTATGGTTTGTTCGATTATTTTTAAATATTAATAAGCAATTAAAAAAAATAAAAATATCGATTTCTTTGAAATTTTTACAATACTATTTTGTTTAATAAGATTTTATTTCGGACAATACCATAGTAAGTAAAACAAAAAAAAAAAAAAAAAAAAAAAAAACAACGAAAAAAAAATATTATCGCACTGTTTTTATAAATAGCAAAGCATTCAATGTGCTAAATTAGCTTGACTTCTTCTTCCAATTATTAGAAAACATTTTAGTAGAAACACAAATCGATCCGATAAACTTTCTTAACAGTTGTTGCTACCACACTTTTTTCTAGGTGTAAGTTCAATCTATTGAATTCTTCTTTAATTTTTTCGTTTTTGATCATATAAAAACACTTAAATGTTTAAACTCTTTGTTGTAGGTCAAAAATAGTACTGAGCAAAAGGAAAGTGGTTATAAAAATTCGATTAGAAGTAACAGTAGGAAAAAAATGAACAAAAAAAGGCAGTCAAAATAAAAATAGCCATGTATTGGAGAATAAACTGTCTACAAGGAAACACGATATAAAAATCACAAATCACTTAAACTGATTTATTTCTTTATGAAGTTAACCATAAAACAAAATCAAATATTTCTTGATTAAAATAAAATCCAAAACAAATTTTTGAAACTATAGAGACTACCTTTCATTTTATATGGTATACTTGTTATAGTGGACAAAATAATACTTCGTCTTTATATATCGCGTACCTGACTATAACGATTATAAAGAAGATTCAACATAAGTGATAATACCACTTCTACAAGAATACCTTGTAAGTTTTTTGCTTTCTTATGATTTCAAGATTTTAAGGGAGCAAGTTTTATCAACTATGGGGATACTCTTTCATTTTAGCCGTATGCTTTTGTTGTGCAGCGCACATAGTGAAAATTTGTAGTTTGTCCCTACAGCGGTTAAAAAGATTAGACTACATTAAAAAACATCAGCAGTCATTAAGTCACCCTCTGTTTTATTTACACTTCTCATTGCTAGCAAAATAATACAAAACTGGTTTGTAGTCGTTTTTTCTATAACTGTTTAAAGAATTCACTAAACTACTTTAACTATAAGGGCCCCCTTAATTTTCCAAAATCAAATTTTATAAGTGTTTTTATAGCAGAATTTAAAATACTGCTGCTTGTAAATTTCAACCGTCTGTCTGCAACGTTAAACACTGTGGCCATATACATCAAAATTTTTCAATTTTAAATGGTGCACTTTACCGTTAATATTGCACGTAAAAAACATTTACATATGTTGTATGGGGATACCCTTTAATCTGTAAACATAGCCTTTAAAAAAAAATTTTTTTTCAAAATCGGTTTAAAAATTAAAGTGTAGGAGCTAGAAGTAAATAAATAAATAAAATAATAAAAAATACAAATGTATACATGTAAACATGTTTCCGGCAAAATAAGTGAGCTATGTACAAGCTTCAAATTTTTGTTTAGGTTTGATAGAATTTTTCCACGTTATATGTCAGTTGCAATCTTGCTCTTATTAAAAAAAAATGATTTTGTATTAAAGAAAAAAACTCTGCTATTCGATTAGGCGATATATGATTAAACGACATAATAAATTTATAAACATTTTGAAACCGAAATTTAACACCTTTGAGTAATTAAGTAGGTTAGGTTAGGTTAGGTTAGGCAAGTGGCCGTGTTGTCACAGCCCACTTGGGTCCATTGATTGGTCCCTTTGTTTTACCTGGTGTTAGAAGAGAAAGAGAAGAAGAAACAGAGAGAGTTATTAAGTAAGGTTAAACAATTTTTTTAACCTCTATTAGACAGCAGTTTAATAAGTAAATAATTTCAAGCCCATTCGCTAGGAAATTATTATGTTGCATTTTTCTATCCATGTAATAAATAAACAAACAAAACATTAGTATTACTGACTTGCTGGTGCTTTATGTTGGGCTTAAATCATATAAAAATAGAATTTTTTTCCTACGTGGAAATGGTCAGTAATTGTGAGCATGATTTTTAGTATTTTTTAAATTTGTTTTAAACGATTTGGCAATTGAAACATTCAAATATGCTGGTCTATTTAACATCAATTTATCATGAAATTATGTTAGTGAAATTGAAATGATTCAATGTCATCTATAAATTATTTATCTATTTTTTCATTAGTTTATAAATTAAAGACAACTACATGCTGCAAATCATACATGTGTGTTCTAACTGCATAATACCTCGTATTTTTCTAAAGACATGTTGAATTCCATTTGCATTTAAGTTTTAAGTTTAGCTTTTCGACATGATTTCAATTGTTAGTCATTTATTTTTCAACTTTAAAATGTAGATGGATTCAAACATCCTACGATAGTGTTATAACGTTGTTCAATAATTTCTGCAAAGTTCTACATTATCTAAAAACAAAATTTTATATTGTTGTTACTACTTTTCGTTTATATGTAATGCAAACTGCCCTAAATAACAATTGGAATTTACAAAACTTAAAAAAATTGTACTTGATATTGAACACCGCAAATGATGCAGTCATGCAACCATTCCAACTGGGTTAAACAATGTAAAAACTTAAATTTTCATACTTGCACTTGAGTATTTTTTTTTTTTTTTTTTTTTTTTTTTTTTTGTAGTATTGTCATAACGAAATTCCCAGAGTCACATGAAGGCATATGCAAGGATTTTAGAAACTATTTTTTTTTAAGAAAAGAGTTTCCCGAGAATTATTGGAGCAAAAGTAAGAAATTATATTTAAATAAGAAAAGTTTTGTTGTCATACCTTTCGGTGAAGACCGTCGTCACTGGCTGTTTATTTAGTACGATTGGCGAGCGCTTTCGATGTAAAGACATCATTTTCAAGCCGCGTTTTGATTAGTACTGGTTAGATAGTGTAACGTGTTTGTTGCATAGATAGTGGTGGGTACAGGTAGTTTTGTCCGTTAAGATGGTGTCTATTTAAAAATGGTATTATGCAGGTAGATTGCCTGATATCTGTCATCTTTATTGAAGGTATATAATTTTAATATTTCTGTCTTTTATTATTAGGTAGGTAAGTGTGACCATCTGTGGGTGTTTTGCGTTTGTAAGTTTGTTTTAATAGTTTAAGTGGTGTAAAAATTGTGTCCGAGGTTGTATTTACCTGTTCGTTAATTATATCTCCGTTAAACGTTCGTGTTTTGTATATTTCCATGTTTTCAAGAATGTCCAGTCTTCGTCCTTTTTTACTAGGATGTATTAACGTCATACATTCATCTATTTCCCTTGGCTCGTGTTCATGTGTGTTAAGGTGTATTGCGAAGTTAGAGTCTTCTCTTTTCCGTTTATATGATCGTATGTGTTCTGTGAACCTTGTTTTTAATGTTCGTCCAGTTTGTCCTATGTATGTATGGTTGCAGGTGCAAGTAAGTCTGTATACTCCGCTGGTGTTAAATTTATCGGTTATTTCTGTTGATGTCTTGAGATTGTTGCGTAGAGTATTGCTCGTCTTTAGTGCTGTCTGTAAACCTTCTTTTTGAAAAAGGTTAGTTAATCTATATATTTCTGGTCCTGTGTAAGTAAAAATGTGTCGTCGTGTTGTATCGATTGTCTCCTTGTTTTCTTTCTTCTTGTTTTTAGTGTTGTATTGTCTAAGTAGTTTGTCGATAGTAGTGCAGTTGTAACCGTTATTTTTAGCTATAGTGTAAATTGTGTCCAGTTCTTTGTTATATTTGTCTGGAGAAAGTGGGACTCTCTTAAGTCTGTTAATCATATGTCTAAATGCTGCGAGTTTATGTTGGGTGGGATGGTTTGAGGAACTGTGGATAGTAATGTCTGTTGTGGTTGGTTTTCTGTATATGTCAAAGTTTAATGAGTCAATTCCTCGTGTTATTGTTATGTCAAGATAATGTAAAGTTCCGTCTTTCTCTTTTTCCATTGTGTATGTGATTTTATTATGTATTGTGTTTAAATCCGTTAGAATTTTTTCTGCGTTGTCCCTTTCTAGGATGCATATTATGTCGTCTACGTATCTGTAATAATGAGTTATTTTATGTTTTTCCATTAGGGTTGTGATGTGTAGTTGTTCTAAATGTTGCATAAATATCTCTGTAAAAATTGCGGATGTCGGGTTTCCCATGCCGAGTCCATCAGGTAATTTATAAAAGTTATTGTTAAATCTAAAGTAGTTTTGTTTTAGTATCGTTTTTGCAATATCCATTATTTCGTTAATATATTGATTGTCGTATAAGTTGAAAAGCATGTTACGTAGAATTGTTAACGTTTCTTGTGTGGGTATTGATGTATATAAGTCCTTAATGTCGTAGGAAACAAGTCTCGTATTTTCGGTAATTTTGATGTCCTTAAGTTTATTGATAAGGTCTTGTGTATTGTGCAACATGTATATGTTCTGCAAATTTATTTTCTCTTTCAATAATATGGTGAGGTGTTTAGCCAAGTTATATGCAGGTGCAGGCTTGTAATTTACTATAGGTCTGATCGGTATATTTTCCTTGTGAATTTTGGGTTGTGCTCTAAGTGTAGGGGGTCCTGGATTCATGTTCATGTATATGTATAGTTTACCGTCAGTAAACGTTTTACAGCGTTTTAGTAGGCTGCGTATTTCCTTTTGGAATGAAGCCTGCACCTGCATATAACTTGGCTAAACACCTCACCATATTATTGAAAGAGAAAATAAATTTGCAGAACATATACATGTTGCACAATACACAAGACCTTATCAATAAACTTAAGGACATCAAAATTACCGAAAATACGAGACTTGTTTCCTACGACATTAAGGACTTATATACATCAATACCCACACAAGAAACGTTAACAATTCTACGTAACATGCTTTTCAACTTATACGACAATCAATATATTAACGAAATAATGGATATTGCAAAAACGATACTAAAACAAAACTACTTTAGATTTAACAATAACTTTTATAAATTACCTGATGGACTCGGCATGGGAAACCCGACATCCGCAATTTTTACAGAGATATTTATGCAACATTTAGAACAACTACACATCACAACCCTAATGGAAAAACATAAAATAACTCATTATTACAGATACGTAGACGACATAATATGCATCCTAGAAAGGGACAACGCAGAAAAAATTCTAACGGATTTAAACACAATACATAATAAAATCACATACACAATGGAAAAAGAGAAAGACGGAACTTTACATTATCTTGACATAACAATAACACGAGGAATTGACTCATTAAACTTTGACATATACAGAAAACCAACCACAACAGACATTACTATCCACAGTTCCTCAAACCATCCCACCCAACATAAACTCGCAGCATTTAGACATATGATTAACAGACTTAAGAGAGTCCCACTTTCTCCAGACAAATATAACAAAGAACTGGACACAATTTACACTATAGCTAAAAATAACGGTTATAACTGCACTACTATCGACAAACTACTTAGACAATACAACACTAAAAACAAGAAGAAAGAAAACAAGGAGACAATCGATACAACACGACGACACATTTTTACTTACACAGGACCAGAAATATATAGATTAACTAACCTTTTTCAAAAAGAAGGTTTACAGACAGCACTAAAGACGAGCAATACTCTACGCAACAATCTCAAGACATCAACAGAAATAACCGATAAATTTAACACCAGCGGAGTATACAGACTTACTTGCACCTGCAACCATACATACATAGGACAAACTGGACGAACATTAAAAACAAGGTTCACAGAACACATACGATCATATAAACGGAAAAGAGAAGACTCTAACTTCGCAATACACCTTAACACACATGAACACGAGCCAAGGGAAATAGATGAATGTATGACGTTAATACATCCTAGTAAAAAAGGACGAAGACTGGACATTCTTGAAAACATGGAAATATACAAAACACGAACGTTTAACGGAGATATAATTAACGAACAGGTAAATACAACCTCGGACACAATTTTTACACCACTTAAACTATTAAAACAAACTTACAAACGCAAAACACCCACAGATGGTCACACTTACCTACCTAATAATAAAAGACAGAAATATTAAAATTATATACCTTCAATAAAGATGACAGATATCAGGCAATCTACCTGCATAATACCATTTTTAAATAGACACCATCTTAACGGACAAAACTACCTGTACCCACCACTATCTATGCAACAAACACGTTACACTATCTAACCAGTACTAATCAAAACGCGGCTTGAAAATGATGTCTTTACATCGAAAGCGCTCGCCAATCGTACTAAATAAACAGCCAGTGACGACGGTCTTCACCGAAAGGTATGACAACAGTATTTTATTTACTGGCGGAATAAATCCAATTAACTTAATACCAAGAAAAGTTTTGTTTACAATTTAAGTTTTTTTTAAGTTTACAACGCCAATTTAAAAATTTGTTATATTTTCGATTGAACGCAGAGCAATTGTGATTTAAGTAAAAAAAAATCTCTTCATTTTTATTTTTTACAGAGAAACCCTTTTGCAATGGTAACGCAAACCTAAAGTGTTGCAGGATGCATTCATGCGTATTTGTGTGTGATAACATGAATAGTAATTTTTCATTTTCACAAATCAATGAGTGCAATATGGTGCACCATCGTCACAACCCACTTAAAGCTTAAATTCTTTGACGACACATCTGCAACTAGCTGTGATTCCATTCATACTTCAGTACATCCAAATAACAAAACACAATAAAATGGAGAATTATTTTTGCACTAATTGTCACAAAACGATCTGTGATAGAGAAAAAAATTACTTACTTTATAAAATAGAACGAACTTAGTGTTATATTAGCAGTGCGTACAATAACTGAAAGGTCTAAGCTGTGTTGAAAATTAACCAGAAACCAATATTATATTTTTTAAATTTTTTTAAATTTTTTTAAATATTCAGTTGAATAAAAAGTAAAAAGGACACAAAATATGTTCTTTAAATTTTAAGAGTTATATCCTTACAACTCACTTATAGATCTGTTTGTTTTTTATTTGGTTTAAATTTGTGGTAACTAAAGAATACTTTGTAACTGGAAAATATTAACCTTAATAACATAAATATAACAATGTTAAGGCGATATGTAATTATTGGTAGCATAAAAAATTACAAGGTAAAGCAAATTATAACGTGTTCATCGGTTTTATTCGACAAAAAAAAATTTAATTATGTATCATTAAGGTCTTTTTGAAGCCCGATTACCTTTTTAATTATGAAAAGTAACACGACATAATAAATTAAAAAAAAATTATTCGAAAGACATATAATGGCATTAAAATATCATAATGATTTCGGACATACGGTCAGCGTGGCTGTTCTTGATAAAGCGCATTCTCTACGTTCTATTGCTGGTCAATTTTTTGAAAACTCCTGGCATCACTTGCTAGTTTATTAGCATTAAGCAGTGAATTCCCATGCCCCAGCATAATGTTACCGAGAGGCATCAAATCACACGAACATGAAGGTCAAGTGTAATACAATTATGCTATCAGAGTATAATCCTCATCAAACGATCCGTTATAGATTAAGACCGTTTCATATGTGTAAGGTTCCTTTAGTAATAGGCACGTCAAGCTAAAATTGACCTCACCGCTGATAACAATTTTTCGATTAAACATTGGATCAGTTTCTAACCACTCTAGAAACATTAACACTTTAATTCTCATACCAAGTGAATCTGTTATGGGTATAGGCCAAGATCTTGTTGAAAAATTTTGCACATAGTTGACGAACAGAGCCTGTAAAAATGTGGATAGCATTTCTTGATTCCCTAGAATAATCTGCTTATAAATAGGAAAAAGAGAGCAAAGTATAACAGTTTGTATGACTTTTATCCTTTCGTAATTTCAGCAGGGTTAAAAAAGTTTTACATTTAATCATTATTTTTAACTTCCACATGTGGTTTGGGTCATAAATAAACTCTTTTTATTATGAAATTTATTGTTTATTTAATTTATAATTTATTGTTATTTTTTTTTTTTAGTTTTTATTGACTTACTGAAAAACGCATTCTTTATTGCTTATTGTGGTTTTGACGATTTTAATATTTATTTATTTAATATGAGTTAAAATAATTGCTCACCATCTGCGTTTAATTTACTTGTGGCTGATTTTATGTATATTCGGCGCTTAATGAACATAACAGTTCTGCTGATGTTTTACTCCGCGGATTCATTTATTGCTTAAAGACAAATGTGTATGTATACATACATATGAATAAATGAATGTGTGTACGCATGTGTGAGATATTATTCTCTATTGTTAACCGACTCAAATAAGAGAATGATGTTATCAAGTCGACTGAATGTTGCTTTTTTATGTTTGTGACTGCATAAGTTTTTCTTTATTTCAAAGTTATGCTTACAGAGTAGTATCGTTTTAAAATCAGCTCAAAATTTGAAAAATTAAGAGCATTTTTTTTTTAAGTCGACCGCTGCAGTTCCCAATGGCAAAAATCAATCTAAACATTAAAGGTGTCCCCGTAGGTAACGAAAATTTACATATATTGGACAATATGACGATTATTTTGACCATTATAATAACATGTATAAATCTCAAAAATTGAAGGATGCCCCAATATTTCACTTAATTTAAGAATTGAAATTTAAAAACATACTGTAGTGTCAACTCCGCTATAACAACAAGTATAAAATTTGTATTTGTAAATAAAAGGGTATCACAATAGTTGATGTAACTTGATGTATGTGGTCAAACTTTAAACAGAATAGACAGACACTTGAGACTTACTAGGGACCTTTGTTGCTAAGACCGCTATAACAAGACTTATGCAATTTGAATTTAGAAATTGAAGGGTGTTCCTAAAAGTGATATAATTTGAGCTGTGTGGAGATACCTTTTGAATAGTTTTATACAAACACTTGATGATTAGACAGAATGTTCACTACTTTGTTGGTTATAATAAAAACAAAAAATTTTAATACATAATTTAAAGGATGTTACAATAGTTGATGTAATTTAATGTGTCAGCTAAACTGTTAAGCCGTTATGGACTGCCGGCTGAAACTCAAAACGTACCTGAGTGCTAATTCTATTGGAACAGCAAGTATAAAATTTGAATTTGGAAATTAAAGGCAGCCCTAATGATTTATGTAATTTTATGTATTTGGACAAACTGTTAAACAGTCGTAGAAAGATGGTTAAAATTTAGAAATAGATTGTATTGCTAGGTCCGATATATCATTAAATATATAATCTGAATTTTTAAATTAGAAAGGTTTCCAATGTTTATTGAATTTGATGTTTGTGGTCTTAGTTTTAAAACGTTATAGATAGCTTGCTAAAAATTATAGACACCTTTGTTGCTAAGTTCGCTGAACAACAAGCACAAAGTTTGAAATTGGAATTCAAATTTGCCCTTATAATTATTGTTATTTGATATATAGGTTAACGAACCTATCGATATACTCTCTTCGTTGACTGTTTGGAATGTTAAATATTTTAATTTTGCTTTGTTGCTAAGTTGATTT
This sequence comes from Cistogaster globosa, assembly GCA_937654795.1. Classification (NCBI taxonomy): domain Eukaryota; kingdom Metazoa; phylum Arthropoda; class Insecta; order Diptera; family Tachinidae; genus Cistogaster; species Cistogaster globosa. Next base: position 138,997,664 of record OW569403.1, read on the forward strand.
TTTTTAGGAATAAGTATTATTTCGAATAATGGTAAGAAATTATGTAAATGACAACCGTTACAATAATCTTTAAGACAAAAATTCATTCATATTTTCATACTTAGCTTAATTCATTCATAAAAATAGAACACTTAATCATTATTAATTCTGATCTTGATTAGATTGCTCCTACGTTTAATAAAAATATTCCTTAACCTTAAAAATGAAAACTTGGAAATCAAAAATAAAAAAATGTTAAATCTCTAAGTAAGTCTGTTCAATGTTGGAGATTTTAAAAGTCAAAAAGGACATTTGGAAAATAAAATTAAAAAAGAATAAGAAACTGATAAAAATTAATAATAAAAGGTAGAAAATTAGATTAATTGCATTTTAAAACGAAATGTGTGTCTAATAAAATTTCCACATACGATAGTGGAATCAAAATTATTTCAAATTTCAAAGAAAAAAATTTATAACATGCAAACGAAATTAAAACTTTAAAGAGCTAAAGTCGAATGTAAAATATTTAAAATTCTACATAGTAGAAAACAATATAAAAGTATTAAAAACAAAAAATAAAAACTGAATATTTATATGGTAACCCTACCATGACGCTGTGAAAAATAAATTTTTGTCTGCGAATAATATTAACAAAATAAGTTTAATGAAATAAATACTTGATAAAAATCACACAATAATACATAAAAACTCTTTAAGTTTACTAAATATTAACATATTAGTAATAAATTCTATTGTGAAGGTATAAAGAGAGAAAAGTAAAAAGTAATTTCTTATCATACTTTATTACTACCTGTTTGATTCAAAAAGATGCCGGCTAAAACAAATTTAGATGCCTTTGCTCTACAACTTGAAAAAGGTATTCTGGAAATTAATAAAAATATTGATAATAAATTGGAAGTGCATCGGCAAATTACTGAAAGTCAGATAACTAAAGCAATGCAAGAGTTTGAGGTTAAGGTCGATGATGTAGTGTCCGAAATCAAAAGAGAATTTAGTGCAAAATTAAAAAATGTTACAACAGACCTTGAGCACTGCTACGAATTTATTAAACAAGTAGATAAAAGTACCTCAAGCAAGTTGTCTGACTATGAAAAATCTAGCAATATATTGATTCGACGTATAAATCGACCAGATGTCATTATAACTGGATTGCCAGCAGCTATTTCGAACCTTGCTGATGTAATTGTTAAGCTTGGGTCAATTTACAATATCCCAGTAGTGGCTAGTGATATAAATCAGTGCATATATATTAAAAAGAACAAAGAAGTTCTTGTAAGATTTAACAATATAAATGTCAGAGATCAAATAATGAAAAAGTACTTTGCAACACATACTCTTAAATTGAACGACCTTATCGGTGGTGGGATCATGGAAAGGGTATATTTGAATGAACATTTAACACCCATGGCAAATAAGCTGCTCTTTTTATGCCGTAAACTAAAAAAAAGCAAGCAAATTACTAAATACAAATTCCGTAATGGTGATCTACCAACAGCGGAGATTTTTACAAGCGATGGAACAATAATGAAGTTAGATTTATTTGCTTTATTGGATAGATACACAGAACTTTCAAAGGCCTAAGATCCTACGGATGTGCTGTTGGAGGGAGGTACATTGCAAATTAAAATTCTCTTAATTTTAATTTATTATCTTTATATAATATAAACTGCTTTGTAAAGACAAGAAGGTAAAATATCCAGCATCAATATATAATGATATTAAGTTCTTCATCGCTGATTAATACTGCACTAAGATGTATCATTATCATTACTCTTTCTTTTCTGTACAATCTTGTCACAATTGTAAAACTTATCTTTCAACGATAATTACTTACCTGATAAAGCAGATTTGCTTTGATGAATAATTTGAATGTAATTTTATACTATTTTACACTTGCTATATTCTTTTTATGTCACTTAAATCTAGTAAGCAGATTACATATGTAAGTACCTTTGTAAAATTATTTAGAACAACATGTTCACTTATTTGTTCACTATTTAAAACAACCTAAAGGGTTATATATGTATGAATTTTTATTTACATAAGTATACACATACAAGTATGTAAATATGTATCATTTTTCTTTCTTCCTACAATTTTTTTTCTCGCTCATATTCATTATTTCGGTGTTTATTTTATTAAATTTTTTTGTTAAAATTATTATCGACAAATTAGATAAATAGAAAATATTTTGATGAAACTATATGAAATGATATTTGTGATTATATTTTTATATATAGTATTTGTAGTACGGCTTCAATTTGTAACTGCTATTGATGACTTCCGTTAGCGCGAATTTGGGTCCTATTGTTAGCGATGAGCATGAACTTGCTATTTGTTTAAATGATCCCTTGTCTAGTCTTAGCATTGGACATTGTAACTGCCAAAGCATAAGGCCAGCTATTTATTCTACGAAGTTTAACGAACTGAGTAGCTTTCTCCAATATTCATCACTTGACATTTTTGCTGTGACGGAGACTTGGCTAAAACCACATGTACCAAACGCCTCAATGACCATACCAGGATACAATTTTTGTAGGAATGACCGACCGGAGGGGAGAAGTGGTGGTGTTGGAATATATTTGTCCAATAAGATTCGTTTTAAACCTATTAGTCTGAGATCTTACTATGGGGAATGTGAAATTCTATTCATTGAAATAAATATTGGTACGAGTATTATTTTATTTGGGGTCACATATTTACCGAAAGGAAACTTAGATATTTTTGAGAGTACTGTAGGCGATATTTTTGATAAATATGAAAATATAGTGATTGTTGGAGACTTTAACAACAACTTATTTAATCCTGCAAAATCAACAAAATTAAGATCCTTATGTGATCGAGTTAACTTATCCGTAGCCCATAACTCGTTGCCAACTTACTTTGATGTCCAGCATAACTCCACATCGCTTCTGGATTTTTTTCTTGTTAGCAATGTATCAATAATAAACAGTTCTGGTCAAGTTCAATGTCCATTTCTTTCCCATCACTCTTTAATTTACTCGACTTTTAATTTCAGCTGTCTACTAAATGTACAAAACGATAACTTATATAGAGAATATCGCAACTACTCTTTATTTAGTACAAACGATATAATCTCTTGTTTAGCAGAACATGATTTTTCTACATTTTATAACACAACTGATGTTAACTATCATGTATCAGAACTAGATGATTTAATATCTAGAATGTTTTTAAGAGTACCAGTTTCGACAATAAGAATTAAAAAAAATCAAGAGTGGATGAACTCGAGGAAGATAATTTTTGCTAGATCTATGAGGGACATTGCGTTTAGGGCGTACATGAGAGATCGAACTACAACCAATTGGAGGACTTTTTGTAGGCTCAGAAATAAAGCAAAAAAGGTTATACGTAATGCAAGAAAAGCTCACTACTCGAAAGTATTTGATGGCAATAACTCGAAAGAATTGTGGAATCAACTAAGGTCTGTAGGACTGGGAAAATCTCATCTTGAGAAAGATGACATTGACGTTAATCTTATTAACGACCATTTTTGTAATGGACTGGAGATTAATAGAAATAATGAATCTGAATTAGAATCCGAAGTTTTTCTTGATCATCATGAGAGTTTTTCTTTTTCCCGGGTTGAAATGTCTGATCTGCTTATTGCATTCCAAAAAATTAAAACTAATGCTGCCGGAGTGGATGGCATTCCGTTTAAATTTTATAAAATAATCTTTCCCTTTATGTCTACTCACATTCTACACTTATTTAACTCTATACTAACTACGTCGATTTATCCTGATAAATGGAAGTGTGGAAAAGTAATTCCATTACCAAAAACTGGATCCAGTTTCGAATTAACGAACTTAAGACCAATCACTATTTTGCCTGCACTATCTAGAGTTTTTGAGCACACTATTAAATTTCAAATTTCTGATTTTATTTCACAGCATTCATTACTTAATGATAAGCAAACCGGATTTCGAAAAAAATGTAGTACCTCTCTTGCATTACTAGGGTTAAACGAAGCTATTAGGGAGAGAATGAATTTGAATGAAGCATGTGTTCTGGTTTCATTAGATTTATCTAAGGCATTTGATCGTGTAAATCATTCCTTGATGGTAAGGAAATTAAATTCGTTTTTCAAATTTAATCGAACAACTTGTATGCTGATGTCAAATTATCTATATGAACGAAAACAATATGTTTCATATAATGGGAAGCACTCGCGCTTACGACCGGTATATTCAGGGGTTGCGCAGGGTTCAATACTTGGTCCACTTCTGTTCACAATGTATATTAATGATCTCTTTAAAGAATTCGAAACAAATTCATGTGAAAGCTTTGCATTTGCTGATGACATTCAGCTTCTGTTTTTTGAGAAACAACCATCTGAAAACTTTCAGACTATCATTAATAATACTCTTTTTAGGGTTGATACGTGGATGGAATCAAATTATCTTCAGATCAATTTATCAAAAACTAAAATTATGGGGTTCGGTGTGCTAGGTGCACAAGGTTTTCATGTTAAAATTCGCGAAGAATGCATAGAGTGGGTGGACAGAATGCGAGTTTTAGGTGTTTTACTTGACAACAAACTAAATTATTTATTTCATATAAATAAAGTATCTTCACATGTCAATTTTACTATCCGACGTTTATATTCCCTAAATATACATTTACCATTTCATGTCAGATACAAAATAGCCCATGCATTATTAATGTCTCAAATATCATATTGTTTGGAAATCTATTCTTGTACGTCAATTGGTAATGTAAGATTTATAGAGATCTTAATAAACAAAGTAGTACGATTCGTATTTCAGCTTAGATATAGGGACCACGTATCGATATATGTTACTCGATTTTTAAAATGTTGCTTTTCAAACTTCATGTCTATTAAACTTTTAATGAGTTTTTACAAACTTATTAAAAATGCAACGCCTGAGTTCTTAATTCGTCGCTTCACATTTATTCACTCCTCTAGAAATATACAATTATATATACCCATAATACATACTTCTATTTTTGAAAAATCTTATGTTATAAAATTAGCACGAATTTGGAATCGGTTGCCGTCTGCATTAAGACAATTTAATTTTTCTTTTAAAGTCTATTATAAGAAACTAACAGAGTACTTTAATAATCTTTAACAATAATGAAAAACAATATTTTATTATATAACATCGTTAACATTGGACTTTGTTTATTCGTTAAATGGTTGTTCATTTAATATATAAATGTTATAGATTGTTGCCGTATTTCATACACATATATTAAATATTATTATTTATAAGTTTATTAATCTTTGTTAATTTATCTTATATGCTTAGGGTTACTTATTAAATTATTAAATTACAAAAACAAGATTCTATTGTAATATTATTATATGGCCAGAAGAAGGCTTTTGTTATTACAAATTTAAACAAATAAATGAAAAAAATGAAATGAAAAAAAAAAAAATATTTTTATAAGTAAAGCTCATTAACTTAGAACTCTCTTTAAAACAAAATCAAAAAATAGATAATTATTTAAGTGCTTTTCCAAAAAGTAACAGAAATTTTAAGCTTAATAAACAAACGAATAAAAACAGAAAATAAAGTTCAATGGGACGATTGAAATGAAAAATAAGTTAAGCTATAAAACTTAGTTAAAATAAAAATACAATATCTCAAAAAAAAAAAAAAATTAGAAATAAATTTGTAAACTAAGAACTTACTCTTATTTTAAATAAAATAAAATCAATGCAAAATAAAAGCTGTTTTAATTTACCTGGAAAAAAATGTTGATTTGTAATTTATACTGTCAAATTGTTGAAAAGTTGAAGACAGACAGGAGCACTACAGCTCCTTGTACGCTTTATCAAGTATAAAATTTTGATAGAGAAATTAAAGGGTGTTCTAATAATTTTATATTTGTGGTCATATTTTCAAGCTATTATAGACAGACAGATGAAATTTGCTTTGAAGTCGGTTGTTTTTTGCAGGAATTATTTTTGTATCGATGAATAAATTATACAGATAGTTTGTTTGTTGACCCACAACCAAGTAGAAGTCTTAAACTTAATACTGACTATTTCATTACTATTGATACTATCTAGCGGTTTTAAAATGCATTATCCAAAATGAATGACCATGTGTTTATTTTAAGCCAAGACCATTACTAATATTTTTAGTGGAACACGCTTCCGATTGTTTTATTAACAAAAGACGACTTTATTTCTATATCATATTTTTACTTAAATTTAATTTCTAAGCCAAATTTAATTAAATTTATTGATTATTTAATCCCTTATTCATGTAAGTAATACTTTTGGAGCAGGTGCAGTTTTTATGGGCATCGCACCGCTGCTTAACTTTTAAACACAATTCTCTTTTGCTTATGCCTGAAGTATTTGCTATTCTTGCAAATTTACTTAAGTTTAATAATACTAATTTCTAAATCATTCCCTTCCATTGTTGCATATGTTATATATACTGTTTAATTTAATTTTTTCGCTGCATTCTTTTAATTGCAAAATAAAAACGCTATGTGTAAACTTATCTAAAAGTTTCTTCATTTATTTATGTTTGTTAACAACGCATTTATTTTAAATTTTTTGTTCGATATTACTTGTCGATCACACCTGGAAAACCCTAGTTTTAAAAGAGTTTTATTCTACCTTATTCTTTTAGATCATTGCTTATTCTTTTATACAAGTAGCAGTTAAGCTTAAATAAATGCATAAAGCGCAATCCAATCTGATCCATAGTCTTAGGCCTGCATTGTCATACCTAAATAATAGCGTCAACTTTTATTCTTTGTCAAAAATGTTAGCTCATTTTACTTTACAAAATAGAAAAAGAGATAAAAGTGCTATATTATCCTGAAGATAGCCAAACTGTCATCACCTTTTAACAAAAAAAAAAAAATAATAATAATAATAAAAACATAAAAAAAATTAAATAATAAGTAGCCACCTAAAGCACTGTCAAAACTGGACTTTCCAATTCCTGAAAGAAGTAAAAGATTAGCGATCTACTTTAAATGAACTGGTTTAATTTAGGAGAAAAACGCATGATTTAAACTTTAGCTTGTCACCGGAGAGCATGAGCTCACAATAACAAAACGGCTTGGCATTTAAATTTAATTTTTATTAAGGTTTTTTTTTTATAATTTTTTAAAATAAATGCAGGCAACTCGTAATTAATGTAAACTTGAATTATTTTTTATTAGTATTTCTTTGTCGGAACAAAATGAAACTCAAATTTTATATTTTTATTGGGACTGTATTAAACTCAGTTTTTCATGAGTTCAAAGTTATAACTTTTTTTTTTTTTTTTTTTTTTTTTTTCACAATTTTTATTTACAATCTATCCATTTAAGGATAATAAGTAAATTTGATAAAATAAGATAATATTATTTGTTATCCTCCACTGAGAACAACAATATACTAATACAATTTGTATACTGATATTATAATATAATATAATATAAAGGTTGTTATATGTACAATTCAAAGTAACTTAAATAAATAATTCATTAACAGCAAATATATATACAAGCAATAAAAATAAATAATTAATTAATTTCGGAATGGCAAATCCAAAATATGATATCTTTTTAATCGGTTTACTTCATTGGTGTCATCTAGAAGAGCAATGGCTAAAGGATTGTTGTGGTAAATTAATCTTCGTAAATAGTTTTCACTAAGCCTTCTTATTTCGTCAGCAACCTTTGGAATGAATAGATCATTGTGTATTGAAAAATTTGAAACAAACCATGGAGCGTTGACAATAGATCTCAGCGTTTTTGATTGATACCTTTGCAGTATCTCAATATTTGAGTTGCTGGCTGTTCCCCAAAGTTGTATTCCATAGGTCCAGACTGGTTTTAAAATTGTTTTATAAATCATAACCTTGTTCCGCAAATTTAATCGAGATTTTGGACCTAGTAGCCAAGATAGGCGTTTTGTTTTTATATTCAAATGTTGCTTTTTTGCTTTTATATGATCCTTCCATGTTAACCTCCTGTCAATGTACATTCCTAAATACTTAACACAGTCCTTTTGAGGAATTGGACCATTGCCCATACGTACTTCAGGGCAGTTACCCCGTCGTAAGGAAAATGTGACATGGGTGGACTTATCGCTATTGACTTTGATATTCCACTTGTTTAACCAAGCTTCAATTTCATCTAGTTTAGTTTGAAGAATATTCGATGCATTGTTCGGGCAAATATCAGCTGCTAAAATGGCTGTGTCATCTGCATAGGTTGCGACTAAGACGTTTTCAAAAGCAGGAATATCTGAAGTAAAAATTATATATAGGATTGGTCCAAGCACGCTACCCTGAGGGACACCTGCTTTGATATCATATATTCGGGAGGATGTCCATTTGACCTTAACAAAGAAACTTCTGTCTGTCAAATACGATTTCAAAAGTAAATAAAACGGTGTTGGAAGTAATTTCTTCAGTTTGTAGCATAGTCCAATATGCCACACTCTACAAAAGCCTGCTGTACATCTAAGAACACTCCTGAGCAATATTTTTTGGTTTCCAATGTATCTCTTATAAACTCGACGATACGATGGCATTGTTCTGGAGTGCCATGTTTGTTCCTGAAGCCAAACTGGTGATCAGGAATGATGTTAGACTTCTCTAAAACTGGCAGTAATCTTTTCATAAATATTCTTTCGAATATTTTGGAGAATAAAGACAGTAAACTTATTGGTCTATAAGATGTTAAATTATTTTCAGGCTTGTTGGGTTTATTTACCATTACAATCTCTGCACACTTCCATTGCAAAGGAAAGTAATTTAATCGCAGCATTGAATTATATACATATGTCAGAAAAAGTATACCTTTTTTTGGCAATGCTTGAATCACTTTACCATTTATACTGTCATATCCAGGAGACTTTTTGCAGTTCAGTTTTCTAATTTCTTCTCTAACTTCATTGGGAGATACATGTTTAATTGGCCAGTCCATAGGACAAGCACAATCCAGGAATTCATTAATTTCGTTAACAAAAGGATTTGTATTTACATGAGGTTGAAATGTGTTTTCTAGATGACGAGCAAACGCTTCTGCCTTACTTTTGTCAGTTTTACACCACACATTGTCAACATCTTTTATAGGAACATTTCTCTTTGTAGGTCTTTTTATATATTTTGTAGCGTTCCACAAAGAAAACTCATTATTCTTAAAATTATTAGTATTGAGGTTTTCGAGGTAGATACCAATCCGATCATTTTTCAATTTATAAAGTGCAAATTTAAGGTCTTTGGCAGCTTTATTAAAATTTCGTTTATCAAAGGGATTCCTACTATTTTGCCATATTTTCCTTAGCCTTCTCTTATTAATTAAAAGTCTTCTGATTTCAGAAGTTAAAATAATTTGATTATGAATTGGTTGATTTTCAGTCCTTGGAGATGATAAAAACCCAGCTTCGTGAATTACATTATTAAGATTTTCAACAGCATCATCTATATCTTGCTGAGATTTCAATGGAATATTTAAATTTATATTCCTTTCAATGAAGATGCCAAACGATTTCAAGTCAGTTCTATAGTTAATAATGTTATGCCTTATCATACCTGACTGTATTGCAGTATTAAAAGTAACTAAGAGTGGTATATGGTCAGAGCTTAGTTCATCTAAATCTACAATTTGAAAAAGTTGAGTAGAAATTCCGGAGATAACAGCAAAGTCTAGAAGATCTGGTATCTTTCTTGGATCTGTGGGCCAATACGTTGGATTTCCCGATGAGAGAACAGAATAATTGTTGTTAGTTATGCACTTGTAGAGTTCGCTTCCTTTAGGGTTCACTAATCTCGATCCCCACCATTGGTGTTTGGCATTAAAGTCACCTGCCACAAAAAATCTTGGACCCAATTTGTTAAAAAAGTTATTAAATTCCTGACATTTAACAGAAAATCGTGGTGGAAAGTAAATAGAACAGAATGTAATAAAGTTATGATCACATTTGACCCTAATGCATGCAGCTTGGAGATATGGTTTGCTTACTTCATCTAAAACTTCATATTTTAATGAAGATTTTATTAAAATTGCTGCTCCAGCATGTGCTCTATCATCTGGATGGTTTGCTGTTATTAATTCATATCCTCGTATTTTGAAAAACGATCTGGTGGTAAAGTGTGTCTCAGACACTAACATAATATCAATAAAATGTAATTTAAGAAATAATTCTACTTCTTGTGTGTGGTTAGAAAGCCCGTTAGCATTCCATATTGCAATATTTAAGTTTAATTGCATAGCTTTGCAATTAAAACTGTCATCATGTTTATTAATTTGTTTGTTAATTCTATTTGATTCTGTATCAAGTTTTCTAGTCTTTCAAATGAATTTTGTGGGTTATTTTTAACAACTTCAGAATACGCTACGTTGTTTTGGGGTATATTTGAATTAAAAGCATTATTGTTTAAGTTAGGATAATCCTCACTTTTATAGTTATAAGCGTAGTTATGACGTTTATTGTTTTTATTGAGTTGAACTCTTTTCTTTAGGAGTTCTTTGTAAACAAAACAGCCTTTATAGCTCGCTGGATGGCTTTGTAGACAGTTTACGCATCTCGGTGCAGCATCAGCATCTTTGGTACAATTGGCAGTTAAGTGACCAAGTCCACATTTTACACAATTTACAGACTTCCTGCAATAGGTTTTTGTATGACCAAATTCTTGGCAACGGTGGCATTGTACTAGATCTTCCGTTTTCCTGGGTGGTACAATGTTAACAACTGCATTGCAAAGCGTTTTAGTGTCATATATATTTTTATTGTTTGTGTCTGGTTCTAAGTCTACGAAGAACATTGGTAGAGGAATTTTTGTAATTCTACTTTTAATATTAAAAACATTTCTAACATTATGTCCCAAAGATTCGATAGCATTTTTTATGTCATCGCTTGGTGTTGAAGGATGTAGATTTTTTACAACTACTCTATACGATCTTGCCTGCTTTAGTTGATAGGTGTGAAATTCAATATTTTTGTCTTTTAGGAATGTAACTAAAACTCTATATTTGGCAATATCTTGGACCATAACTCTTATTTGTCCGTCTCTTAATGTTTTGTAATTAAACAAAGTGGGTGGTATTATTTTATTAAAACTTTTCATCATGGCACTAATGTCTGAAATGTTAGGTATAATTATTGGTGGGGGTTTAGGAACATTTTTATTAGCTGTTTCTTCATTATCAATTTCAGCTTGATCATCTTCACTTAAACTTGAAAACCTATTTAAACTTACATTCATAGCATTGTTGTTGACATTCTTTTGTGTAGCAAAAGTTTTATTGCTATTTTGTGATGTAGATGCGTTGTTGTTATTTTCGGTAAGTTGTAAATTTATTTTGATATTTTGTCTCTTGTTTAAAAACATATTTGGTGATTCACTTTGTTTTCGTTTTCTTGTTTTTGAAGATGTGACTGTCTGCCAACACAGATCATCATCATCGCTATTATCATTGCTATCAGTATTCATGATAGCAATGTAAATTGCTTTTATTCAAAGGGATTTGAATATTCAAATTGTTATTGTTAATTTTTACTGTTTTTCTTTTTGAAACTTTTTTTTTTTTTTTTTTTTTAATATATATTTTTAATTGTTACAACACAATTGTTTTTATATTTTTTTGGAGATCGCAGAAATTTTGTACGTTTGCACTAGATCACAGTCAAAACAAGACTCAAAGTTATAACTTGATTAAAATATATAAACAAATTAAAAACGCATTGCACAGTGCAGGAGAAGAATGATTTTTTAACTACTTATTTTTTTTGCTGGGTTGCTAAGCATTTACACCGCACTATTAGAGTTTGCTTTGTACATGTTGTATGTACAGGAGAATTGTTGAAAGATAAATTGGGATTTAAACGGTAATTTATCTTTCAACAAGATGAGTATGTTTTTCTATGCCTTTGAACATCATGAAAAATTTTAGCAATGTTTTTGTAGGCTAGTTTTTTTTTTAATTTTCTTAAATCTTATTTTCCTAACAATACTTTCATTTTTTGCTTCTCGCTTGGTTTCAAAATTTAGTTTAGTTTAATTTTTGTTGCATTTTTTAGTAATTATGATATTAATATCTGACTTGTATCATTTTTAATAATCTTAGACATTTCCCGATTATCACCTTTTAATATAATTTAAGCTGAAACTACATATCTGCTAAAAGTTGAGTTCATTATATTATAATAGATCTGAAAGTTTCCAAATAATCACAGCCGTAAACTAATGAATATTTACTAACAAATAGTGGCCAGTTTTTCGAGAAAGTTCAAGTCATACAAAATAGTTTGTTGAAATACATCATATCTACATATATGCGGACCAACTCCGTACTCTTAAGAAAATTAGGTAGAATATTATAAGTTTCTTCAGTACATAAAACATAATACTGCTATCATAGGTCGGTGATACTTTTGCATTTAAAATCCAACTAATGACATTGGTAAGCATTTTTACAAAAAGAAAATTGTAAGAAATAATTTCATCAACTCTTGAATACCTAGCTGTTACCTTATGAAATACAATGTTTTAACTAAAGATAAAAAAGTAGTTTTGGCCTTAGTTTAAAAATAATATCATTAACCACTTCTCTCAAATATATTATTTCACTTTCCGTGTATCAGTTTTACTAACTAATACCTGTACTTGGCAACTTAGGAAAATTCTCAAACTAAATAAACTTGAATGTTAGAAACATATCTGAAAAAAACAACGCATTTTTCGTTGCAAATATACGTAACCAGCAATAAATCTTATATGTGACTATAGAAATGAGTGAATACATAACGAACTACGCAAAGGTTTATTTATATATGTTTCCCAGACAAAACACAATTAGTTTGTCGCAGAAAGGCCATTTTTTATTTAGTTTCTCAAGTACTTTCTGCTTTTAAATTTACTACTGTTAATGATATAATTTCCAAATTAAATTTGGTTTTTTATAAATTTTGATAAAACTTCTATGTATTAATTTACTTTCTGTTTAAAAGGAAAAATATATTTTACTTTTTTACATGTTTGTATTCTCTTCTGCATACATTCTTTCATTTTTGTATTAATTATTTTAACATAAGAAATGTTTTTTAAAACTCTATAAATTTACAATAGTTTACAAAAGTTATTTAGGACAATAAATATTAAATATAAATGAATAAATGTCATATACAAATAAACAAATTTTTACTAGGTTTTTACAATAATTGAACTAAATTATATTTTCCTGAAGATACCAATTTGATTTCATTGTATGAGAAACTTCAGATAATACTTCTAAAATAAAAAAGTAAAATATATTAAAATTAAAAAAATACTCCTTTATTTATTACCAGAAAAATAAATGTTTTGATCAGTATTTAATGCTAAGTCCCTCTTGTTAATAGAAATGTTAAAAAATAAATATTAGTAAATTTGTTGTCTATAAATATTTCCTGGTAAGTTGATATTTTTTATGTCATACATACATGCATTATTTGGGTATATATGTCATTTTTCTAAGAATGCAATTTTAGAAAATAATTTAAAGCATAATAAAACCTTATAGTCCTTTAAATAATTTAAACTACACTTAAGAAATGAGCAAAAAAATTTTTATATATAACAATATATATATTTGAGAATGAAATTACTTCTGCATGGAATCCTCCTCTGAACAGAAATGGTATACGAGGTCCTTATGCCTTTAATTCAAATCCGCTTTCACTTTTTTTCCATCACGTGTAGGATTTTTTAGGGGTGTAGCTTATGATCAATTTATCTACATATATTATATAAGATTATTTAAAGGATAAAATACCTTTGATTATTGCAGGAAATGTTGCAATAAAAAGAAGCCACGTTATCATCAGCGCTTTTTTTTACTGTAGTCTTTTATAATAAAAAACTATTTTTTTGTTCTTTATTTATGCCAACTTGTTTTAAGACGAATCCTTACGTATTATTTACTCTTCAATTCGTCACTAAATTTTATTTTTAAAGAGAGTAGTAAATTTTAGATAATAAAATAGTGAAATCCACTTTCTGATTTGCTGCAACATTCGTTAGCATGCTTCGTATCTATTTACAAGATCATTTTCGTTAAAAAAATATTTTTTTTACCATTATATAGATACGAGGGCTGCTATATATATTTCTGGCCTGGCAACACTGAGTGCTGCCAAGTGCAATCTGACATTTCCATTGGAATGTTTGTCACTTTTAAGCATAATCGTACTCAAAACGTTTTGACGTACGACCATTATTTGTGTTGTTTACAGTGACTCGAAAAAATTAATGTAGAAAAAAATGAAATTAACTCGTGAACATTTTCGTGCCATCATTTTTCACAACTTTCGACGTGGATTATCACGACAAGAGTGCATTGATGAACTTAAATCTTTGCATGGCGATGAAGCTCCATCCTATAGCACTCTGAAAAATTGGTATAATGAATTTAATCGTGGCCGAAGCTCGTTCAAAGATGAATTCCGTGAAGGTCGTCCAAAAACGGCTGTTGTGCCAGAGAACATTGATGCCGTGCGTGAACTCATAATGCAAGATTGACATGCGACATACCAGAAATAGAGACATCCTTGGACATTTTTTTCACCAGCATACATTCGATACTGCATGAACACCTGGCCGTAAAAAAGGTTTGTTCTTGTTGGATCCCGCACAATTTGAAAGTCGCTCAAAAAAAGGCTGGTGTCGATTGGTGCAAAGAAATGTTGCAAAAATACGATTGCGGTGCTTCAAAAGACGTTTGTAAGATCGTCACAGGTGACGAATCATGGATCTATGCGTATGAGCCCGAAACGAAACAACAATCGTCCGTGTGGGTTTTCAAAGGCGAGCAAAATCCAACGAAAGTTGTTCGTGAAAGAAGCACCTCGAAGCAAATGGTCGCCTGTTTCTTCGGAAAAACTGGACATGTGGCGACTGTTCCGCTTGAGCAACGTAGGTCGGTTACTTCTGAGTGGTACACTATAATTTGTTTGCCTGAAGTCATCGGAGAAATTTGAAAACCCAACAAGAGAAAACGAATCATTGTTCACCATGACAATGCGAGCTCTCACACATCGGCTCAAACCAGAGCGTTTTTGACCGGCCAAAACGTCGAATTAATGGGTCATCTGCCGTACAGACCTGACTTGGCACCTAATGACTTCTTTTTGTTTCCGCACATCAAAAAAAAAAAAAAATGCGTTGTCAACGATTTTCGTCGCCAGAAGAAGCTGTTGAAGTGTTCAAAAACCATGTTTTAGAGGTGTTTCAATCGGAGTGGAAAAAGTGCTTCGACAACTGGCTTGAGCGCATGCAAAAGTGTATAAATCATGCTGGAGAATACTTTGAAAAACAATAAAACCATTTTTGATTATAAATATTCGCATTTTCACTATTAGGCCAGAAATATATAGAGCAGCCCTCGTATATGATATAAAATTTATATAGAAGAATACTATTTTTAAAAGTTGTTTACATTGTAGAGCATTAAAACAAATTCACCAAATTAACTTATGTGAATATCTTGATCTGTAATAATACCCGTTTTCCATCGGAAATTCTAACCTTTCAAGTGTTTGTGTATGACAAAAAAAAAATATATGTTAACTATAAATATAAAAATCTAGAAAGAAAAATTAGCGAAATGTTTAATTGCTTTTCGGAAAAATCATATATTAAGAAGTAAAGAAAGGGGTGATAACAGAGACTTGAATTTTTTCAAAATTTAATATTAAAAAAAATTATTAGTTCTTAGTTAATACTTCATTCATATTTGAATTTTTAGCTTTACAAAACATAATTTGTCAACCGTTTTATTCATTTTTTATGCATATATAAATATGAATTTCATGATTTCAACAGCAATTGGCGGTTGCATAATTTAAAATACAAAATAATATTCCCAAATGGAAAAAAAGTTTTTTATTTATTTTTCTGAAGGATTGTTTGTAACACCAATAAAATAATTTTCTATGCACATGAATATTTAAAACTAAATACCTTCGTTCACTTAATCGACTAAATTTGAATTTTTAGAAATAAAATTTGCAAATATGTAGTTTTTGTGTTGAAATTTAAACAACGTTAAAAAGTGTGCTGAAGTTTTTAAATAGTTTTCTCAGATTATTGATTTTATTTAATTCGAAAAAAATGAATGTAAGCATTGATTAATCACTTTCTTTAATAATTTCAAACAAACAAAATTTGATTCTGAAAAATTTCATGCATTTCTTGTTAATCTTCATAATAAAACATTTTTAATACTTAAATTGTTCCAAAGTCTCTTTACAATACAAAAAGTTTTAAACAACTCATTTTTTAGAAAAAAATATTTTCATTGTGCTAGTGTGTTATAGTCGTTGCTTCAGTAAAGTCAAGAATATAAACAAACAAACGAACAAACGAAAAAAAATTAACACATTGTGAAACGTGTCTAGTGTTAAAAATATTTATTTATAACAAAAGAATGTTGGTGAATAAATAGAAAAGTGAAATATAACAGACACAAAAAGTTTATAGTTTTCTTCAAAAATTTTAATGTACTGCCTGGGATTTTCTTAAAATAATGTCTATTGTCTCAATTCAAATGGGTTTTCATTATACTTTGCAGTATATTTTGTTAAAGATTTAAGAATAGTTAAAATATGTAAAAAGAAAGATTGGAATATATTTTTGATTTAAAAAAGAAGCTTTAAAGCTACTAAGAACTGTGATTAAAAAAAAAAAAATAATAATAAAATTAAACAAACACACTAATGAACAAAAATTAATAGTACCTCTCGTTACGAACAATATTTTGCTTCGGCCATCAAAAATACTTTCAAAATTCTGGTATATACATACACTGCATATTTGAAGAATGAAAATAAAATATTAAAAAAATTTTATTCACCCTTTACCAGGGGCATTTTGGATAAATTTTTAAAAAGAATTTATTCAGAGCACTTATAAACCATTGAATGTTTTTTCTGAATTTTCCATTTTTGATGGAATAAAAATTTTGTGATTGCGAATTAAAATTTTTATTAAAATTTGTTTCTGGTAAAAAATCTGATTTTTTGGTTATCTACATTTTAAAAAACGTAAGAAGATAGAAGTGCTTGCGTTTTCTGTTCTGGCAATATTTTCAACATTTAATAACTTACATTACTAGTTTTTATTGGCACTTCTTTTGAAACTATTCCTTACATATGAGAGGGCTTAAATTTTCTGTAATTCTGGACATGGCTAAATCGAATCCTCTAAGGATCCAAAATATATTACACTTTAGGGTTTTCATTTCACTTTTCATTGAAGTCAGTTTTATATAGCAACTAACGAAAAACATCAAAGTAAAGCAGATTACGTATATCTCCATCAATTTAGTGCTCTACTCTAACTTTAAGGTGAATATAAAAGTGGAATACAACATTGCTTAAACTAAAGTATATATGCTTTTTTCGATAGTATTAACTTCCAGCACAACTTCGATTGAATTTTGGTTAAAAAATAATACACTAACGATAGTAATTCCACATGAAATTATTACTGAACCAAAAGATCCCGTCGAGCGGTGCATTTTCTAACTTCAAGGTAAAAAAAACAGTAACTATAGAGAGTGCTGTTTAAAAAATTCAGGTTATACGAAAATTGTTTAATGCAAGGACGATTAAAAACATGAATAATGTTATTTTTTTTTTTTTGTGTAACATGACACCTTGGACTATGTTTTGATGTATTAGCTTTACAAAACTACCTATCATGAACTATAATAATAAGATTTATAAGCATAAGTGGTAACAGAAATTTTTTTTCTGTCGGATCGCGCATTATAGTTCATAGGACTTTTAAGTGACTGCCAATGCTTACATTAATCACATCTTGTCACTCAGATTTATTATTTAATTTATTTAAATAAATATTTAACTCATTATTTAAAGTTAAATTGAAATCTAGTTTAAAATAATTTTCGTAAAAAATTTACTTCAATAACAAATCTAGATGGTTTTAGTTCTTTTTTATATATTCCCAATACCGAGTTCACACATTTCAATTTTTCTTGCAGCAACTCAGGTATAACTGAAGTTACTTATATAACCAGGAGTCATGTACACACTCCACGACAAAATCTGCTACTTGTCACCAGTTCTTCACAATCAGAGATCAACCCATGCCAAAGCCATGAAGTTACACAGCACTGATTTCAAGGCAGCAGTATCCGTCAACCACTATAACCAAGCACAAAATACCAAGCCTTACACAATATATTCCTTAACTCACCTCCACAATAGATCTGAACGAAATGTACACAAGGAGGCTTCAATCTTGAAGGCGACAGATTATTCTTTTTTCACAAGGGGGAATTTTATATAAAAGCCCTCGTAAATTATTTAAAATATAATAAATGTCCAAATGCTTAAAAATGCCTAGAGACTTAAAAAATAAATTTAGTTGTTTACTTTCAGCCAAATTGATAGTAAATTAGTTATTGTATCTTGATCTTTAAATTGATTTGTGTTCATATATTATTTGTCTTAAACTACTGAGAGTACTTCTAACAAAAATTATAAAATGCTAACACTAAAGTTTAAAATTAATTAGACTAAGATTTTTGTTTTAAAGTAATTGCAAAATAAAATTAGAGGTAAAGACTAAACGGTTGAATAGTACCTGTCAACATCGAAGTAATTAGTTTTCCTCATAATTTCTTGCGTATCCTTCAAAATTATATAAGGAATAACACGGAATCCTCTAGAATAATGTACGAAACTACAAGATTTTTGACGCCGCCGGTCTATAACATATTTTGGTGTGTAACAATGTGACAGTAAGTCTTTAATAACCAAATTCTTAAGACGTTTTGTAAGCATTTACAAACAATCATGAATATTGATCTAAAATTTTTGATTTAAAAATTTTAATGTTCACAACCTTGTATACATTAAGTCAATCGGAATGTTGCCAAAATTTTATATGTACTCAACATATACTTTTATGCCTTTTACAAAACTCTTGATCTTTGTTTGTATTTTTAATCTGCGAATTGTTGTTATTTGTTAATCTTGAAGTAAATATTTTTACTTTGTTTAATCAAAAGTCCACACTTACCAATCACTTTTTTTCTCTTATTGTATTCGTTTACTCTTCTACAAGAAAATTTTGTGAAGCGATACAAGCTAAGACACAATATTTAAATGCAGATCCTTTATATTTTTTAAAAAGAATTTCTAAAAAAAAATTATTTTGGTTGCTAGTTCTACAACTGAAATAAAAGAAAAATATGTGTAAAAGTATATACATGTACACATACATATATATTTTCTTATGCATATATGTAAACATGTTAGCGTATACATAACAAAAAGAACGTATTTTTTGGTAACTAGTTAAAAAATTACATTTCGAATTTTTTTTTTGCTATTTGTCATTATAACGTAGTTTATTTTGCTTTGTCACTCTTTCATTTATACATTTTCCGTTTAGTTTTCTAGTGAATGGAAACAATGAATTGCTTTATTCACTTTTTTTACATTACAAAAGTTGCACAGATGTTAATGGTTGAATCGCATCTAAATATTTGCATCGTAACAATGTTGAATGACAGTCGAGCTTTAAAAAAATATGAATTTTATCTGATAATGTAAAAACAATTTGTTCTTACCAAATAAGAACTAAGAAAATTGATACAAAAATACTTTAGTGAACAAAACTTACAGATAATATCAAATTATATGTATGTTTGATATGTATAGAAGTAAAGTATAAAATACATACAAACAGTTTTTTTTTTGTTTAACATTCTTCATTTAACATAATATTTTGCAAGAGATCAATTAAAAATAGATATAAGCATAATATAATACGACTTTCCTATCTGCCTATGAAGTAGTTACTCGAGTTGTACAATATTGTTCCGTTTGCTGAACCATTATTACCGAACCTAATGATAAAAGATCGAGGTGGCACTTTGGTTCACCGCTCACTTTTTCTTTTACATAAGAGAACGACAAACTACAACTATTTTGACGTGCTTAAGGAGAGCTTAAAATTTTTGTTGCAAGAAACAGTATACCAATAAGAAATAACGGATTTTATGCAACATATTTTGATAATATGTATAAAAATCATTTAATTTATTCTTTTTATCTGTATGTTATCAAAAAGCGTTTTTGATATTTTTTTTTTGTTACTTTCAATCCTCATTATAATTTGGTCTGAATAATGAATATTAAGTAAGCTTTCTTAGTAAAAGTCGTTCCGGAGTGAATCAGCCATTTTTACGAAACAGAATACGAAAGTTATTCGACATTCTTAAGTTTACAATTATTTTTTTCAATGTTTTAGTAGTAAGAGCAATACAATTTTTTGTTGTTAATATGTCGTTCTATATCTTAAGGGAAATTGCAATATTTAAATTATGAATTTTATTGTTATATTTAACAATACTCCGCTACAAGATTTAGTGTAAAATTATATAGAAGTCGTAGTTATATTTATGATACTGTTTTAAAATACTAAAAAGTCAACTTGCTTTTCATTTTTCATTTATATTCTGTTAAATATCTCTGTATCGGAACCTTTGTCAAAGCTTTGCCGATAAAAAGGCACCATAAATAAATGTGAAAACTTTTAACGTAAAAGTCCAAATTAAATAACGTCAGAAATGTTACGTCTCTATCTTATTATTAAGAAATACGCATAGGATAGTTTTCATTCACTTTTTAAAACTTTCTAAAGCAAATAATGGCAACCGCGTAAAATTTTGGGATTAAAATGAAAGTTTAAGATCAGTTCCCCACTAGAAAGAAATTATTTAAATCAAATACCTCTTAATTGAATTTTTAGAAGCAGGAATATTGATATTATTGGTTCGACTACTTGTTTATCATCTAGAACTAAGCGGGTGTTGAAAACAGGAAGTTAAAAGGTCGCAATGAGCTTTAAAATCTCCCTTTATGATTATTATTGTTGTTTTATTAAAGCGCTGATAATAGGACAGGTTGACAACTCTTAACTCGCAAAAAAAATCGAATCGGTTTGATTTTTTTTCTAATGAAAATAATTTCAATTGCTTTGTTTTCGTTACATCATCACAAAATAAATATCTCCTACTAATTTTGGCTTTTTTTATCTACTTCTAATACGGTTTAGCAATGGAGTAATAACGTTTTTTATTTTGTCTTCTAAAAAGTTCAAAAAACATGTTAAGGTTTGTCAACCTATGACCTATGATATGGAGACTAACGATTGTCAAAGCAAAATTTAGTTAGCTAAAATATAGGACGTGAGGTTTGATTCACTGCCTCATCTATTTTGCTTTCTAGAATTAATTCTCAGCGAAAGTTGTTCTGATTTCAAATTTAAAAAAAGCATTGTAAAATTTTTTTTACCTTTTAAGCATGATGATATAGAAATTTATTTACGCATGCTTGAAAAAAAATACACATAAATTTTTAAAACTTTAATTAAAAATACCAAAGCTTCTGTAAATCCTTGGCCTTCGTTGTTGAAAATGTTTTTATGTTGAGGAATATATAAAGCATTTTTGTAGGTCATACTTCAAATTAGAAAGTAGTGAAAAATGTTTTTACAACAACAATTATAAATGTACAAGTTATTTGCAATTTTTATTTTTTTGTTTGTTTCTCTATTTAACATAAAATGAAGAATTTTTGCGTTTTAAATAAAAATTAACTTCAAAATGATTTACATAATTTAAGCTTTTAATAAAGTTTATTTTATACATATGTAATAGATTATTTTGGCTCTATCTAATAAGAAAAAAATTAAAAAGTGATTCATGTAACGGAAGGGTATATCGAACATTGATTACGAAATGGCGGAGAATACAATTTAAAATTCCAACATGAACAACTGCCAATTTTTCTTAGTGTGAACGAACAATTATTTCGAAATTTAATATTGAAAACAAAAGCAAGTTTTAGTGTGTAGTTTTGTGTTTAATAAAAGTTTTTGAAAGAAATGTTTGTTCGCGTTTAAAGAAATTGGCAGTAAAAAACAGCCAATTCTTATAAAATTGCGGGAAAGCGCAAAAGATACAAAATCATAGCGGATTTGCAAACTGACATTTGATTTAGTACCATTATACTGAACATATTGTGTGCTTTCACCTTTGTATCTTAATTTTCTCAACGAAATAACTAATTTTTACGAAAAACAAAAATAATATTCTATACATTTGAATCAAGGTTCTAAGAAGGTCACAAATTCTTATTAATACTCATTTAGCAGTTCATTCGTGATGCGAAAAAAAGACACAAACTTCAAAAATAAGTGTCTTGTATGCCATATCGATTACACTTTACACCAGCAACAACATTTTCAAATATCACTTAATATATAGAAAAGATTTTTCTACAGTTTTATTATGTGTATGGATTTTTAACATTTGTATCCTAACCAAATTGGAATTTTGTTATAAATGCGCAATATGACCAAAAATTTGTTATATCTTTTCGTTTAAAGTGAACAAGGTATAAGAATAAGATAAATTTTCTACAAATTATTAAAATGAATTATTAAACCTGCAACTGAAAATGAATTCAAAAAGGGAGACTATCGATATAAGGTTGTTGTTGATGTGAAACATAATGACGAGGGTAAACATTTTAGTTTTTGCTTTAACTTCAAAATCAGTTAAAGATCAGTTGTCTTAAAACAAAAATTTGATACTTAAAATATCTTAAATAAAATTAATTGAAAAGACGTAGGTGCGTTATAAAATAGGACAAATGGGTGGCAATGTACATCGGTTTATTTTTTTTTTTTATCTGTCTTAAAAAAAAATTTGATTTGAATTAAAATTTAAGAATATAAGCAGTCAAAGCGATTTATTAGGCGTAATCGAATGTACTTTTCACTTATATAACTACCTGCATATTTTAAGAGATAAATTTATATTCAAACAAAGGCATTGAAATAACAAAATATAATGTAAAATATGCAGTAACCAAACTTCTGATAAGAATGGATCATGTGTCATGTGTTTGCAAAAGCAAAGATATTTATTAAAATAAAAAGTAGAAAGTGCATATTGTACCAATGGCAAAATGGGTAACTGGAACAACGTGGAAAGCGATGAAATTTTGGCAAAAATTCTGAATTTTCATTTTATACGACAAACGATAACTTTATTTTAACAACGGGAAAGCAAAATAAATATAGAATGTATATTCTTATAGTAATAACTCTGGAAATTTAAAGTTTTACAGCAAAAAGTGTTAAATCCTTATATGAAGCACTTAATTTTATCCTTGGTTGTTTATGAAGAAGGAATACCACCTTCATGTAACGCGCTTTTTGATGTGCGGACTTCACCAGTGGAGTTTAAGAGGGTCTAATTGGAAACTAGCAGATCGCCTTTAAATAAGATCATTTGTTTTTGTTTCTTAAATCCAAATATCTGTCCCACTCTAGGTCGTGAGGAGATGTTATATAGATACAACCTAAGCCGGCCAAGGCTTTTACCACTTTTAGGCCATTCGATTTAAACTTTTATTTAGAGAATAATAAAAGGAGAAGTTAGAGGATGAGGTTGCTGTGGAAAATAAAAAATTAAGAATTAAGCATAATATTACATAGTTGGGACGAAAGCAACCTATCAAAAGTCAATCCCTATAACAAATACGATATCTGAAATTTCAGCGAACACATCGCTGCAAAAGAAATAATTTCATTATAAAACAATTAAAGAATCGCTTAAAAAAATTATAAACTGAGTTAAACAAAATTAACTTTACAAGCGAAACATATAAACATAAAATATATAACGGTATATATATATATATATATATATATATATATATATATATATATATATATATATATATATATATATATATATATATATATATATATATATATATATATATATATATATATATATATATATATATATTTATTTCTCTTTGTAATTGTAAGTAGAAAAAATAATTTTCTAAATATTCCTAACTTTTCCATTTTTCAATATTCTTAATTATTCATTTTTTTTTCTATATTTATTTAGGTTATATAGGTTAGAAAAAATCTTAATATATTTACGACTTATGGTACGGTCAGATTAGAGAAAAAGACGTAACGACTAAATTATGGTAAATACTTTTGTCCTTCTCAAATACTTGTTAAGAAATATAAGATAATTTTCAAAGTAAAAGGCAATAAATCATATTTATTATAATACAAATCGCCTAATTCTCCAAGTAAAAGGCAATATATCACCAGTATTATAATATAAATCGCCATTCTTAATGATACGTGTGAGAAGATATGCTTGGTTTTATCAAAATATTAAAGAACAATTAGTTCCCTGCTTTCTCATTATGTTATCAAAGTAGTAACCTGAAGAAAATTAACTTTTGATTTTTGTTTATTCTATTGTCTTATTTACTTACGTAATTAGTGCTTTGTGTAGGAGGAGTAGGGACGTACAGATTTTAAATGTTATATTCTTAACTCATAGTTTTACTGTTATTATTATTGCCAACAAAAAAATTTATTTCTAGCTCTATTGCCCACAAAGGAATTTCTTTGGAAAGCAATTTGTGTTGTTTGTGTGCTATAGTGCCCTAATTTTACATTCGTTAAGAACACCAAAAATTGAAGAAGAAATAAATTTCTAGCAAAAAAGTTTGCTCACAAAGAAAAGTTTAAGTTTCTTATGCATGACATGCATAAACGGCATCGTTTGTTAAAGACTATAATTCTGTTTTAAATTGCTCAAAGCCATAAATCAAGCAAAATGTATAAGAAACATGTTAACATATGGTTGTTAACATAAACTAAAAAACATTTACGGATCGTAAAATCGTAAAACTTATTTGCCAAAGTTATACTTGATGTATCTATGTCTTATGCAACAAGATAAATGTTTAACATACGCCCTATAACTCTTCAGAACAAAATTTATGGTTTTTCTTTTAAAATCGACATAATGTGCATTAAATTGTTTGATGCGTGAGTGTAATTTAAAATTTATTTTACAGCAAATTTTTGGTTATCTTAATTTAAGAGGGAAAACAATATCTCCTCAACAATCATGTTTCTTTATTATTACTAATTGACAGTAGGATTGATGAGGTGTTGTAGAAGAATATGATGCCTCTGTATGATATGTGTCGTATAGTTCAATTTAGTAATCGCTCTTTTTAGTTCAAAGCTTGAAAATGAACTAGCTTAAATTTTAGTTCAAGGGCTCTCTTTAGTTCAAAATCTCTCCCTTCAAAAATCTCGTACTTCTCAACTGTTAGTTGAAACGCTTTCTTTAGTTCA
The DNA here is from genome assembly GCA_937654795.1 of Cistogaster globosa. Classification (NCBI taxonomy): domain Eukaryota; kingdom Metazoa; phylum Arthropoda; class Insecta; order Diptera; family Tachinidae; genus Cistogaster; species Cistogaster globosa. Next base: position 139,022,881 of record OW569403.1, read on the forward strand.
AAAGCTTTTTTAGTTTAAGTGTTCCTTTTAAAATTTGATGGCAATAACACCGTAGCAATACCAAAACGAATGTTTAATAAAATGAGTACAAGCACTGATTTCATGTCCCAAATAGTTAACAAGGAAACACAGACATGGATTCTAGTTCATCTTCCATGGTAGTTCAATTCCAAATTATAGTTCAAAAATTAACTAGGTATAATTAAAATTATGAACTAGTTCAATTAGTTCAGTTGATGGAATCGTTTAAATAAACTAGTTCGTTTATGACCTACACAAGTCTACTTATTAGGAAAGTAAGTGTTGGTCCTTTGGTAGATGATAATTAAAAAAATTTAACAACTTTTTAATGCAAATGAGCAATGCAATTGTAATAAAACTGATATTTGCAGATCCTTCATAAAAATATATGCTTAGAAATCTGGAACCTATGGATATGGATGTAAATGAATCAAAATTTATTTATGGCATGTGTAGCATAAGATTCTGCTGGTGTTCAATTTTTCTTATTTTCTTTAAAAAAAATTTTTTTTCTTTAAAGTTTCTTAGAAATAAAAAATGGATTTAATCCAAAATAAATTTTAATTCATTTATATCCACAGCTTTAGACCCAATTTTATAAAAAAAATATGATTTGTTTAAATCAACCCAAAATTTCATTCAAAAATACAAGTGAAAAAATTATCATTATTGAATATGTTGAGGCTGCTGTAGTCAAAGTGGTTAGCCGTTGACTACAAACCTGGTTGTTTCAGGGTTTAAATCCTGCGGCAATCGAAATACAAAAAATGTTTTTCTTTTTGTTTAATGGTATAAATACAAATTCAGAATGAACAAAAAAACATGCAGTCTCCTTCGTCGGTACTTTCGCCGGCGAAGTAAAATAACTAACTCTCTATCTCTCTCCTTTCACCACCTGTCTTATCTCTCATCTATCCCTTTCCTAAAGAATGTAGCACGGTTACGAAAAATAAATAAGAAGGTTTTAATGCCTGAAGTGCTACTTCTCTTAAAAAAAAAACAAAATAACTAAATAACTTTAGAAATTTATTATGTGTATTATTTTCATACTAATCTTCTATATAAATTTTTGCGTGAATGTTTAGGCTTATATGCAAATTTTTGTTGCACTTTTGAAAACAAAAAATATTTAAGATAAAAATAATATAAATTGTATAAATAATTTACATTACAAGTGTGACCATAATCTGAATACTAATAAAGAAAATGAAAACAAAGAAATAAATGCTCCCATAGCAAATCCTTAGAAATTTTTTTTATATATATACATATTTAAAAACAAAAATGTTTTATAACATTATTATTCGATTTTTTTATAAATTTTTTTTAAATAAATTTCCTTTCATACGTCTGATATACATACATATTTATTTTTTCAATGCATCATATGAAAGTCTTGTTTTTTATTATTTCTTATTATATAAAATTATTGTCACTTAAAAAATCATTGGTTTCATTATTTCAAATACGCTTTAGTTTGATATTGCGTTGTCTTTATGTTAAAATGATATTCAAGTGAATGTAGATTTTTTTATTGAAAACTTTAAAACTCAATTGTCACGTGAACTATAACTCCTTAAGGCTTAAAAACGAATATCTATTGTATTTTATTCATTTTATATGATAAAAAATTTAAAAAAAAATTTTTTTGACCCCAAAAAGCGATTTTTTTTTGTTTATGACGTTGAAAATGTTATTATTAACATATTTAATATGTGGCCTACAAAAAGTTGACACAAAAAGTTATAAAATTAAAAAAAGTGCTGAATTTAGAGCCCGTAGGATTAAGAGCTATAGTCTTGTAGATTTTAGAACATTTTCGTTTGTATTAATAATTTCTTTCAGGCCGAAGATACATAAAGTTTAAAAATTTTTATTCTCAGCGTGGTCTGTATTGGTGAACATATACCAGATGTAATTTTTCATTCATAATTGCCGGACTTTCCTCTTCGTAACAACAAAAATTTGAATCATCTTTATCTAAACTTTTTCTTTTATTTAAGCAAACATAGTTCTTGCTGAAAACCCCTATACATAAATATACTGTTTGAAAATAAGGTTAATTAAAGAATATATTTCTTGACATTTTACCATCTCTTTTTCTATAAACTTAAAATTTTCTAATTTTTTTTTTATTTAATTTTATCTTTTTTTTATTATTATAATTAATTTTGACAACTTCAATCGATCAATATTTTTCAGCGTATATCGTACAATTCTTTTATACCTAATTGCAGCGATAAATTTAAACTGATTCAGTTAAACGCAGGCAATATGGGAACTTACTTACTTTTGTCAACTAAACTAGTCAACAGCTTCCTGCAAAATCTAAGCCAAAAATTAATTGAGTTAGAAATAAGTTTAAAAGGCTGCACAAAGCTTAGTAATTAGTCGAAATTCGTTGGCTACTAGTGAACTAAAATTAAAGGGGATTACAAAGCTATTAAGCAATTCGTTAATTGCTTGCACACCCTATTAATATTTTTGCAAATTATTTGTACGTATCTGTGGCATGTAATACACCAAATACATCCTTTTATAAATATATATATTTTTCAATAACAATACTTTTCAATAGTAAGCGTACACTTAAATTCATATAAAGTTAAAAATCCAATTTATGTTGTATGAAAAGGCAGAGAGGAGAAAATAACCAAAAATTAGTAACAGAATTTGACTAATAAACATACCTACCTACATTTGCTTTAGTGATTATGGTGCTATCAACGTAGTTGATGCATGAATTACAAAAGCTTTTCTTGCAAATTAGTGTCATGTCCATCTTATGGTGGAAGATAGTGTATTAGTGCTTCTGTTGTTTTTGTCGATCTTGTACGTAACTACGCTAGTGAATCAGCCACGTCATATAAGAGGTAAATTGACATGAGGACATTAAAACACTAATTTTACTGAGATGGTATTTTTTTTTTTTTTCATCTGTACGAAGAAACTCATTAGAACCACCTTGTTTATTATCATCATACTGTAGTACTAAATGTATCGGTGGGTTGCTTTTCACATACATAATTACTAATTTTCCCTCAAATCTGTTTTGCTAATGTGACGGGCTAGTTATGTGGGCAGGTAAAAACTTCCACTTAAATAATTGTAGGTAGTTGTTTATTATGATGAACAAAATAAAGAAATTTTCCAAATCCTATGTTCGTTAAGCAAAAACAATAAATAACAATGAAGAGTGCTATATTCGGCTATGCCGAATCTTATGTACCCATCACCATATATGTAATTCTAGTTTAAAGAATAAAGTAAGAAAAAAATTTAAGCCTATACTCAATGTATCTGTGTCCACAAGCAATAACAGCTAAAGTCGAGTTAAGAACAAATTGAGTTATTTCTAAAATTATACTTTTAACACTCGAATCTGTAATGAAGTCAAATTTTATCTTTAAAGCTTAAAAACTGAGTATTTTTTACCTTCAAATTTAAACAGCTAAAGTCGATATTCCCTGATTAAACTCAACAATATTAAAATTAAAAATGCTGCTGAAAACTACCAAAAAACGAGTTAAGTTGTTACTGCTTGTGACCACACATATATATATATGCAACTACTGTTTTCGTTTTTTTACCAACAAGGATTTATAAATTTTAATTTATTTTTGCCACCGGAATTATTTTCTTAAAACACAGCAAAGGCGAAAATAAAACAAGAAAAAGAGCAAATAATAGATATGTGCCGCGGCCTTAAATTTAAGATTTTTTTGCCTGATTTTTTTTACGTGTGCCTTAATAATATTTTGTGTATTCTTTTATTAGATATGAAAACTTAAAATTAATATAATAAGACAACTTGAAATTTTTGGCATATCTATTACTCGAATGTGTAATGATAACCTGGTAGAAAAATGAAATAAATAAATATATATATATATAATAAATTTTGCTCCTATAAGAAAAGTTCCCATTTCCACTTTCACTTTATAGACACCATTGCTTATGAACCATGCATACATATATACATAATGCAGTCGTTTTCATTTAAGGCAATGATACAGAATAAAAAATGTTTACAAGCTATAGCATGAAATAAGAAAACAATTTATAAAGTTTTTGGGAAAAGGATAAATGTGGAGTAGAACCGCTTTTATATCAAACTCTAATATATATCAGAAAATGTGTTATGCAATTGGCAGCGCTTGGAATACAAACGCAGGCCATCAAGCATGCTAAAAATTTAAGCTTGAGGACTTTTTATAATTAATCATAATATTTAAAGCAATGTGAACCTCTTTTCTACATTAATGTCGTCATCTACATAGAATTTTTGAATATTTATACTACAAACTAAATTCTATATGTTAACATAGCTGTAATGCTTAGAAGAAAATTCTTATTAGACGGTATATTTATACGATATTCAACATACTGAGGTAATTTAAAATTTAACAATATCTTCATAACTAGATTCTGTTCATTAGTGAATGTGCTTTAAGCTGAATAAGAGCTTTTAATATAAAAGTGTCTGTGAGTAAATATTTAAAGGACATACCGCAATAACAATGTATAGAAAATATAACAGTTTCTTAAGCATCCCAGATGACTCATTGTCTGGCTGACTTAAGGGCTTTAACTTTTTGTAATCGTAGAAAGCACTGCACAAAAAAAGCATAAAATTTTATTTATATGGGAAAAAATGAGTTAATAAATGTTTTTTCTCACTGTGCAACATACGTATTCTTGATTATTAGAATAATTTTATTTATAATAAATTTTATTCTGCTGAGAAGTTTACTAGCTTATATAATAGCACACAATGTTATTGTTATTTTTCTGGTTGTTGACCTTAAACATTTTTGTTTATGCGACGCATAACCCCCTATACAAAAGTACAAGTTTGGAGTTTATGAATATGTACTGCTTAAACACAGAAATGGTCTTACCACATGTGCCCCAAAAATTAGAAAAAAATTGTGTGAAACGGCAATACATAATTTAAAGTGTTTGAACCTTTACGTCGACTAGTGTAAAGTAATCAAAGTGATGGCGTTAATTATCCATATTATAGTCATTTTCAGCTCAAAGTTGAAAACATAAATCCACTTTTACATTTAATTTTTTATTTGATTACATTATTTTTTAATGCATAACATTAACATTCGTATGTTTAGTGTAGTCTGATCCGTCGGTACACATGTTGCTTTCAAATATAAAAAATAATGTGTTAAAATAAAAAAATATTAGTGTCTCATTTAAGAGGGATCCATTGAGACCGGCTTAAGAATTATTGCAAGTTTGTTTTTGTGGTTGGATGCTAAAGTCTGCAAAGCCTAGTTTAAAGATGATATAAAAAATCCCAAAACGTTATTCACTTGATTAAAAAATATTTATTACAATAAAGGTAAAGGTTTATCGCCTTCAAATGTTTTTCTAGATATCATTTCCTTGTTAGTGTTCATTTCCCGTATTGTTTAGTTTTTACCAGTTTATCAAAAATAATATTCGTCTGCGCAGAGCTAAACATACTCCGGTATATAAGTCTGCATAGGACTGCACGCCTTAGAAGGTATTGAATTAAATTAATAGTATGTGAATTGAATTTATTAAAAACGCAATTTTATGTAACTAAACTTAATCAAATAAGAAGGGTTTAATGGAAGTTTGAACATTTCAATCGTGGATTTATTATTACTAAAAAATATATTCGTGTATATATTTTATTCCAAATATTCAAACATTTTGTATTGTGTATCGTTTATAGTTATTTTTAAAAAATGTGAATTATTTTTTTAATAAATAAGAATTAAAAATTCATTTATTTTGCTTAAAAAACCAAATTAGTTAAACATTAAATCAGTACCCTTGTTGTACCCTTTACCGGTAATATCGGGTGATTTCACATATGTATTTCTATTTCTCAAGGGTTTTGCTTATTCTTACGATCAAAAGTATTTGTAAGAAAGTTGTAAAGGACCTCTTACAAAATTTAATTCAGTTGTTTTTACCTGTTGCGAACACAAAAAGACAGGCAAAAATTTCAAGAGTGGGTGATTTGAATTCCATATAAATTTCCATCTATACTAACAGCAAAAATTTTAAAAAATATTTCATGTACCTTATGACGTTGTTGTATTCTCGAAGGCGTTGATTGTTATTTGATTTCAGATGCTTATTTAAATCTAACTTTAAGCTTTCGAGTTGCAATAATTCAAGGCCTGTTTATAGTAAGGTGGTCTCAAAAAGAATTAAAAATGCAGCTTTTCAGATAATATAAAAAATTTAATTTAAAAACCCCTATGGTACCACTATACTTTGGGGTATAACTGTATTGTTTACAACTCTTCACCATTTGCATTTAGGCAATAGGATTTCCATAAGGTTTTACTTGTTTTCAGATCAAAAATTAATAAAATTTTTAATTAATTTTTGTTTACTTATAATTAAATACTAAATTTTCTAAATAAATAAATTGTAGAGTTAATTATAAACTTAGTTAAAAAGAGAACAAATAAACCAAACGAATAAATATTTAAATTAATAAAATAATATAAATATAAATATATAACAAAAACAATAAATAAAAAAATAATAATAATAATAAATAAATAAATAAATAAAAATGTGTAATTTTATGAAGAGAGCAATGTAATGAAGTGAATCTTACGAATATACCTAACGAGTTTCAAGTACTGGTTTAATATTTTAAGAATTTAAATACATTGTGGGGTGCGAGCAGCCATGTATCTACATAATCATATATGCCGAATGTTTCAAATATCGGTTATGTTTATTTTTTATAATTAAAATTAATTAAATTTTTTAATAATTACATTTAATTTTTATTGGAAAATCGTACAAAGTTTCATAAAACTTTTAGCTTCGAGTCAATTTTTAAATAAAGGCATAAAATTATGAATATTTGGATACAATTTTTTTTTAAGTGTTTGATCATAATTATCTTTAGAAAAAGATTTTATTTATCTGTTTAGTTATCTCAATTTTTACTTTTAACCTTTTTTATTTAAATTTGTTTTCCTAAGAATAAAAATCTAAGGTGACCTTTAAAATTTAATTATTTTGCGTTTTTTAATATAAATAAGGTAAAAGTGCAGACAGAGAAAAATGAATTTTACAATTGTAGAATGAAAAATAAAAATAAACAAGAAATAGCAATTAGGCCTATAATAAGCATTAGATGGTTAATTGATTAATTATTTTTATCAACAAAATAAAATTTAGAACGTAAAAGCTTTTGAACCTTTTTTAATTTTTAGTTTAAAATGTAAGGACCCGTAATTAATTAATTTAAAGCAACCAAGAAAAGATATTAGAAACAGAGTAATTAGAAGTAACATATAAGGCAACAAAAAAATTAAGGAAACATTTTAAAATAAAACGAACAAAAGTTTTTAATCGAATAACAATTGTCTTTACCCTCTACTCTGCGATGTTTTAAACTTCTGCAAAAGAAGAGAATTTTTGACTTTTTTATAGAATGATTTGGCATATTTTTATATTAAAGTTGATAATACTCTGTATGACAGTTTGAAAAATGTGGACATATTCTTCTTTTTTTTGTAACTTATATTGATATTGTCTTAAAAAAACTAATTATTGACTAAGTAGGCTAAAAAAGATACTTATAGGATAGACAGATAGCATTGGCAGTCTTAATTCAAATTAAGTTTTCCCATTAAATTCTTATTATATTTATCAAAAATTTACTAAATTAAAATGAATTTATATTGAATAATCCAAAAGCTGTTCTCAAATTATTTTTTTTAAATTAAAATGTATTCAAAGTATTTTATTTTATTTCTTTTTAATAAAATAAAAAATAGATATTCAGATCAAATCGGTATTTTTAATTCAGGTTCTACTAGAGCTGTGGGCCAAAAGTACCAGCGATTTGCAGCGTGCAAACAGAATGGACACATTTACAAAGATATTACAGTACATACGAATAACAAATTAAGTTTAAAAGTGCACAAACAAATTAGAAATTTCGATTGGAATATAAGGCCCCATATATGCGTCGAACCTCTCAATAGTTTTTTTTTTACACAGATTTTGGAAAATCTTCCTGTTGATTCAAAAGTTTTCCTTAAATTTTTTATCTTGCGGCCCTTAGAAATGCTTTATATAAAAATTTCCACAGATGCCTTTGTTTTACTGTGCCCTACTGAGATCCCAACTTACAGAAATACGTTTTGATTAATGGTTGCTAGTGCATCTAGATTTTTGAGATTATGGAGGATTTTTATTTAGCAAAGTAAATTCCACTTTCTTTCAAATAAATACTCACTTTTCACCAACAGCTTCTAATCATACTTTCTGCCTTCTATTCATTTGATTTCAATGTAACCGTTTATGAAATTCTAAAACTGTCATCTGTCAAAGTACAATTTTATTCCAATTAGTGAGATTTTAATTCAAATTAACTATGTCGTCTGTATACGCTTTTATCAAAAACTAATCAGGCACATAATTTGTATTTTTCGAAATAATAATTAAAAGTCGTTTATACTTCTGCTAACGTTAAAATAACTGACGGAACGGCCTAGATTTCAGTTTTCTTACATTGAACAAAAATGTATCGATGACTTATTTGAAATAAAAATTCAAAATTTTTCGAAGAAAATGCTGCTCCGCTATATACGCAGTGCTTAGCGATATGAAAGTTAAGCATTGGTGTCATCGAATATCCCTTAATATTTTCCTATTTTATTTAATTTGTTAATCAAAGGCGTTAAATGCTAAAACTCAACTAAGAAAATATTTTGGGTAGAGGAGACTCGATATATACTTAATTACTACCTATAAGTGGAGCTAAGATGATATCAAGGCAAAGTGGGTCATTAAATAAAGTTTCTTAACAATTCTGTACATCACAATTCTTTGATTGAGGGGCTCATAAAAAAAACACATTTTCTGCATACAATGTTTTATTCAAAACAAATTTTATTTTGTTTTCTTTCAGACATTGTTTATCAAGTAGATAATATAAATATTATAAATATCATATCTTCTTGTCTACTTATATTGACTGATTTTATTATTTTTAAGGATAACTATAAGCCACAAATATTTTATACGTTTTGCATCTTCTTACAGCTTCTGCCTTATAAAATATTATTATATTGATAGACAACTGCTTAAGTTTCTGTTTTACAATAATAACAAAATATAATAATAGTCTTTAACAGGCTTTAAACAATCTAGAAAAAAATTTTATGTATAACCAATAAATATGTATAAATATAGTAATAAAGATTTAAGCAATTTTAGTTTTATACGTGATTTTAATATTTTTTTTTTTGTTTAAAAATTTTACGCAATTATAAATTATTTTAAAATAAGTTTAAAAAAGTATCAAAAATAGGATTTTTTATTACTTCCTTAAGTATAGGTATACTTAAAGCATCTTGGTTTTAATAGGTATAGGATTTTCTTTATGTTAAAGACGGTCTTTGCTTATAAATGGATTTTTTTCACAGCCGTAATTTTAGCTTAGTGTAAAAGCAGCTATAAAAAATATAGTTTTATAAAATTATTCGTTAAAAAAATACATTTCGATATATCGTTAGTAAAAACTAAAAACTATGCAACTGAAGAAAAATTGAAAACCTTTTTCTTTTCCGCTGGAAGATACATTTTCATTTAGTGCGTAACATTTAAGAGACAAACTGATTAAGATTTTTTTGTTACTTTAACGCTTTTTCTTTTAAGCTGATCATATATTTTAATTTTCTTTTATTGTATAAAAATTTGTAAAAAAGGTCTTATTTAGTGGTGGGTTATGCTATAAAGGTCCGAATACACTTAGAAAATTTCTAGTTTGCTAAAAACCTCAGAAATTTTATAAATCATACTATATAAAAGTAAGAGCAGTACAGAGAGGTATGATTAATTATACACAAGGATGTTAAGAGAAATTATTTTGAAAAAGGTTTGAGCGAATGAAACTTTTATGAAGACCCTTTAAACCATCTCCATTATATATTTTCCTGCAAATATTAAACAAGCGACATTTAAGGAAATATTAATGAAACGTTTAAAACTGATAAGAAGAAAAGTTGCGTGTATTGCCAATATTTTCTTATTTGAGGTGGATATTAGAGATAATGCACAAGTTCAACATGCATATCGAGCAGCTGCCGAGGATATTGTAAGTTTTACATCAACTTTGTTACTAAAAAAACTAACAACAGATATTCAATAGCAAAATTTTGAAATACGAGAACTCTCTTCGTACAAGTCCGTATCCCAAGGGATCCCAAAGTATAGAGCAGTTTTTGGGATAATAAGGTTTTTCTACTTTTTGCGCGAAATTGCTCTAACTTTTTTTTTTCGTTCATATTATTTAAAATAACATTAAAGTTAAACTAACTAAATTTTAAAGAACAATAAAATATGTTTCAAGAAAAATTAAGATTTCATCGAAAATAATATGGTTTAGACAACTAAACTTCGCCATATAGTTTCTCTCATGTATAGTTTCTCTAAAATTCTTGTAACTAAATTTCGCCAAAGAGCTGAAGCTGTAGCGAAGTTAAAACAGCATAGTACAAAAGCTTATAAAAAAAAAACTTAATTAAAAAAGATAAATTCTTGAGTTTACCAAAAATTCAAAAATAATGACATAATTAAATATTATTTTTTTATTTACTATTATTTAGCTACAAATGCTTATTTCTGTTTTTTTATTCTTATGTAGTAATTGCAATGTTAAAAAGAGCAGATATGGCAACTTTTGTTATAAAGTCAAAAGACCTATAAATATATAACAGTTACAAACAAAATAAGCTTACCAAACAAGACTAGAGCCTCTACTGAAATAGTAAAATTACACAATGCCTAGCGGGCATTTAAGGCCGTAATATATGGTGAATATAGTACTGTTAACATAAATATTTTTTTTTCAAATTCATCTTTCTGATTAATTTAAATTTATGTTCATTTTTTTATATTATTCTACAAACAATGCGATTTCGTGGTGTTTAAATCAAAACAACATTCATTATATTTGTATATTTAATCACGCTTAATATTCACTTCATGTCGTCATGTGTTATAACACTTTCCAGTGCAAGTACTGAAGGTATAAATGTGAATTTCCTTTTGCTACTTTCTTTGCTTCACACAACAAGCTTATATTTAAACAAAAAAATATAAGGTGCTGAAATTAAAAAAAAAAATGTTCTTGAGTTTATTAATGTCTTAACATTTTTAGATGAAATAATCCTATTGACTATGCTTTTCTTGTAGTTGACTGACATTAATGTAAATATAAAAAAAATTATTACTCAAATAGAATATTAATTGACAAACTCTATTTTTTACCAAAAATTATACATACTCAGCAAAAAAAAAAAAAAAAAAAAAAAAAAAAAGACACGCAAAAGAAGTAGGTAATTCATGGTGTTTACGTAAAAAAAAATGGTTCAATTAAGGAGAAAAACACATGAGTTAAACATTAGCCTTTCACACCAGTGAAAATTCAATTATTTAAATGCATTTATTCATTAACAGAAGTGGTAAAATTCGGGTGAAAATCCTATAAATCTTACAAAGTCATGTCATTGAAAGCATGTCGTTGGTTTAAACAACATTGTACTACTATTTACCCGCTTTCTAAATACTGAAAAAATATAATTTTATTCAAAAATGTTGACAACAATATTGTTAAGTAGATCAACATGCTATTAAAAAGAAACATTTAAAAAATAGCTACAAAATTTGTATTAGCTTTTTTGGGTATAAAAAAAGATACCCTCCTCTAAGAATTACACATATTTTTTCCTGGGTAATATTTTTTTTATACTATCTTTTCATGGACTTTTACAGGTTTTTCTTGATTTAAAGAGTTAATTAAAATAAATAAAATAAAAGTAATAATTTAAAATTATTTTTAATTTTAGTCCCAGCCAGGGGATGAACCGGTGATTATCATAAATCAATTAAAATTTTACTTTTTCGTGACTATACCGACGGTGTAGTACAAAATTGCAACAAATGTACAAGACGTGTTGTAGAGAAGACAACAAGAGAAAATGCTTTGAGTTGTGTGTGAATTTCGTCCAACCAAATTAATATTGATTAGTTGGTTAAATGGATGATATTTACAGTATACGCAAATCAAGGTGTTGGATGCAAAGAATGCTGAAGATGGATTTGGCGGTCCTGAAAATGCAGCATTACATTCTGCCAGCGTCTAATTTTTCTTGTTTTCTTTGGAAAACTTCCGCGTACATTTGAAAAATAATTTTTCTTAATAAAAGTTAAATTAAAAATGAACCAAAGCCGAAAAAGTAAAATTTTAATTGATTTATAATAATAATTTAATTAATTGTATAAAGAAGAAGTGCAAGAGAAGCAATGAAAACACCTATGAACTTTGAGCTCATTAATTTTTTTTTTTTTTGCTGGATTATGCAATACATGCAAAACATTTAATTTATTTTTGTATACAACAATGTATTATTTCTCAATCAGGACATTATTAAATATTGCTATGTATGTAAATTTTTTTTGAACATTTTTGTCCGTTTGCCTGTCTGTCCCTCTGCCTGTGTTCGCATCACTTAGAAACTGCTGGCTGGCAAAATTTTGTGAGAAGGCCCCATGTCATTTCTTAGAGAAACTAGAGATACAAATATAAAAGCACCTAATTTTATCGTTATAATGGTACTAGAACAGTTTTCCTTTCATAACTCTACAGTAAAGGCTCAAAAAACACATTTTTCAAAATTTTAGTTTTAAGAAAATAAAAAATGATAAGCAGACGTCGTAGGCACCGCTAGTTGGGAAATAAATTTTAAAATCTTTTCAAATAAAACAAAAAGCAATTTTTTAAATTTAAGAATAAAGAAAAGTGCTGATTCATTAGGTCCAGTAGATAGAAGGAAATCTATTGTAACTTCCATATTAATGTGCATAATGGAAGGGTGGTCGTGTCACGATTATTCTCATTGCTGTAGAGAAGCGCACCGAGAATTGCTAGTAATTTTTAGATGGAATAGTAATGCGTGCGAACTGCTAGTCTATACATATTTCTATACATCATTTCTGTTCATGAAATATTTTTTGTAATTTTAGTTGTTGACTTACATTGTAATCGATATGGAATATAAAACACTAACTTCTGCAATTTATTATTTCCTATCTGCTCTCTGTGTTTGAATCACTTTAAAATTAAATTTTGTGAGGAGGTTTCTTAGATCCTTGGTTCAAGTACAGAACACTTTATTTTTTCATAAAAATAAGTCGTTCCGTAGAGAAAATAGGAATACAAATGAGATAGCTCCCTATTTTACCGATACAATGGCACTTAAATAGTTGTCAGTAAATTTTATTTTGTAAATTGGAAATTTTTCACAACGTTTGCAGAACTCTACAACAAATGTTTAAAAAGTAATTTTTTATATGTGCATCATATTTTTAACCTAGAGTTGATTTTTAGGCCAAAACTCGTCAGTAAATTTTGAATGTACAGTATTGTTATGACAGTAGTCATGGTCAAAAATATATCCTTGCCTTCGTTCACTATAAAAGAAAGAAGAACCTAAAAGTAGCTATCTGCAATCTTCTAAATGCCAAGTTAGCTTTACCAACCTTATGCAACCATGTGGAAATCATAATTTTATAATGAATCGTTATTGTTCATTTAAACAAAGCTATAAATGTAATATCGTGCACTATTATCTTTGTTACTGCCTGCTGAAGTTTTATCTTTATGTTGTCTTTATGACGAAAACATGTGCAGATTTCGAGTTATCTTAATAAATGTATGGTTGCATTATTGTTGTGGTGAAGCTATCAATGTGTTAAAACCAATTTGGTTTACCCAGAAACACATGCACACATCTGTGTGTTACTAAGGATATTAAAAATTAAATAGAAAATATTAATGTTTGAAGTTTCGAGAAAAATTCAATAAATTCTAATTAAACATTATTAATGTTTAAGTCAGAATGGCCCTTTCTTAAACTCATACATGCACTTAAATGTGCACGTAATTATTTTAGGCTTAAGTTTCAGGGAAAGTACTTGAAGCAAAATCACTTTTAATTAGTTAATTATTAACTTAACATATTTGTATAAATTAACTTTAAGTTTAGTATAAAGTCAATAGTAACATAAATTTAGATATTTGTTTTAATTCCTGTCAAATTAAATGTGCGTATGATAGTTAAGAGGAACATACTACTCTGATGTTAAAGGCATTTATGTAAATTTATGTAAAAATAACATTTTATTTATTTTTAAAATATCTTAATATACTGATGATCTGGAAGTTACGAAGCTATATTTTTTAAACTTTAGATCGATTTTGTTTTGCCCTCTTTAGATTCCGTTCGATTGTGTTTATTAAAAAAATGCTGAAACTCTACTTTCAATTTTATAGTTGCAATTAAATTTAAAAGTTTTGTTGACCTTTATAAATTAAATTCTTTTCTTATTCATTAAACATTAGGTCAGGTTTTAAAATAAAAATATTGTTTTTATTTTTTATTTAATTGTGTGTTTTCAAATAATGAATTTGTAATTTGTATTTAAAAACACACAATAGTAATAGTTTTTTTTACTGCTTCCTGAAGATGCCACCCAACGGTGTAGCGAAATATTGAAAAAAAAAACAATAAATTTTTTTAAAACCTGGCCTAGTCCTTAATGAATAAGAAAAAAATATTCTATTGTTGCTATATTGTGCTCATCAAAACAACAAAGCTAATCTATTTATGAACACATATTTGCTTCATTTGCGATTTTGCGGGTTTAAATAAGTTTATGGCATGAATATCAAGATAAGATTTCGCGCATATGGAAACTGCGGCGTAAAATATAGGTATCGTTTTCACACACCTTTCGCAGGAATATAGGCATTTCTGCCATAAATGGTGAATTAGTAGATTTGGAACATCATAAAGTCTACGTTACAAATTATAAATCGCTTGTTCTTTGCAGACTATGTGGTATTAATTCGGATGTTTTTGATGGTATTAAAACGGTCCATGGTTTCACAAAATTTCCTAAAATTATTTCATGTACAGAAATGATCCCGTTATGTACAGGAATGATCCCGTTATTATATGTGTAGATTACTGAAAAACGAAGCCCAATTTAATAAGATGTAGTCGTCGCTGAATTAATAGAATAAAGAAATTTATTTGTTCGATTTCGTGCAATAAACATGTGTGAAGGCGAATAACATATTAATTTGCTTTAAAAATTATATAGCAAATAGTTTGACTATTAAATAAGAATATTAATATCTAAACAACCAAACAACACAAAAACTAACAAAAAAAATTATTTTTTGTACCCTTCACACAGGTGGAAAATTTTTTTATTCTGTTTGTAATTTTTACAATATCTATTTCCGGCTCCATAAAGTATATATGTATATTCTGAATTCTTCGTTCGGGTTAAAATTAACTTTTCCAAGGCACTAGATGAGCTACAGAAAATTAAAATACTCCAATCGTCAGATATAGCTTATTAAAGAAACCAATATATGTGGTGATTGAGAATTATTCCCACGACATAATTTCTCTAAAATTTCAAGAGTTCTGGTTATACCGGCCCTTTTTGAGGTACAACTTTTTCTAAATTTTAACTCTAGATTCTAATCAAATTTTATTTATTTTTTAACAAGAATAATATGGTTTTTTATTTAAGAACTTATTTTTAAATTGTTAAACTTTACATTCGTGCATGTTAGCATATTTTCTAGATCTAGAATTTGACTTAGAAGCACTATTTATAATTATTGAAACATTCCTGGTGTGCTTCGCTTTGTAGTTCTCCACATCTACCACATCTACTACTCTAAACCAGCCAGTTTTTCGCTACACTATGGATATTAATAAGAGAGTTATTCGACTAAATTTCAAGGTGCTACTTACCTTAGTTGCCAAGAAGCACAATGATACAATGATAATAAAATAACTTAATAACTTAGAAACATACATAAGAAATTTTTAGAAAATATTGTGCATAATCTGAATTTATCCACTTTGTCTTATCACAATTCTTAAATTTTTGGCAAATTTATTGTCTTCGTACTATTAATATACGTACATACATATATAAAAAAATAAGATTAATTATCATTAATATTTGGAGATATTTATACTAAGCTCTATAGAGAGAGAGAGAGAGAGAGAGAGAGAGAGAGAGAGAGAGAGAGAGAGAGATGAAACTATTAATATTACACATAATTAAAGTTTTTTCAAAAATATGTTTGTTTTTACAACTTCAACAATACACAAGGCCACAGAAGCTTTGTTTTGCTTTCATTAGAAGGCAAAATTTCTTCTTGTTATTAATATTAATTAACAAGACATTATTAATGTGGCCATATCAAATAATTTTAGTGAACATCTAAGCAAATAAGGCATATAAAGTTATATGGTTTACATTTTTAAATTTCATCTTTTCAGTGCATAGTTTTAAGTTAAACATTAATGGATCATGTCACATATTTATGTTAGTCATCCATGTTAAGAATTTTTATAAAACATTTTAAAGCCTTATAATTAGAAATTTTAAAATTTTTGTAATAATATGATAAATATTTTTGAGATACGAAGCTCATTTATTGGCGTGTCTAACTCAAAATAAAAAGTATTAGATTTAATGTAGTAATCAAAAAAAAAAAAAAAAAAAATAAAAAAAAAAAATAAAAAAAATAAAGTGTAACCAATGTTTATAGAAATGTACACCATTTTGTTTAGTATCGCTTGTGTGTTCATATCCTTAAATAGAAAAATGGGTGTTGAGCTTAGTAATTTGTTAAATAAACTTGTGCTCTAAAATAAAATAAAGGCTTTAAAAGTACTAAGATTTCAAATTAAAATTTTACATGTATTTCTATCAGAAATACTGAAAGCTTATTTGCATTTCATCGTGCATTCTTCCTATCGACATTTTGCTGCAAGAGAAAACAAAGGAGTTCGAACTGAGGTAAATATGTTGAAAGATTCAAATCTTGTTCCATTTTTTTTTGCAGAACTTATAAGTTTAGAAATAAAGTTTGGTTTGCTCTCAATTAAATTATACATTTCATTGAAAAATGAATACAGTTTTTTGTAATTATGTTATTAAATGAATTTATTATAATTTAATTAAAAATTAAAAATATTCTAATTTAAGGGTTTATACTAGTAGTTGGTGCAAAGTTATTTTTGTGAAATAAGAAAGAGACTTATTAAATTTTAATTTTGATTTATGACCCTTTTACAGTGAAAGATCAGTTAGGAATTTAAGATTTATGTATTTGGAAAGATGGATCGACTGAAATGGGCTTAAAAAGCTTTCTAATACCCGTACTATTAATCAAACAAAAATATTAAGATTTGCTTTATAAAATTACATGAGGGATTATAGAGATTAAGAAATTATACTCACAGTTTTCAATTAGTTTTTTTTTTGTTGTGTAAAAAATTTAAGAAAGTTTTTGTAAATGGCTGGAAAAGGTATAAACATTTATGGAGTGTAATTGGCACTAGAAAGTTTGAGCATTAATATAATATGTTATAAAATTACCATGAAATTCCTGACATATTATTCATTAAAGGGTAATAAATCTTTTTAAATTAAAATCGCTTTAAGTATTTTTTAATGGACAACAGACTCTAATAATTACATTTCCAAGACTAAAGATTATTTATGTAATAATAATGAAAGCTATAAAATACAAAGTCATATACTAAAAACATAACAAATGCACTACTTGTATAAATATTTTTCTGTATAAATGCATTTGCGAAGATATACAATTGTAAACACTGTGCGGACAACTATATGTAAGCAAATAAAAAACTTGTTTTAAAACAATGAGTATAAAAATGGTGTCTCTGGGGTAAAGTTATCTCTGGGAAAACTTGTCTAATAATATAAAAAAATTAAATTTGTGTTCTTTAAAAAACAACTAAAATAATTCAATAACCTTTACACTATACATTTTATTGACCACTGAAAAACTAAATTATATATTATTTTGGAATAATTTATAACATATTTCAATATTTCCACGATCAAATAGTTATGCTACTTCTAATATGAAAAGAGTATGTAAAACATTGATGTTTTTACTAATCCTCCACTGAATAGAGGGTACAGCGAAAATCGACTTAATTTGATGAAAAATTGATTTGATTGAAAAATGAAATTAATGGTTTGGTACTTCGAATGAATCAAGTGAAAGAGGTACTTCACTGCTTGAAAATATTCACAGGTAAATTGTTTATCTTATCTAATCTAAAATAAACTCAAATAGCCAACCAATTTTGTTAAACAATTTCAATAATAACAAAGAAAATAGGGTGCTATACACGTACCACAGCTAAAAAATTTTCCAACAATAAGTGGTTGCTTATTGTTCGCAAAGTAGTGGTGTACAACTTTTGCGTACTCACTAAATTTACTGGTTGTTAATGTATTGTCTTTTATGCGAAAACTTCAGCTAAAGCAACAAATCTGTTCCAGCTTGTTACATGTTCGCCGCTATATAACTACTCGTACCTGTAAATGTATGGCACACATTTTCTAAGGCTAGTATGAGAGCAGAAACCATACAATATTTTACTCTAAAGCAGAAAAAGAGATGTGCAAGTTGTGACAAGTTGTCTTATTTTATATATTTAAAATGAAGCAAGGAAAAAAGTATTAATATCAGATTTACCAAAACGATGTTTTATGACTTTACTTAATCTATACATATAAAAAACAGTAACGAGGTCATTTTTGTACATGAAATGGAATTTTTGTCTGTCTTTTTGTTTGTGTTCGCATCACGTTTAAACTGATGAATATATGTGAATAATATTTTGTGAGGAGTTCCCTTAGAACCCTGGTTCAAATCCGGAATACCTTTTTCGTATAAATATGTCATTTCGCACCAATTTTACTGGTATAATGGTAGCAAAACAGTTGTCAGCACATTTAATTTTTGTAAATTGAAAATTTTTAACACTGTCTACAGAACTCTGGAAGTAATAGGTTAAGACATATGTCTCTTAATTTGTATTTAAAGAAAATTAGAAATGACACACAGACATATCGTGGGCACTGATAGTAAGTAAATAAATATTTTTATGTGCCTTTATCAATGTATTTTAACAAAAATTCACTTATATTTTAACATTGAAAAAGTATTTACTAGTTCTAAAATAATGGAAAACAAGTTTTTAATTAAAAACGAAATTGTTAAGGTTTATTTTAATGTTTTTTTTTTTTTAATTTCATAAATTTCAATCAAATAATATAAAGAAATAACCTAAGTATGTTTGTTTATGCGGTAATTAAGGCTAAATTACTAAACCAATTTTGAACAATTTTAATTTGATTTAATAAAATAAATTTCGTCTTAAGTTCATTGTTATTTTATTAGTATCAATCAATTTACCTAATTATTTATTAAAAATTAAAAACTAAATTTAAGCCGTGGATAGATTCTTTTAAACTCAGCCCTAGAAAATATATAAGGAGTAAAAACCGACAATTTTTTACAAAGCAACAATTTCCTTAAAGTAATTTTAAAATCATATAGATCTTTACACATATTTTAACCGCGTAAGTAGTAAAATAAAAACGTAAAATTTATGTGCAACACTGATTTAAATCAAATTATATAAAGGGTCCGGCACATAACGTCGTCCTGTTGAAAGCAAAAATGCCAATATCCTCCTCTTCATTTTTTGTGAACAAAAATTTGTTCAACATGACCCGATAACGATCGCCATTGACTGTGACGGCCACTCATTGCTCATTTTCGAAAATGCCCTAATTTTGCCTCTGGGCCAAATTCCGCACCAAACAGTGAATCGTTTTCGGTGCACCGGCTTTTCAATATATGCGTACGAGTTTTCTGTGCCCCAAGAGTGCGCCAATTTAAAAGATGATTTTTTTTTTTTGGAAAAATCGGCATCTTCTGTAAGTCGATCGCAGACCCACTTAGCGAAGCGAAAACGCATTGGATGGTCAGTTGGCTTCAACTTCTGAACAAATGGGACTTTGTATGGCGTGATACCAAGGTCTTTATGCAAAATTTGTCTCAATGATGTCTCCAAAATGTTCAATTGTTGAGAACGACGATGAATTAATGTAGATGGTGCTTCGCGCACACTTTCTGCCACAACAGCAATATTCTCAGGTGTACACACTATTTTTGGCTTTTCACGCTTTGGTTTATCGGTAAGGATGCCAGTCTTTTTCACTTTTTTCAC
This sequence comes from Cistogaster globosa, assembly GCA_937654795.1. Lineage (NCBI taxonomy): Eukaryota > Metazoa > Arthropoda > Insecta > Diptera > Tachinidae > Cistogaster > Cistogaster globosa. Next base: position 139,043,091 of record OW569403.1, read on the forward strand.
AAAATAACAAAAATACGGAGCTGACGGTGTTTCTATTCCGTACGCAATTTTTGCACACATTCTGCAACATTACCATGATTTTCAAAGTAATGTCGCAATATTTCCCAGTGTTGTTCAAGCGTATACACAACCATATTCGTTCAGCGGAAGGATAAAACTAATTATCTGTCAAATCAGACTTGAGCTAAGCACTAGTTTCATATGTAAGTAGTACAGATAGTAGGCTAAATGCGAACTTGATTTTATTTTGAAATCTTCGTATAATTATTTAAGTTTCAATTTTTTTTGGTGACAAGGAATTTTTCTTCATGTACCTATTATCCGCTGCTTTAAAGACAGCGAACTCCTTTGTGATAAGTTTACTTGTACTTAGGAATTTTGCTTGCTTTATTACTCGCACTAGACTTAAAAGAAAAAATCTTGCACAAAACGATACGATTATACTATTATTAGAGAGATATTTAATGGTCAATAAAAATCTAACAACCCGAAAAAAATTTGGCTATAAAATGATGGCTGACATTTATAATGGCAACAAAAGAAGGTGTAAATAAATATGTGGGATTTTGTATAGATCAATTTTCCAATAATAGCACAACAAGTATGAACAAGGAAATATTTTATTTGTATAAACTACACAGCTGCATAAATAAAATCATTCATTAAGGTTCAATAAATGTGCATACATTTGTATAATTATTTCCAGTATAAAACAAATTGAATCGAATGTATTCTATAAAGTAGTTGCAAAATTTAATCCTATATTTTTAACACAAATCAATTCGATTTGTAAAACCAAAAGTGGTTATTAGGTAAGGGACAATAGCATTTATGACTACAGAAATATTTTATCTAAAATAAATAAATAAGTAAAGCTATTTTCACATAGAGCGCACAACACCTATTTTCCTAATTTTGTTACAAAAATTAGTAAACAAGATTTCCAAAAAATAACACTTAGTTATTCAAAAATCATGAATTTATAAAATAATAATTGATTCCAATGGCACTTAAAATGCACATATATAAATACCGAAAATAGGCAATAATGTGCATTTTTCACAAACTAAATAAACAGCATAAATTCACACATTTATATTCATCCACATATGTGTTTATATATTCCATTTTACAATAAGGGAAAATTTAGATATCAATTTTAATGAAAGGTATTTATTTTTGATACGGATCAGTGTTTAAAATAATACTAATGTTAACAGTTTCGATGTATCGATTTGTTACATCAGTGGATTGACTACTTTGTTCCTATAATAACGAAGTAAAATGCATATTATTTCCCTAGACAAGCCAGTCGTTGAGAATTCGGAGAAGAAAATTACTTAAAACTTAAGTAAATATTAAAATACAAAATATGTTCAAAGGAAGAATAATTAAAGATAAATTTATTGTCTTGTATTAAAAACATTTCTTTTTCATTTAAACCATGACAATCCTTTCTCAGAAACTCTTAGTTAATATTTATTTCTTATGCCTTTTTTCAATTGTTTCTTATTAACAATTTTTTTTACATATTTGAAGAATTTTTTTTGTCTTAATAAAAATAAAAATATATAATTTATCTTGCAAAAATGTCAAGTATTCATTTAAAAATCATGGCAATATTGCGACAACTCCATGTTCATAAAATGAATGCGAAAGTCATTCATCATGTCAAGTTTTAAGATAAATAATTAACCCTTATACTTAACAATTTACAACGGACGGGAAGTTGTGATAATCAACGAATAAAATGAAGAAGTGAAAACTATTTAAATATTTTTCTTGTTGTTGCTTTTGCAAGTAAACCCTTTTACAAGTCGATAAATTGTTACGCTATATTATAAAAAATCACAATTTAAGAGTTTTAGAACAATTTGAGAGACTTGTTACATAATTATGTTTTAAGTGGTAATTAAAAATGTATGTCTTAAAGGCCCACATTTCCGCCAGCAACATTCATAATAATATATCTAAATCGCTGCTTTTATCTCCATAAAAGCAGAAATTTATGAATAATTGGAAGCCAAATATCTTCGCGTTTGATAAGCAAATACAATTTAAATGTAACTCGCATAAGTTAAGTCCAGAACTAGAGCAATAATCACAGATAAAAGAGAATTAGGAGGATAAAATAAGGCAAATGTAACGCACCTATATTAGAACTCTAAACACTTTGACTAAGCAAAGGTGTTTAAAAAAATCCTGCGGATATGATCGGATAAGGAATGGAATTAACCTGCATCTCATTCGTATGAAATTTATATTTGTTTGATATATTCATATACAACGTTAGCAGAATTTTTGTTTCCTTAACTCACATTAAGAAACTTCTTCATAAGGTTATAATTTTAATATCACGGATCCTTAACGAGATTCAGCTAAAGGTAAATTCTTTTCTTATTATTTCGAACACTTACTTTACATAAAGCATTTTTGCGATGTCCAATCACAGCAAAATCTGCAAACTGGCCCTAAGCACTTTCATGCTAAATATAAAGCTAATAATCTAGAATATTTTTAAAAATGAACTTATCACTTAATTTTGATTTCCAGTAGTCTTCCTAATGAGACAACATATTGCTCGAATTGATGTTAAACTTATTTATAATCAAAATAATTAATCATGCAGCGGTAAGGAGGGCTCTGACCTCTTTTTTGAGAAAGTACGATCCAATCACGTTAACAGCGTTCTAACCGGACTAAGCGGAGTAATTTAGTGTGAATAGTCTATTGTGGATTAGTTTAACTGGATATGCAGAAATTTTTTTTATAACCGAGCCCATTAAGTCATAAATAAGCATTTTCGCTTGGCAAAATTTTACGATAAGTCATCGGTCTGCATTATTTAAAAAAATCTTATTAAAGAATTTTCTAAAAATAAATGATTAATAAATAGCTCAGCTACAGCCGTTTTGAGAATAATAACCTATTCAAATAGGTCACTATTAATTGTCATTTGCTAAAGTCATTAATGCCGACGAGTGAATAAATTGTTACAAGTGAGTCAGCATTAGTGGTTTTAGTTAAACTAAATAGGTCACACTTGACGCAGCTGGTAATCGCGGAAAAAATTTTCGGATAAATTGTATAAATTATAGTTCTAATTTTAATTACGAAATTTTGCGCGGACTAACAACTACCTGGGTTTTGTATATCTAATGTGCGTGATAGGACCGGTCCAATAAAAGACTAAGTTTTAGCTACCTTTGGATCATTTTGTCCTACATTGAAGGAAACATATGACCCAAGTAAGGATTGTGCAAAATTGGCAAACGCATAAGTCTTCAGTTTGTGAGTTGCGTACACAACACCCAGACAAAATCATTAACAATTAATCAAAAAATACAGCAAGATGAAATAAACCAAACACGAAATATTAATTGTGATATATTAATTAAAGACATACAAAAATTCCAATACGATTGTTACACAAAATTGCTTTAAAATTTAAAATATTATCAAGCGTTACAAATCTAAGAACAAACCAAAAATATTCATAATACTTTCGACGATGAAGGTTAATTTACAAAAAGAAATCAAGAAACGTTAACAAGTGCAATATTAATTGAAGCAACAAGGCGAAAGATATAAAAAAAGAAAAAAAAAAGAGAGAAAGCAATAAAGGAGGCGAGTCATTAACTCTTTTGGGTTGTAAATAACAAATGATCGGGATATTTCGTTGCAAAAAAGCTTACTTCCAGAAAATAAATTCCAGAAAATAAATTTATAAGTAACATTTAAGCGAACAACGTTTAAGTATGTGATGTAAAAAACATGTTAAAGTTAATTGAAATTTGTAGAAAAAAAAATAAAAAAAACTGTTACGTTCGTTGAAAGAAGTAAACAAATTTATAATTCATTTAATAAATTAATTTTAATAATGAATAAAATTTAAACAAGCTTATTTAATTAATACATTAAGCGCAAGAATAAACAAAATTAGTTATCGCAAAGATGTTAAGCTTTTAAGCTAAAAGTTAAATGTATGAATATTTAAATAATTTATTTCAGATGCTGTTTTGAAAAGGCTTGATGATACATAAAATTTTTCCCTTGGAAATCGCAAATAAATTCAACTTTTAGGAATTATTAATATTTTATGAATTTAATAAACTAAGAACGGGACACCGAAATAAACTTTTGTCTTTCCATCATAACAGTGTGTTTTAGGCGAAAACGCATGCTTACTCACAGAATGTATTAAACATCTTAACGCGATCTTAGGCTATCGAATGTTAACATCCTCATTTATAACCAAAATAATGTTAAGGCCATTTAGTCTGGGATGGTGAATTCTCAAACTATACTAAACCTTTAATCGGCCCATGTAAGACTGCGCATCATTTGAGTACAAGGACACATTAGGATAATCCGAAAGGGAATGTGTCTGGCAATCAAAGTCAGAGTTTGCAGGATGGTAATTGGGTACACGCGAATCCTTTATGGGCTTTATATTTTGAGCTGAAGACTTGGACCACATCTGCTTTTAGGATAATGTGAGATTCTGATTCTCTTGGACGCATTATGGATCCAAATCCCGACAAAACTAAGAAGACTTCTATTAAAGCACGCAAATTTCGGTACGAATCTACTATTTTCGATTATAGATCAAAGTAAAAGAAAATCAAGCTATAATCACTAAATTTTCTACGGAGGAAGGAATTTCTCATGTCAAGTTTTATTTAAGCTATTTAATGAAAAATCTGCAAAAGGCTATGGCATAGCCTTTTGCTTGTTTATTCACAATATTATTATACGTAAATATATATTAATGTTACCTCCCCTCTACTATGTCGTATGGCGCTGAGGCAATGTAAATTGTAAAATAAGAATAAATGTTCTTGAAATAAAAAAATAAATTTGTTTTAAAACACGTTGCTTAACTTTTTTATGCTTTTAGGTGTTCTTTTCGATTTTATTAAAATTGTTTAAAACTTGTTTTGTTATGTAATTAAAATACTTTTTGTAGAGTAATTTTAATCTACAGCATAGTTTTTGTCACTCATTTTATCCAACACTAGAAGTATAATAATAAAAGCAAAGTAAAACAGGAACAGAAATTCTTTAATTAAAAAGTTTTGTAAGTGATAGCCAAGCCAAAATACTGCAATTAGGAAATAAGTATAAAGATAGTATTAACAATAGGTATGCGAAGATTTATCATTGAAGTTGCTTAGTAACAACACGAAGGTAATAAACACATTTTCTAACAGTGCTTTATTTATGTGTTTGACGTTTGAAATAAACGTCGCTTCAAAAAGATTTCAAGCTACTGGATATTGGCTTACAACACAGCTATTAAATATAGTTTTTAAAATGAAATTTCCAGAATTTCTCTAAAATATGTTGGAAGTAAAAAAAAACTAGTGGGTATTTGAGTAGCAATCTAGTAAAAGTTTTGCCATCGGCTCTTCGCTAAAGTTACATTCGTAAAATATAGAAAAAGAAAGTAAAAATGAAAGCAGTGATTTTTATACACACTTTCTTGCTACAATTCACAGTGGGACAGAATCAATATATTTTGGAAATAACTCAGCCATTTGTAAACAACTAGGCCGATTGAAGCAAAGTTTCACACGAGTAATGCAAAGGAGTATTTAAACTTGATTTTTAAAGCAAGGTACCATCCATCTCTCAGGGATAGCGCTATATGGTCTTACTGCAAATTTTTCTTACTTTATTTTTTGTCTGATTTTTAAAAATAAAACAGGGTCCTAAAAGATCACCTAATACGTACAAAATTGTGCTTTAATCTGCATATTCATGTTTTAAAATGATCGATTTGTAAGCATCTAAAATTTTTATTTTTTTCGATACCCTGGTCCTGTTTTTTTTTTTTTTAATATTTTGAACAATTTTAAGAAAATTTTTTAAAACTTTATATCGTAGTTTACGAGCGAAATTTAGTCTTTATGTTCTAAAATTCCAAAACAGGGATGGAAAAAAGAAGACTGATATTAATACAAAATATATACTTCGAATTGTTGCTGAAAGTGTTTTGTTAGCCCTAGTATATATGTAGACTTTATAGGAAAAAGAGTAAAATTTCCACTTTGAAATTTTTGGTGTTTATTTTAGAAATTGTGAAATTTCCTTCACTTTAATGTGAAATTTTTTTCTCATTTCATTTAGGCTGACCAACTACACGTGTACAGAAAATTTTGTATGATTTTTTTAATTTAAAATTTTTTTTAGTATTTTCTTTCCTCAAACTGGACCGCTTTTACAAACATTTTTCGATATTTTCAGCGATCAGCGAAAAAATTTTAAATTTTGTTATAATATTTTACTTTTTTATGTTTACAAATATAGATAATGCAACTTGCTATCAAATGAAAAAAGTAGTAACCTCAATATCATCCTTTTTTTTTCTAATTAGGACCAGCACTCAGGGGATGACCCCTACTTATGCAATGCATTTTGCCAGAACTAGGAAATTAGGTTGTGGGATAGGGGATAGAGGGAGTAGTGCCTGTGAACATTTGATTTGAATCTTTGCACATTGAAAGTGGCAAGAAAGATATCTGCAGGAAGTTTATTCCACATACGAACTGTTCGGCTAAAAAACGAATTTCCTCTGTAATGCGTAGTGCGATTCACTGGCCAATCGACCACAAAGGAATGCGCTCTTGATGCAGATAGCGTTGCGCGTATGAAATTACGGTTTTCAGGAACAAGTTCTTTGATTTCAAAAAGCACATTCCGCTGTAGTAACGATAAAACAGTGAAACACACCCCACATTGCGTCGATGCTCCAGTGAGTCAATAGAGCTGGATACCCTACTGTCACCGATGAGTTTCTTCGCTCGCTCCTGTACGCGGTCGAGTAAATCCAAAATAGACTTTGAAGCACCGACCCATACGTGAAAGTTGTATTCCATTTTCGGTCTGATAAAGGTGACATAGAAAGTAAGGAGATCAGATGGAGTGAAGTATTTCTTTCACCGTTTCAGAAAACCTAGGCACTTGCATGCTTCTTTTGCAACATGAAAAATGTGATTGTTCCAACGAACATCGCACTGAATTGTCATGCCAGGAACATCGAGAGTTTGTGATTCCAATAATTACAGATGACGTAGCAGGTTCAGCAGTACGCCTGTGCGAAAGCACACAGTTTTATAAGCGTTAAACTGAACCCTGTTCGTCAGGCCTCATTCGGAAATTACCAGAAGGTCGTGATTAAGGGTATCGTTCATGTGCTTTCTCATAGCCTAAATTTCCCGAAGGATTGGTCTACTGTGAAACGAAAATGAATGACATATGCTACTGTCATCTGCAAAAGAATAGATAGGGTTGGAAGTCTGACGTAGAAGGTCATTAAGAAAAATAAGAAATAGGGTAGGTGAAAGGACGAAACCTTGTGGTACCCCTGAATTTAACTTGAACTCGTTTGATGAGATCCCATCTCTAACAACTCGTATAGTGCGATCCCTTAGAAAGCTCGATATAAGTCGGGTGAAGCTATTATCGACACCAAAAGCAATAAGTTTTGATATGAGTGCACCATGCCACACTCTATCAAACGCCTTGGAAATATCCAAAGCCACCACCTTACTTTCGCCGAAATGGTGAATGAATTGACACCATTTTTCAGAAAGGAAGGCCAAAAAGTCACCCGTAGAGCGTTCCCTACGGAAGCCGCACTGCCGGTCACTAAGTAAGCTGTTGGACTCCAGATATTTCACAAGATGAAAATTAAGCATTCTTTCCATCACTTTGGAAAATGCAGAGCAAATTGCGATTAGGCGGTAATTTTCAGGGTTGCTAGCCTCTCCCTTTTTGGGGATTGGTGTTACGTTAGCAACCTTCCAACATGATGGGAACTCACCAACATGGTACAAAATGTTCTAAAGTTTTGCTAATGGACGCGCTTACGTCGAAGAGCACTGCTTCAAGACCAGTGTTGGAATTCCATCCGGACCAGGGGACTTGTATATGTTGAGATCCGCTAAAACCTTTTTAACTACACGTGCTCGAAAGATACTTACTGATACTCTTTCCAGTGCAGCCAGTGGTTGATTGCTTTCCGGCAAGTAGGAGTTACTTGCAAAAATTTCAGCAGACGTTAGCTTTATCAACCGGGTCGTTAATTATTTGATCATCCTTTAAGAGAGGCGGAATTTAGGAACTAGAATTATCCTTATCCACAAGCTCTTGCTACCCCGAGAAGTAGTAAGAACTTTAGCACGAAGGCGCTGCTTGTATAAAACAGTTAAGCTAGTTTTTTTTATACCCCTGCAGTAAGGATACTTTGCCAATCTAGCCAGACATTAGAGCAAAAATTTAATTTAAAAATAAATAAAAATTTAAGTACGTAGTTAACTAGACTAAATTGTATAGTGATTTACATGGCTTTAGCTAAACGAAAAAAGATTTTGGTTTTTTTTGTGAAAGACTTTATTTTTATCTACTTATATTAATTAATAAAAAAAAATTTTATAAATTTTAATGACAAAAAATTTCATTTAAAATAAAAAGCTAAAATAAGTGGTTTTTCACATTTTGTAAAAATAATATGAATAGGTTTTTAAGGGTGAAGGCAACCTAGATCCTAAAAATAACTAAATTATTATAAAATTTAATTTTTTTATTTTATTTTTCTGTTTAAAACGTTTTGTATGGAAGAAAGAAAAATTTAGAAGTGAATTAGGGCTAAGAGTGGATGTACTAAAACTGAACTTGGAAACACCGTCGACGGCAGAAGATTTTCTTCTTCAATCCTTATTTAGCTGCAGTAATAACTTGAATTGATTTTATCTGCCAAATCATTAAAGAAACATAAGGTAGTCACAAAATCCATTTGCAGAAGTTGGCAGATTATTTCTTAGAAACTGCAAAACTTCACGTTACTCTATATAAGTTGCATTCTATGGCACCTAAAATGCATTTTATTACATGGCATTGGGCTGTAATCAGAGGAAGCGAACTCGGATTTGAAAGAGGTATTAGAAGAAATAGAAGAAAAAGAACAAAGCCACCCATTATTATTGTTGTCTAAAAAATAAGTAATTTTAAATTAAATCTATTTTAATTATTATAATTCAGATATTATTATGAATTAATTAATTGTTTTTAAATAAAATAAATTGTTATAAATTGCAAAAAAAACAATTGCAATTTTGTTAATTTTCTTGGCTGGTAGGAAATAATACGTCACTGGGAAGATACCTTAACTTTGACTTTAAAATACATGTTTTTGAAAAATTAGCAATAAAAACAGCATAAAAAAATAAAAATAAAAAAATCACGGGGATAATTCTGGGCTGGAATTGAGAAGATACCTCCAGCTGCTCATAAAAACTAAAAATTTTAATAGTTATAATATTTTGAAGTGGGTATCCTATTTATTTACATACTTAAATTATTCTAAAATAAATATTTTATGTCATCATCCACAAAAGAAAGCGACGCGAAAATGGAGTTTTACAATCTCTTTGGTTTAAGTTTAGGTTTTTTGAACTATCGCTGACCCTAAGCAAAAACAAAAGTATAAAAAACTAAAGAGGTAGGATTAATTCTTCTTAGTGAAACTTTTTTCTAATTCGTCTGATTTTTTTATTTTAAAGCTTTAAAATTGTATGACCAAAGAGCCAAAGGTTCAATAATTTTTAGAGGCAGCAGAAACAAAAAAAAAGTATAAGTGTCCGGCTGGATCACCAAAATACCCTTAGATACGCTGTGTTATTAACTGGTTAAAATAAAAATACTTGGTATTTTCCATTGCAGACCGGTAGACTTTGATGATTAATTTAAAAGTAGCTTTATACTCTATTGTTTCCCAAAATCAATAAATAAATAAGAGTGTGAACTTAGACGGAATTCATGTCTATTGTTTGATATTAAACGTACCTGCGATAAATCAGTAAAAACTCTTCAAGCGTTTTTTTTTTTAATTTATTTCCTTACGCATTTACTGGAAGACAACTTTAGCTTTAACACTTTACAATCAACTTTATTGATTAAGTCACAACTGATACATACTTTTACAAGAATAAAGTTTAAGAATTTATCACAAACCAGAAACTTCTGGTTATAGAAGTTATACACTGGCGGCATTTTTAAATGACATCATTGCTTTGCTTCTATTTCGTTCTTCGTAGAGTATATTGCAACAAATCAATATTAAGACTTTAAGTGGATAAATCTTTTACTTCGATAACAAAGATTATTTAAATAACAAAAAAATAAGCCTATTTTTACAAACAACATAATACGACTCGATTGCAAAGAAACTTTCTATTTAAAATTGGAAAATTTTCTAATTCAGTATGTTGTATGGAATTTTATTTATATTGAAGAAAAACGTTTATCTTGTTATTATATAAATATTTAACAAATAACAAAATCTCAACATGCTCTTATTAAGAAATAAAAATTTTAATATTTTTTTGTTATCAAAATCGTTAAGAAACGTGCATGGATGATTTTAGTTCAATAAACCTTAAAAAATTGGCCTAAAAATTTAATCTAAGTATAATCTTAAATTTAAAAATGTGTAATAAAAAAATTAATTTATTTTACATCCATATTTATCAATAATAAAAGTACACACACTTGAACATGAACGCACACTACTAAGCAGAAACAAGAGCACTTCACAGATGTGTGAATTTCGATGTAAAATTCTACTCAATAAGTATTTAACTACAGACGAGTACAATTTGTATGAGTTCTGAAAAGTAAATAATTATTTACAAATGAATAGGGCTCAAGTGACTTATAAAGTTTAAGTAGATTATTAAGTTAAATTATTTGTAACTAATTATTTAAGATTCGCAGAACATATCAAATTATTGCAAAGATATAAAATATTTAAGAAATTTATAATTTTCTTAATAGCTTTACTAAACATTAAAAGCTTATTATAATTATTAAAATGAATTTAAAAAAATAAGTATGTCATATCTCCTAGAGCCAAAGGGACTAACAAAATTATCATTTAATTTAGTTTTTATCACACTATTTTTATGTATATAAAATAAAGTTAAATAATTCTTGAAAAAAAACCGACTTCAAAACAGAAAAACATTAAATCATATTTCTGTAAGACAGCAATTATACAGTAATTATATTATTTTTTATTCGATAAAGTTTGCGGCAGAATATTTTACATGTCGTAGAACAAAATATGAATGCAGATTAAAGAAGAAAATTTAGCAGTTATGTGGTTTCCCTTTATTTTGTACGCTTTTTTTTTGCGTTAGTCCATTACTGTACAAAAGATTGTCCATATACATTAAATTACAACCATTGAGACATCCTTAAAATTCTCATTTTAAATATTTATACTTGTTGTTACACTTCTATGGACGTACTATCCTGGACATAATCGTGAAAATCTGAATGAATAATTCCAGTATGTGAGGGCTGGCTTGGAACTTTAGGCGTGGCACCTTACAAACAAAGTAAAATAGAGAAATGTAATAAGTGGAGTTAGAATTCGCAACAAATACCGCACTTACTACTGTGTATAGTCGAAAAAAACATTTGCTTGTTTGGAGCAGTGGGCGTGGAACCTATAAATCAAAGTAAAAGTTAATTACCATGTACCTATTAAACTACAACAAAATCCTAAAACTGAAAAGGTAGTGCTATCTAAAGCACAGTTTACTCATATGCTTGAGTCGTCAAATCAATTGTATTTTATTTAAAAAAAAATCATTATGCACATTAGAAATACAGTTTATTGTGCCTTTACTGAAGTAAAAATTGATGATTTGTATTCCCATCCGGTGGTCTAGATATTTTTAAATTTTTATACTGTTTTCATATCGATCTTTTTCTTTTAAGTGTTTGCTACCAGTGCTTTTGGAAATATACTACAAATTTGTAGGATTCATGTTCGGATAAAACGTATTAAGTTAATAAAATTTTTCGTTTAGAAGTTTAGAGGTATTGGGGAAACACAAGTAAGGAAAGTTGGTTGCCTTCATATGTTTTCCAGACTAAGCATTAAAATCAGCTTATCAAATTAAATAAATTTTTCTTCATAAAAAAAACGTTAAAATATATATTTCTTAAAAAAGATTTAAACCCCAAACCTGGGCCGCTTAAGATTGTATTACTCGACATACCCTTAAGTAAATTTTCCATTTCGTCCTCAGGTTTATTTCTGGCTTTTCCACTAATTTCTTTCAAGTTGAATTGATGTCATTCTTTTTTTAAAGTTGCTTTTCAACCTGCTTACCGGAATTCAACTTGGTTATAAATATAACTGCTGGGTTTAAAACCCATTTTCTCCTTTCTAAGTATATCTCTGTTTCTTAATAGTAGTGTGTCAGACTTATTTTTATTTTCACTTACGTTAAAGATTTTGCGGTACTCCTTTAGATTTTTGATTATTCGTAGGATTCCGTGTAAAAACATAACCCTTTTGTTTTCTTCGGTCCGTCGGTCACAGCCCTTTATCTTTGGAGCCGCAATAAATAGACAATTGAAATTTTCACAGAAGATGTACCTATAATCGCTATAATTAAAAATACTAAAATTCAAAGGGTGTTTCGAAAGTAACGTTATATTCATAAAATATTATTTTTAAATTGTGATTGGTTAAAAATATCTACTTTCCATAGTGCCTATCAAATTATGTACGTTAAAGTAACAAATGAAAAAAAAATTAAATTACCTGGTGTCCTAATGTTGGCCTGGTTTTCACTTACATCGGCAACGGCTACACAACAAATCCTTGGTAAGCAAAACCTTTTTTGTTTTAGGTGCGGACACTATGACACTTTCATAAGTTTTAATATGTCCATACTCAAAATGACACAACGTCCATTTCCATTATGACATTATGTTACTTTTAGTGCGACATAAAGTCTGTGGACATCATGTCCTTAAACACTTGATATGCCACTGCTCAACCATCCTAATATCACTACGGATTTAGTTTCAAAATATTCACAAAACTATTCGCCAGTCCACAAGGCGTATGGTATATTTCTATATATAGTATCTATCAATCTGATAAATTTAATGTTTCTCCAACTTTATAAAAGCCTTATCTTAAATCATTCTTTGATTCAGATAAAATTTAAAAAAATGTTAACAATAAAATTTCTTTCTTTTCCGTATGAATAATAATTTAATGAATACGAGTACTGGAAAATCTCCTTGTTAATTAATTGATATTTTTCTTACTTTTGCTTATAATATATACCATTTGTTATTTACCGAATCTATTTCTGAATTTATTTTTAACTTAAACTCTGCTTTGAGTTATTGTTCCTCAAACCAAAGAAACTGTTATATTAATGACTTTCTTATAATTTGTTATTAACTAATATAAGTGTGTTTTAATAATTGATAACATACAAAAATTACAATATAATGATACTAAACTCTTATTTACAGGGTTTATTTATGGCCTTAGAAATGTTAAGAAAATTTCTCTAGCATAACTAGTCAATGTTAAATTTAAATCTCAATAGCTTTTAATCGTCCATTTGTATTTAACAAAAATATTTTATATGTTTAGAGTGCAAAATTTAAGTTAAACTTTGAACAGCAATAAAACTTAAGGGCTTTAAATTACTGGCTTAAAAAAATGAGTTTTGTTCAGATTTTTTTTTTAATTGTTGAAAAAGAATTTGGTATGAACTGACTCACAAAAAAACAAAAATCCTTTTTAACCAATTCAGTTTATGTGATACAGTGTCCCGGCTAGTTGGTACATTTTATTTCCCTCTTATATCATCAACATCATTGAGTGCTCTATTAAACGAAGGCAAGTAAATAAAGAAAACAATTTAGTGTTTGGATTTAATTCTTTTCAGTTTTTAAATTCTTTCACTTGAAGCGACTTAACATTTTGTGGGTAAAAATAAAAATAATTGTTGGTTTTAAGGTGGCGTTAAAATTGCTAAATGGAATTCTAAGATAGTATGAAAAGAGCCACTATTAGAGTACACATAAAATGTTTTTTGCTTTTCAAAGTTAGCAGCATTTAGGTAGATTTTTTTATACTTGCTCAGCCAAAGTCAACATATTTGGAGCATTCTTTTTATAATGTATTTTCTTGGGAAAAGATTTAGAATATTTTTTGCATATGTGGGAGAAGAAGATTCTTACATTATTCAATAGAAATGCTTGTGAGGATCAAACAAATAATTAAAGAAGTAAGAGTTTTTCACGGTAAAATTTGTTATGATTTCGGTATAGAGCTAGTAAAAAAAGTCTTATTTTCATTAACGTATATACAAAAATACGAGCTGAAGAAAGAAAAGGGTTAAACTATCAAACTTTAATTATAAGCAAATAGTAACAAATAATACAGAAAATGATGTCTAAAAAGCGGTATCTAAGAAATACTTAGCATTTGTAAAGCAATTAGTAAGGATTTGAAAAATAGTCAGTGTTATTAAAACCTCTTCACATAAAAGCTGTTGAATTAAGTCTAAATCACAGAGATACTGCATAAGTTATGAGAATAAATGATTATATACTTAGTAAAACTGTTAATTCTTTTGGCAGTTCGGAGCAATATTATATGCACAAACAGGTGTAAAAGCATGTGTTTTATTTCATTTATTACATAGTTGTTAATACTCGTATATACATATTAAAAATTTTGATCAATTAAAAACTATTTGTGTTAAATTCAATTTCGTGTATTGGCATAGTGAAAAGGATGAATAATGTGGTATGGTATACTGTATAACTTATCACAAAAATAAAATGGGTGCCAGAGGATATGAAAAATGCTATACAAGTAAAACAATAAAATGCGTATGCTTTTGGAGTCTAAAATGTTAAACGTGCCTCAAACTAACTCGCAGCAAATGTCATAGTGCAAAAACAATATTTAGGAGTTTTTGGCAACTACGCTAGATCGGAATTTCCGGCAGCAATAGAATATAATTTGGTTAAACATTTATCACACTGCAAATACTGGGCATTCAGAAGAACATAAATTAGGTTTGTAGGATTTAAAATCTGCAACATTAATAAAATTTTTAAAAACTAAAATAATGTTCTCTTAAATATTGGCTAAAAAGTTTGTTTAACTATCACAAGGACGTTTTTATCTTTCGGGAATGATGAACTCGTTTTTAATTTACTTGAAGAAGAGTATGTAAATCATAATTTTCTATAAACCCGATTCTGAAATGTGGTTACAACTGAGTGCTAGAGGCGGGTGTATACCATAATTATTTATAATGGTCGGAAAAAAAGCACAAAACACTCGTTCATCCTGGTTTAATCGCTGCACATCATATGTCAAGTTATGTTCAACTTTAAATTTGTTAATGATCTTCCGAATATGATGAAATTCTCATATATTGTGACGTATGCGGCTAAAGTAAAATTGTTCTTAAGCTTTAAACAATATTTATATCAGCTTACTTTAAAAGGACTTGGATACTTTTCAGTTTCAGTATTATATAAATTTAAAGGTACTGAACTTTTTTAAACTGTTTACATATGTGCTTTTATAGACAAAATCACAAAAATTAAGAACACTTTTTAGGCAACTGTCAGTTGGAGGTAGATTAGTGACCTTAAAACTTTTTTGGACGCAAAGTTTAATTCAAATAAATATATTCTAATAACAGTAAACAAAGCAAGAAGTGTTCTTGCTTTTGTCAAACGAGTACTAAAGTATTTAAAAACCCATATTTTACAAATCAATAACATGTTCTATTTTGTGGCCCACTTAGAGTGTACACCTGTTATTTAGGCTCCCATGCATATGGCACATACAATTATTTTTTTTACTTCCGTCATAATTTACACTCAACTTTTCTTCTCCATAATCCAGTCTTCTTGCAGTAATCAAACTGCCAACCCTAAAAGCAGGAGAAATGTCTAAAATGTATTATTTCTTCTAGATATATTAATTACTTAGTCTTGTAATGATTTCCTGCTCGTTAATATACCATACAAGTTTCTCATCGTGCATTTTGAAATTTTGAATTGATTTCAAATACTTTTTATCATTTTTAAAAAATCTCAGGAAAATGCAGATTTTTTTTAAATTCTAATATTGCTAAATGTAAAATGAATAAAAAATTTGAATTACTTTTAATTCAACTTTATTGTTGTTACTATTTGTAAGGATGCATACAATATCAAAATAATAATAAGAGATTGGTTTTGACATATATAGTCCCATAAGTGCTTAAAAATTAGAAAAGTCATATATCTTGACTTGTGTTACTATATCCGCTGTTGCTAAAAACACTTGAATTTAAATAAAGTTTCTTTCACAGGTTTATAAAATTAACGGGTTTCGCTATAAAAACATGACTGTGATATATATTGATTTATCTTTTTAGTGTGTGTGCTGCTATATTCGATATAACATCAAATAAGGGAAGTTCCATTGTCGATTTGACTTTGGTGTATATGGGCTAAAAGCCAACTAAAACGCGTAAAGCTTTCGCCCTACAAATTTTTATTTGTTGGTTGCTTATTTGTTTTCTTTTTTTTTAGTTTTTTTAAATTTTTAATGAATAAAGGTTATGTCTGGACAACCAATGAAATTCATCAGATAACAGTCTGTTCCGTAACATACAATTTTTAAATGAATTATTAATCATATAAGTATAATTTAAAATAATAATAACAATGATAATACTTTAAAAAAATATATTTTAATTCTTTAAAATATATTTAATTTTTTAAATACAAAATATCGAATTGAATTGAGTAACACAAAAAATTACTTTGACATTAACCAGATGATATCAGAAATTATTGCTCTTAACGATGTCCTTTAATTAATGTAAATACTAATGTAAATTACAGACAACATTCCAGAAATTTATAGTTAAATTGTGCGTGTTAATTACTTTTTTATTAAAAAGCATTTGACCCTTATATTTACTCATGCTTCTGCAGCAAACAAATAAATATTCGCATTATCATTCATTGATTTTTTTCTTATTATCTTAGTGTCATGTATTCAATTTATTTATTGCTCCATTTGGTTGTTAATTATATTATTAAAGCAAATTGTTTTTAAAAAATTAAATTTTTTATTCAAAGTATTAATTTATTTGTTATTTGGTTATTGTTATATTTATTTATTTAATGATATGAAAATATATGCAAAGGGGTGAGGTTGTTTTTTTAATTAAGTTTGAATTTTTTATGTTATAGTCACTTGTTCATTCATTCTGAGGGCTGGTCATATTACTATTAATTCTTTTATAATATGTAGGTTTTATTATTGAATTGTTTTAATATTCCTAGAGTACCAGTTTTATTTAAATATTTAATTAAAGAGTAGAGTAAAAAGTAGTATTTATAACATCATATATATTGGGTGTGCAGTTTCGTTCTATTTATTTCAGAATCACTATTTATTTTCTGGTAAAAATAAATTCAATTTCTAGTAAAAATTTAGCGATTTTAAATAAAACCTAAATATTCTTCGCAATATAAAAACCTTATCTTAATTCTTTTTATAAGAAAAATAATATTCAAGCTTTTTTGAACAGTCACACAGTTTTATTTTTTTATAGCTACAAACATAGCATAAATATTAAATTTTATAAGTCAGGAGAGGTCTTAAGATTTAATCATTTTTAATAAGTGACATAAAGAAATTTTCCCTTTATAATAGTTATTATTAGCAATAATGTGCAACTCTTTGTTCCAATATTTAATTTTTGTTAAACTTCTTCGTATTAAAGTTAATTTGTTAACACGATTTCAAAATAATTTTTGCAAATTTAAAATAAAATATTAAGTTATCTAAATTTTTAATTATTTCTGACTGTCGATAAATGGTGTGAATAATGCTGATGTAGCATGTAGCGGCCCAGAATATTAAGTAAGTCCTTATATCTGGCTTTTATTTCTCTTTTGGGAATGGGTTACATAAATTAATAAAATTATAACAAAAATATGCTTCAATTGTCTGATTTTTAATTGTGAGAATGATAAGCACCTTTTTTTTTTTTTGAAAAAGAGAAGTAGCACTTCAGGCATTAAAACCTATTTAGTTATTTTTCGTAACCGTGCTACATTCTCTAGGAAAGGGATAGATAAGAGATAAGACAGGCGGTGATAGGAGAAAGATAGATAGTTATTTTACTTCGCCGCACAGTGGCTGAAAATCGTTTTTCGTTGGCCAAAATTTTGTAACTTTTGAACCGATCAAAATATTGAAATAATTTTTTTTTTAATGGATAGATATTTAGTTCAGCTTGATTCAGTTTCAATTACATTAATATTGATTGAGGACTTTTTAAGGAATTCGAGGTCAAAGTTGAACATTTTAATTTTTTTAACTTTCAGAGTGAAATATGGGTTTATTATGTGTGTAACATAGTAAAATATCCCTCTAAGATCCAAAAAAGTATATATATTCTTGATCAGTGATAAAATCTAAGACGATATAGCTATGTCCGTCTGTCCATACGTCCGTCCGTCCATCCGGCCGTCCGTCCATTCGCCTGTCTGTATGAACACGATTCAGTCTAAACGAAAAGAGCTAGACCCTTGAAATTTGGTACATATATATCTTGCAGGATAGGGCAGGCTAAGTTCGTAAATGGGCCAAGTCGGACCAGGGGGAAAGAAATTCCCCCAAGAAGAGCTAAACCAACCCCTGAAAAGCTACACATTTTTACAAGTTTTTTTTGTAAATTTGTTTAGCAAATAAAACATTTTTATCTCAAAGAAGGTTCAAGGTCTTTACCGTGGAGCCAGGAAATCATAAAAATTTATTTTGGACCCCGCCCCCTTTTTGTGGGCGTTTATATAGCATATTATATGAAAAATAGTGTCAATAATTAACAAATTGTATTACCTTAGCCTAGGTTGCATAAAAAATTAATTTTTAAGCTTTCATGACGAATGGAAAATGTACTCGGATCTTCTGCACTACCTTCACCTCACCCCCCCCCCCCAAAAAAAAAAATTTTTTTTTTTGGTTAAGCAACAAGAAAATATAATTTGATCTTCTACGCTACCTTAACCTTACCACCCCCTTACCCCTCCATCATCCTATATAGTTGGAAGGTATTTGATTCGACTCGGTCGAATATAACGTTTTAACTTATTTTTTACTAATACAATGTTTTCCGTACTTAAAGAAAAATGAAAGGCAATTATAATTTTTATTCGTTTGACTTAAATATTAATTGCAAATATTCCATATTTTGTTCTGTGCTATTTCTGTTCTTTAGCAGTTTTTTGGCTTCTTCATCTAAATCCCGATGGTCCACTTTCCATTGATTTCGAATACTGGATATGAACGGATCTGACGTTGCCAATAACATATTAAATAGATCTTCATTTGTTGAATTCCGTGAAATTTTCCTAGTATTGTGCTCTCTATAAAATATGTAATCCTTGTTCCTTTTTTTCTGAGCCTCCTCTGATAGATCTCCAAGTGGCACCAAATGATATTTAATGACATCTTCACCATGGTAAAGGATTTTGTGAACTGTTGCAGACATATTTCTCCATGGGTAGTTAGTTGTATATATTTTTGCAGTTTCCTTAGCATAATCTCCAAATTTTCTACAGTCAATTTCTTCATTGCACGCAAGTACTTCTAGTATTATTTTAAATCTGAAAATAAGGTTAAAATCCACTCCTGTTATTTCAGATGCTGTTTCTGGATCTGAAAAGAATCTTCTTGCGGTATTGCCATAATTTGTATTGCCTGACCCTTGTTTCGGCTGATCTATAATCAGTCCACGTTTGCGATATTCATCTTGAACATGTTTCTTTTTTGAACTTCTTAACTCTTTGTTGGTCTAATTGTTTTTTATTGATCCTGAAGACCCGAAATCCAAATCATAAGTATGTGTTCCATAAGTCGTATTCTTGCGTGTAGTGGTGATAATCCAAATTCATATGCATCGGTATTATCTAATGATTTTGCTGGGACTTGGTTTAATTGGGTTGATGTTGCTTGGCATATAATGCAGCTGGATGCAGCCTTCGTGTTAGTCAAAGCCTGACCCACTTTTCCATCTATCATTGTCAGGACTAACTGGTAGCTTACTTCAATTTGCTGCCCATCTAACTGTAATTGTAATGGCTGTAGTGTTGTAATTTGGGCCTTGATATCACTAATTTCTTTATTAATAACATCATTTGTTTCTTTTTTGAATTGAAATTTGGTTGGCCTGCAGTATTTCGTAGAAGATGGTGTCTCATTTTTCCAAATATCCATTGTTTGCGTTGTACTAGTCGAAGGCTCTGAATCTTCCAAAATCTTTTTCAATCGCAATGGTACAAATGATACCATGAACATATCTGAGTTAGAAATATTTTCACATACAGCTTGTTTATATTGTTTTTGTCCCGAAGAACCATCACATCCCCATTTTCAAAAAAGAATTAACTTTGTGTTTCCGTATTTCTTCAACTCATTTCCTGTTATTGATTGCAGCAAGCGTTTGGCTGTGTGATCAAGTAGAGATTGTAGTTGTAGCTCTGCCGAAATTTGTGTGATTGTAATAGTGTCCTTTGATGGCAAACAGTCCATTTTAGCTGCGGTTATGTGATGATATGCTGGATATATATTTGAGCCTTTTTCAATCGCACGCTGTCTGAGTTTAATATATTGCTGTTTTGTTTATTTCAAATTCAGAAATAATGCTAATGCCTCCTCATTTGTGTACTGTATTGCATCATTCGGAGTTGGTATACTTTTAAGAATCCGTTTTGTTCTCGGTGGACTAGCTTTAACAACTTTTCTAATGATATCCACTTTTGTAAATTGGTTCTGTGATCGTAATTGATGTAGGAAACATTCTTTTATATTTGTAGAACCAAAGGCATCGTTAATATCTTTAAGCTTCCGCCTCTTAGATCTATCGCTGCAGTTGTCCACTAATGATTTGCGTGGCCTTCCAGCCTTATCTTGCTTTGCTGTTTCTGCAGCGACAGTAAGTTGACCTTCTAACCACTTTGCACTTTTTATATAAAATTTTTGTTTACTGTACATAACTTCTTTGTAGCGTTTTTTAGTGCTTTGACGAAATTATATAATTGCTCTTGCATTTCGGTGCTACACGAATTTAAGTTTAATTTTATTTTATAGTAACTAAGAACATCTTCCTGATTTTTGTTTTTAAAATACACTTCGGCCAGATCTTTATAACTGAAGCTCTCTACTTTCTTCTGAATATTTTTATTTGCGTTTGTTATGTTTTATCCGTACACTTAAAGGATTAAGTTATTACTGAGTAATCCCTTAACGAATCCGTACCTTTATAAATTTTTAGATACATGTTCTTCACACACTGATCTTTAATTTCATAGCGGGTAGCGCTTAAATTGAACAAAAATGCACTCATGCGTCAATATGGGGTTGTTTTTTAACTTTAGTGGTTTAGTGTCGCAATTATTGTTATAAAATTGTTTATGACTTTGGTTGACCCTAACATTTGATAACAGGTAAATTTAGAAAGAGATCATACGCTCTGTAGAGCCCATTGTGATAATTTTATTACTTATTTTTTGCTGATCAAAACAAAGCCATTAAACTCTTTCGAAGGTATTATATTTATTTTTTAGTTATACGTAGCCTAAACTAAAAAAAATAAACTTTTAGGCAAAAAATGAAAATTTAATACACCATTGTATATGAATTTTTTTCGAGTAATTTCATTACAATGAAAAAAGTGTTCTACAGGCGGCTCGTGGCGGGTGCAAAAGTATATATAGCCTTAAAGAGGACACTTTCACCTTTCTCGTGGTTGTATACGTTTCTTGTTCCCTTTTGTTCCCTAGAAGTTCTATTCCACTTAACTTTAAATTTGAGGAAAATATAGTAGTTTCATAAATATTTCATAACGCCCCTAATATTAACGCTAGAGATGTGCCTACTTACAACAACTAAAGACAATAATCCTACCAACATTATAAAAAAAACAGCAGACCATTATCGATCATAGCTTGCGAGTAGTAACCATTTAATTTTGGTAAAAAACCAAAGAAAAACGCCTTTTTCTGAAATTAAAAAAAAAGTTGAGTTAGACAGCATGCCACGCCCACAATTATCAATATTTTAACATAATTTTTTGGCTACCTTAATTTGGATATATTAACTACAAAATGACGTAAAAATTTTAAAAATCGGTGACAAAAAAAAAATTTACTTTTGGCCAACGAAAAACGATTTTCAGCCACTGTGCGCCGGTGAATCTGCTATGAGAAAGTATAGAAAACAAGGATTACAAAACGTCAGTAAATTCACATAAAATTGTTTATTATAGGAATAATATCTTATCTTCAAGTGGGCGCTGGGATATCTATAAACATTTAGAGAACTTATTACGTGTTAATAATATATAGGGAAAAATATCTTAATGCTATTGAAATTATTGAAGTTATACAGAATCAATAACATATAATTTGTTAAAAGGCCTTTGCATTTTTGTTTATTTCTAAGTATGTGATTCTAATATAAAGTTTTAGGAATTATTGACTTAAAAACTAATTTTAAACTAACCATACTATATGAAAAAAAACCTCAAATTAGTATTGCTTTCAAAAAATAAAATTATTTTATTTTTCATTTATGAACCCTTTAATTTTTATTCAAATACTATAAATCCATTAACGCATGTAAAAACTGCTAAAGTATCAGGGTTTTGGCCTGGGTATTTTCTCTGTTGTTGTGTGATGTTATTTTAAATTGTTGTATGTGTGGTTTTTGGTATTTCCTGTTTCCGTGTAATGTACGCATACTTGCATCTAAACATAACTATGTATACATTCGTTTCCTTTAGCAGCAGTCTTTTGTTTGGTTGAATTTTGTTTTTAAGTGCAAACATATTAACTAATAATCTAATGCTAGTTGTAGGCATTTAATACAGGAAAAGAAAATTAAATTATATATGCATTTAAGTATTCGGACATTTAAAGCAAATAAAGTTTGTTATAAAATAAAATTTTTATATAATTTTTTACTTGTATTTTGTTATATACTTTAACTAAATTTGAACCTTGCTTAGTCGCCAACTAAAAAAATTATTTTAGTTTCCTAAAATTCTATTAACGTTCGAATAAAAATAAAGCATTTTTAATTACCTTAACTCGAAACATAGAATAAGACTTCCATTGAAAGATTGCTACAATAAAATAATAATTTTTAATAGAAGTTCAAGCTATTTTTGTGAAAGAAAAGGTCTTTAAATGCAGAGTTTTTGGCATTAAGGTATATAGTCAATCAGTTATAAAAAATCCAATCATCTTAGATCGATTAAAATGAAAATGTGTTTGTATTTGCGATGTCAGTCACACTTCCTATGCAGTTTTTGTAGTATCAGCATGAATAAACGAAACCTCTCTGATTATCACTGAAAGTGCGGTCAGATTACTCGAGCATTTGACCGAAGAAGCGTAAATACTATTTTTACAAGTGGTAATTCAATCCTCCCTGACTCGTATCCTTACGAATGACGATTAGAGTTGAGTAAGATTTTGTATATCTTGATTAGTTTTTGATAAATTTTTTTTGAGAAACAATTTTTTCATAATTTAGACGTTACGTATTTTTGGTAAAATATTTAACTAATCTGACCATAACTTTAGGATTAAAAATATACGTAAATAGCCAGCGCTATAGACTAAAGTTAAAACAATTCTTTTAGTACAAAAATCTGGATGATCCACGGAGGCTTTTTTGAATACAAAGAAGAGATGTTCCTGCAAAAAATTGGATGTACAGACAAGAACGCGTATATTGAAAAAGAAATAATTTAGCTAATACCCCACGCTGCTAGTGAAATTACATTTAAAATTTACTTTTTACTATTTAGTTATAAAATCAAAATAACTAACAAACATTGAGAATAATAAAAAAATTGGTCATTCATAAACTGCTGAGAAACATTAGTTCTTACGAATTCATACACTATTCAATCAGTTATGATGTTCTTACAACAGTGCGATAAAAAATTTTTTTGAATTTACAGTTTATTTGCAATTTAACTTAAAGAATTTTAATAAAATGCAATTAGTGTTGTACAAGTAATTAAAAGGAATTACTTGGCTAATGTTTGCAGTAAGAATTTCATTGGAAATTGAAATTTATGATTTTACTTATGCATTTGATATGGAATTTCAATTACACAAGTTCATACGAAATTCTTTATGTAATTATTTAATTAAAAATAAATTCATTAAACTAACTCTGCAAGCAACGAAAATAAAACATAACAAATTGTTTTAGATTTAAAGAAATATTTGTAATATTTGCCCAAGTATTTAATCATTTCTCATTTATTGGCTTAATTAAAAAAACATTTAATAGGATTTGGTGGCTTTTTCTTGGTGGCTTTCAAAAAATAAATCCGTCAAAATGTATGTTGCATAATGCCGCATGTGATTCCTTCTTCTGTGGCAATTTATGGTACAACAAATTAAGAAATCATGTCTTTATATGATTCAACTTTAAATATAAAATTCCACCCATCATCGTTTCGGAGATGTATAGAACACTATTCTTCTGGCCCAAAGTCTTTCTCTGAATATAAGGGCTGATCGGTAATTACTTGTGAATCAATAATAGTTCTACAATTCTGCTTTTTAAGAATTAAGAATTTTTAAACCAAACTAATCACAAAGAAACTTATTTATTTATTTATTTATTTATTTTGTCAATTTCTATACAACAAGTTTTATCTTATATTTCAAGTATAGGAAAATGGTGGTTATAAATTAAATTTAGGGATTACACATTAATACAAGTACATACACTTAAGCTATATTAACATAAGAAGTTTTTACTTAACAAATACATTACAATTAAGAATTGAAATTCAGTGTTGTGCAAAAAAAATCAAATATTTGCGTTGCTATTGAGTTTTTGAGTTTGGGGAAGAATATTTCAAAGACGAGCCGCGTGTATAAAGAAGTGCCATTCAGACACATGAAGACGGTGTGAAGAAATTATAATCTTTCTTCCTTTAAGTGATCTGGCAAACCTAATCTTGTCTATAAGATATTGTGGAGTTTCTGAATAAATAATCTTATGCAGAAATAATAGAACGCGTATGTTAAGAAGATTATCAAAGGAAACACCGTAAAGTTTAGCGGAAAAATTAGAAACATGGCCATATCTTCTTAAGCCATACACATATCTAATTATGTTATTATATAAAACGTTTAATTTCCTTTTACTAATTGAGTCGCAGCTTGCGAAAAGCTCATAGCCGTAAATTAAACCTGGAAGAAGATAAGATTTTGCAAGAAGTTTTCTTATCTCTAAGGGGGTATAATATTGTATCGGCCAAAGACACCTTAGCTTATTATAAATTTGGCCTACGAGTGTATTAACATGGTTTGTCCAGGTAAGTGTTTTATTAAATATTAATCCAAGGTTTTTTGTAGCATTAACGATGTCGATATTTTCCCCATTTATCAGAATGTTAACATCGACAAAAGACTCGAGCGTTCTCTTTCGAATTATTAGGCACTTTGATTTATGGGGGTTTAAACAAAGTCCATTCGCTGTTGCCCAACGGAAAATTCTATCCAAATCATCATTAACCCTTGCAATATTTTCATCAATAGATTGTACTGGACTGCTCAAATACAACTGTACATCATCTGCATACATGTGGACTTTGCAATGCAAAAGCTGTTTTGGAAAATCGCTGGCATAAATTGAAAAAAGTAGCGGTCCTAGGATGGATCCTTGTGGCACACCTCTTGTTAAAGGTTGTAAAGATGAGTGCAAATTTTTAAAAGATACAAATTGAAAACGGTTCGACAGTTATGAAGACAAAAGACGTGTTGCCAAAGCTTTTTGCAAAGTGTACCATGATCAACAGTGTCAAAGGCTTTTGAGTGGTCAAGAAGAATTAAGAAATTTAATTTGCCTTCATCCAGTTCACGTCCTAAATTTTCGGAGACACCCAATAAGGCAGATACACAGCTATGGTTAGAGCGAAAACCTGATTGCTTTTCAGATAATAATTTATTTTCCCTGATATGTCCCGAGATTTGAATTTGTAGAATTTTTGCGAGCACCTTAGACAAGTAACACAAGATAGCTATTGGCCTAAATTCTGAATTGGTTTTCGGTATAGGTACTACCTTTGCACACTTCCATCCGTTCAGAAAGATGCTGGTCATTATGATGGTATTGAATAAATGTGTTATATATGGCAAAAACATAACTGTATTTATGTATGTATGTATATATTTGAATCATAATAATAAACAAAATCTTAGAAACACAAAACTGTCGTCTTTAAATTTTAAAGTATAACGTGAAGATAGGAGTTCTTATTCAAAGCAAGATCGGTTGTACAATGTCCATCTATCTGTCTCCGTCCGTGTTTGGGCTTAGGCAGTAAATGAGATTGAAAAAATTAAAATACGCCAATGGATTAGATATAGTTTGAGGTAGCGGGCAAAAAGAAACTCCAATCAAAACAAAACAAATATATGTGGCAATTAAGGGTATCATTAAAAAGCTTTTGATTAACCTTTTAGAAACCAATGACACTTTTTTTTAAAAAATTTTGTTTTTTATTTTTTAAATCTCTGTCACTCCATTATTTGCTTTTTTTTTATCAACATATATAGTTAGGGTTATATATGATTTGGCTTAGCCGAATATAGCACTCTATTAAAACAATTTGAAGTCAAATTTTAAAAATTAAAAAAAAAATGGATTAAAGCCTTACTTAAACCGAAGGCTTATTTTACTATGTTTAATGATGTTTATGCATAAGCGAGTATATAGTGAAATATATAAAAATATTAACAACAATAATAATTACCAGAATTATAAGAATAATGGCATACAAAAAGGAATATTTGAATTCCGTGAGTTGAAGAATTATTTGATTATTTAAATGTTATGTATGTACACTAATTATTTATAATCTCCATTTTTTTAATACTTGTTGGGCTCAGATATATAGTCTTTTAAATATCGGGATGCTATTTTGAGGACATTGTAAATTCTTAAAAATATTGGTCAGCAAATTTTACCAGTTAATCGTGGCTGTTACAAAATTTGATACTTAAAGTTATTTAATAGTTACTTAGGGTACACTCATAGGAAATATGGTTGGCAAGTATCAGTTTTAAGCTTCTTGATACTCGAATTCGTATCGATTTTAAGAAGGCCCAAAAATTGTAGTCATCTTTTTCTGTATTTTCCCTTGTAGAAGAATTTCAGTTATTAAACATTGTTGTTATGCAATGCATTAGAGAACACACATGTATTTTTTTTAGTAAATAATTTTCTTCATCCTTTTTAATCACTAAATAGCAGTTTAAACCATAGCATGTTGGATGTAAACCAAAATCCGACCAAAGAGGTTGGCTCTTAAGCAATGATGGTCAAAAAAAGCCAAAATTGTCTTTCTTTTATTTATTATAAATAATTAAAGCATTAAAATTAAATAATCTGTAAAAGTTCTGAACAACTAGAATGAAATATAATTTTTACAATACAGTGAGCATAATCATTATTGATCGTACCTATCAACAAGTTGGCTATAAATACTCTAAATTTTCCAAAAAAGCTACGATCCTGGGTTAATGAAAAAAAGGAAAGTTTATGGATTTTTGCATGTCGTTTCCTCTTACTTGCATAATTGTGATTTTAGAGGAGAAGTTTAAAACAAAATAGACTCTGTATTTATCTGTTTGTAAAATAGTTTTTTGATACTATTGTGTTAATATTTTGTGACGAGGTGTATCTACCTAAAATGTAATGAAATCAGGAAAAAAAAATTTGAAAAAAATCGAGTTAAGGCCCTTCTACATTAACCAGTAGTATATCTTGCTAATAACTAATCTTTTGTTAGCGATAAGATGTGTTACACTTCAACAAATTTTTATATATTTATATTGAAATCCTGCGAAGTTATTGCAATCCTTACTCTTAAAGCTGGCTAATTAGACACTTAAGTTAAGTGATTTACAAGTTTTTGTAAAAATAACTAAATTTATTTGAACTTTTTTTTAAGTTATCAAA
Source organism: Cistogaster globosa (assembly GCA_937654795.1). Taxonomy (NCBI): domain Eukaryota; kingdom Metazoa; phylum Arthropoda; class Insecta; order Diptera; family Tachinidae; genus Cistogaster; species Cistogaster globosa. Next base: position 139,071,007 of record OW569403.1, read on the forward strand.
AGTAACGATATATACATATTTGCCTTCTTTGTAAAGAGAATTTTGTTCATTTTAATGACGAAAACTTGTCGAAGAAAATTAAATGTTGTCTACAAAATTTGTACAACACCTGTCTCTAATATAGTACTGGGACCTAATATTTTTTTAATAACATTTCATATACGCACGGTTTACCCTGGATGTATAACATTCTTCAAAACATAAAATTACCCGAGAAAGGAGTGTGCATTAACGTAACCAATGGAAAAAAATAATACTTTACAATCTAGCAATAAAATTTACTTGTAGTGCTACTAAAATATATTAGCCCTTAATGTGTTCAAATTAAAATTTTGTTTGTATAGGATTTTTGATGTTTAATATTAGAAAAATAAGTACGTAACCGATGGCAACCCATTATCAGCTCGCCTTAGATTAACACAATTTTAAAGTGAAATCGATCTACATTTTTATAGTATTACCACATTTAGATGATAAGACCCACAAAACATTGGAGAAGAGCGTAACATCAAAAAAAATTCAATGTAGGGCACACTTTATAGCCTTGTGGTGAAAAGAATTTAAAATCACAGTACAGAAAAAACATTTGTTCAGATGCCTTAATTGTCAGGCATAAATTTATTATTGTCAGCCATAAGTGTGGGACACCCAGCGTTGGATACTAATTTTGGCTCATAAAATCGTCCATTAAACAATTTACTTCACACGATGGTCTTATTACTGAGCCACCAAGAACGTAAGAAAAAATTTTCGAGACAAAAAATTTGGCGAATTTAATAGCCGAATATTATATTTTTAAATAAAGCGAACTAAAATTTGGTTATAGTTCACATTGTATATTTTCCATTCTTTTTTAGAGTAGCTTCCTTAAACCACTCACACGACCACTGTATTTCCAGATTTTATTGTTTTGTGAGGGTAGAAAACATGACTGTATTTTTTGTACATGAGCAAGCTAGTAGTCCAGAGCAGTGTATAATCATGCCAAGATTAAAGAAGAAAACAAACAAAATACCTCCATCGTTAAACACGCAAGAAAAAAGGAAACAAATGTTGGTAAAATAAATGGTGACTATACAAAAAGGTTGCACAAAAATAAATGTAAAAAATAAATGCATAATTGTTGTGTGAATGCAACTGAAATATAAAATGTAGAAGAGGCGCTAACAATAATAATTTAAATTCAAAAATAATAATTAAATAAAAGAAAAATTTGTATACAGTATAATGAGCTTTTAATAGCTTTAAAGTAAAATTGTTAAATAGTACATTAATACGTTTATACGCACACAATTTGCATATAAAAATTATATGCAATTAAATAACTCTCTGCTTATATAGAAAATCGCAAACAAAAATATTTTGCACTTTTGAAGAACCGAATAGGAAAATTATCATAAATCGGTAAGGCTGCTTTAAAGTATTATATGAGAAATCCTAATTGTTATAACGCTCAAAAAGGTTTGTAAGTCACGACTTCTTTTTACGAATTATTTGTTTGCAAATAAAATATTAACTTACATGTTAACGCTTTTAAATACATACATATGGAAATAAGATACAAGTATAAAATCGTATATAATGCGGTATTGCATTTATTTTAACTATAGAAAGAGAATTGAATGGTTGTGCTTCTACCAGTGTCAGTCTCTACCCTTGTTTTACTGTATTCATTCTTATCTTTGTAATAGGCTCAATCATTAATAATTTATAATTATAAATATAAGACCTAACTAGATAACCATGGTTGCCTTGCGAGTACAGGCCGTAAGATGTGTTCGGCAGAAAAGCACATATGATATGTACTGAAAAAATATACATGTACAATATATTTAAAGTTTGTGTAGGAGTATCGAACATAGGATTACACAAACTACACTAAACAACACTGTAATTTATACAAAATAAAAATTTAAATAATTTATAATATTGGAATTTCGGTGTAGTTTAAAAACCGTAGATGAAATATTTTATATAATGCAGTATTTTAAAGGTTACAGTAAAAAATGCTAACAAAAATTAAAGGGTATTCTACTAGGTTATGTATTTTCAATATTTTGTCATAATTTTTTTTAGCCATATTTAAACATATAAATATTAATACTTGAAATCTTCAAAGGGCATTCTGTTTTTAACGTACATAGTTTTAAAATTTTCTAAAATCTCAAAAATATCGAAATGTCAAACATAAATCGCTAAAATAGATAAATAAATAAAAACATTTCCGAAATTAGGGGGTTCGAAACCTTTTTTCGTTGGCTTTAGTTTTTAAATAAAGTGCAGAAAACTAGGCTATCATTTTAAAAAATCTCTAAAAAATACATTAATACTGGCATAAAAATGCTTGTAATTAATTAAACTGTTGCAAATAAAAGCGACAATTTTTTCAACGAAATTTATTTTAAAAACTTGCATAAATTCAGAACCAAATACAAGGAATAAATAAAGAATTTAAATGAAAAAACAAAAATAGTTTATAAAAAAAGATACATACGTATAAATTTTATCGCGGGCTAAACTTATAAGCTAGTCAAAATTTAATATTGTTATTAAAATATGAGAGCTTAGATTTTATTTTGGCCAGCAATTATTACTTGCAATTTAATTTAATTATAACTGAGAGATGATAGTTAGAAATAAAAAAAAAAACAGATGTTATTGCTTTTGCCAACAAAAGTTCAACTTAAAATTCATGAATTTTTCGCGTAACTTTTGATAATGTTAGACGTGCACTGCCGAGTTTTTTCTTAGCGAAAAAATTATTAAACGAATTTTTAAATCAATTTTTATTTATTTATTTTATTTTATGTTCTTTCAGAAAGCCTCATCTTGAAATATAAATGCTTAGATTTGTAAGAAGAATAAAAAGAAAGCAACTTCAACTTCATTATCATTGATTTTATTTTAAAACAAGATTTGCCGTCCTTAAAGCAAACCTTTTGTAAAAATAATCATTAAAGTGGAACAAAGCCACGGAAAAATTAACGACTTTCTCCAGCAAAACTAAAATTGGCTATAACATGCTTTCATTATACAAAATAAGTTATATCCATCTGTATCTGCTACATCTTCCAGAGGGCGTCCAAGAAAAAGTATTCAGAGAAATCTGAACGATCAAGTAGGAGAGAGACAAAAAGTTTAGCGAGAAGTAACAGCAGTTATTTATACTTGCAGGTGCAGTATTGGCAAATTAGCATAATAAATCCGATATGACTGTGGTAAGTGAAGCGTATCAAAGATAAAATTATTTTGGATAATTAGCTTTAAAGAAATCTGCAAATACTTTTATTAGTTTTTAGTTTTAATCAATTTAGCTTTTATTGCTAAATAATTTTAAGTGACTCATTAACAAACCAAAAAAAAGGCTGCATGAAAAAATTGTAGCAACTAAGATTTAAATAAATAATTTTATTTATTTAAGATTTTGTCTACATGGCGCTCATGACATTTTGTAAGCCTCCCTGCCTATTTTTATCGTGCAGCATTTAAAAAAAATGTATTCGTTTTCGAAATATTTAGTTCTTAACCTTTTTAATATCGCAGTAACCCTTAAAAACCTTCAATATTATACAAATCAAAAATCCAAGCTGTGCGATAAATTTCAAACTTCTTAAGTGCCAAATATGGGTCCAAAACTTATTTGCCTTTCAAATCACCCAGTGTGCACGGTAAAACAAAAAGCTTGTCCCATGTAGGATAAACAAATATATTTCTTTTAAAACAAAGTTTAATCATGTTTAAATCATAATATTTATTTATTAATGAGTGCTAGCGCTAAACTGCAGTCAAACTACTTTTAAATAGCTATTAGTCAGGCAACTGACCAACAAAAATAATGCAAGATAATAATATTTTTTTTTTGCAAAGCTTTTTATTAATAGTAAGTTCTAGTTTCTTAAGCATCGGTACTCTTTTTATACTGTTTTTAGTTTTATTTTGCCACCCTAAGGAGTTTATATCGTTAATTCACTTGTACATTTCTGATTCGGAATGTCTCATTTCAATGTTCACTCAAAATAGATTCTTTAAGAACCTTAGACAACCGCTATCATATATGGTTTGATTTATTTAAGAAAACATATATTCTTAGAAAAAATGCGAAATTTTATAAAGAACCTAAAATTCAATAAAAAGAAAAATTGGAAAACGAAACCGACTAACATCGGTGTTCATTATATGATATTCGAATAAAACTTCACTGCAATATTGTTCATAAAACAAGATATTAAATAACATGAACAAGCTTTTCCAAGTACTTTAGCTTCTATGTCCCATTAGAGTGTTCTAATTATGTGGTCACACTTAAAAAGTATCAATAAAACTTAAAAATAAATTGTAAATAAAACTTGTTGTAAAAAGTTCTTTCGAGAAACAATAATCGGGATGATGTAAGACGATGTTAGCACGTTAAATTAAGTTTGTATTTATTTCTAAAAAAAAATGTTTTCTGTTACTGATCAATACGATTGATATTCAATGGCAATGGAACGGTCAGTTCAATAAAAACTGTTTTTGGAAGTTATAATAAGACTTTATATACAGGCATTACACAGAACTAAATTCCAATCAATAAACAATAAATTTTTTCGAAAAAAAGCATTTTTCGTTTTCAAAGTTGAATTTATTTTTAATCAAATTTGGGTTTTTTCATTTTTGAAATTTAATTATGTTTTATTTTCGTTGGTGTGCACGTTATTGCCACAATGAAATTAAAACCTGAAAATTCGAAATTTCTTCTGCGAAAACCAAAATTGATTAGTATCAGTTAAAAAAAAGCTTTTTCAATAGCTTTTTAATAAAATGCCAATGCAATCCGCAGCAAATTCATTTAATCACTAAGAGTAAAGTAAAAACACTTTGAAATTAGAATTTGAGGTATAGGTAAAATGTTTTACAATAAACAGCTTGCAGCCTGCTTAATAAAAGTGAAAGTAGATTAGAAAATTATTCGGTGTTTAATGTATATGTTGCAACAATTTAATGTAATAAACATTTATAATTTAGATCAATGTTTTATTACTCGTCGTCTTGACAAGCCATTGATTTGTGCAACCATTGAACAATTACATGTGCGCACATTAATATGGTTTATGTGAACTATCGAATTGATGTCATGTTCTTGTTCAAACAGCGTTGTCAGTATATTTGTACCTACAACGATGTCTGCCATCAGACTTCCATTTCATTTAAAAAAATTGACAAAAGACTGAATTGAGGCGATATATTAACTAAAAAGCCTGCAAAATTTTCCTTTCATATATAATTATATGTGAATTAACATAAAAAAACATTAATTATTAAAAATTAAAATATATTAAAAACTGCGAAGAAACAAGAGATGTGTTTAGAGACGTAATGTTAAAATTTATCTTCAAAACCAATTTTATTTTAAAACACCGCACAGTGGGGCAGAATCAAAATATTTTGGAAATAATTCAGCCATTTGAAAACGGCTAGGCCGATTGATTCAAAATTTGGCACGAGCATAGCAGAGGAGTACTTGAGCTTAAGTTTTGAAGGTGGTTACCCTCCACTTTCCAGGGATGGCGCTATGTTGTCTTAAAGTTGGACACCTCGCTCCAGAAAATTTTTCTATCGCTTGGCATTTCTTAAATTTTCGTCTGATTTTTAAATATTTTACATGGTCTTAAAGCTCTCGTAAATACCTACAAAACGGTGCTTTAAACTGCATGTTTATGTTTAAAAATGATCGAGTTATAAGCATTTAAAAATTAAAATTTTTGATTTTTTCCATACCCTGGTCCAGTTTTTTCGAAATATAGGGTACAATTTGCAGCAAATTTATTTGAGTTTCTTACCGTAGATAGCAAATAAAATTTAAGATTTTCTGAAAAAAATCTGAAAGTAATATCTTTTCTGGCTTAAAAATTATACGATTTTCAATTTAAAAAATCCAAAATTATTGCATTTTTGTGTATTTTAGCCTAAAATGGGACACTAATTTAATTTTTTAGATAGAAAAAAATTTTCGTAAGGAATATATAAAAATTTTTTATTTTTATTAAAGCTAACTATATGTGTGTACGTTTAAACCAAATTTCGTATAAAACTGATCATTCTTGTAGAAGATGTAAGTCTTTCAACTTGACCTATTTTACATCGAAATTTTGACTTTACCCCATATTTTCTAAAATCCCAAAGCTGGGATCGGAAAAAGAAGAATACTATAAAAAAGCTATATATACTCCAAATTGTTTCAAAAAGTATTTCGTGAGCCCTAGTCCATATGTGGACTTTATGGGCAAAAGAGTAAAAAATTCCAATTTTGGGATTTTTCGTCTTTATTTTGGGAATTATGGGATTTCCTTTAGCTTAATGTTGCAGATTTTTTTACCGTTTGATTTTAGTTAACAAACTACATATGCACAGAAAATTTTATCTGATTTGCTTAATTAATAAAAGTTTTATAGCATATTTAATATTTTTACTCTTCTCAAATTGGACCGTTTTTACCATAATTTTTCGAAATTTTCGGAGCTCAGCAACGAATATTAAAATTTTTTTCCATTTTTTTATTTTTTTATGCATGCGAATAAAGATGACGCAATTTCCTATTAAATAAAAAAAGATTCACCTCAATATCATTCTTACGTGCAAAACTATGCGTTCTTAAATATGAGTGTTTCAATATGTATCTCACTTTTATACATTTATGTTACGGAAGTAAAAATTTTCATGCCTGTGTAAAAAATTGTGTAAAAAAACAATTATACCTGAATAGAGGATAACCAAGAGGCATATCTTAAATTAATAATTATAAAAAACATCAGATAAAAAATAAAATTTTCTGTTAATTTTTATTTACGAAAAGTCGTTAAAGTATTTTTTATTTTCTTAAAATTATTATTTATTTTCTATAAAATAATCTGTCATATCATTATGCATGTCTAAAAGATAAAGTAAATCCTTTAATTCTGTTTTGTTAGAAGGTGAAGAAGCCTCATAATAAATCCAACGTTTTCTCATTGATGAGAGTACAGGATCAGAAGATAACAATAGGCTATAGAAAATGTCTTCGTTTTGTGACTGCCTAGAACATTTTCGAGAACTGAATATTTGAATGTACTTGAAATCGCAGTTTCTTGCTTCTTGGGCTTCTTCTGTTAATTTCCCAAGAGGAAGAATATTCGATTCTATAATTGTTTTACAATGACATAATATTTTATGTACTGTGGGCGTCATATCCCTCCATGGATATAGGGAAACGAGTAGCTGAGATATTTTTGCTGTATATTCTCCAAAGCGAAAAGAATTAATTTGAGTTTTGCTATTAATTGCCATTAAAACTACGTTAACCATTCTAAGCAACTCTTTGTCAATTCCAGTTATGTTTGAAGTAGTTTCAAAATCCCCAAAAAATTTTCTTGCAGTATTTCCGTCGTTAGTGTTTCCTCCACTACGAAGAGGCTTATCAATTATTAACCCCGTTTGTACTCTAAACTCTTCTTGGATTCTACTTTTCTCAGAAGCTCTTAGAGCTTTTAGTTCATCATTGTTTTTTTTTTTTTTTTGTTATTAAATTTTCTGTCGTACTTCTTTATTTTAAGTCGTATGCAATATGCAGAAAATGCTCCAAAAATTTTATTCTAGCATGAAGGGGGGATATTCCGAAAGATAGAACTTCTTCGTTGAATACGTTGGTTTTTTTTATCTTAGAATTCTGACTTCTTCTGATCACATATGGAACATTTCCAATAAGAAGATGTGTTAGTTATAGCGTTACTAACTTTTCCATCAATCATTGTTAAACTAAGTTGAAAGGATATGTTAACACAGTATTCTTTTATTTTTATAGATATTGGTTCCAATGATCTTATTTCGTCTTTGATATGCTCGGCTAATTTTTTTGTCGTTGTATTTGATTCCTTTACATACTCAAAACAAATAGGCCTACAAAAATTTTTGGATCCTGGTGTTGTGATTTTCCATATATCTTCAAAAGTGTTTGCACGTACTGATGAAGATGCAACCAGTGAGTATGAACGAATTCTTAGTGGTACTAAGGATGCCATGAATATGCTCTCAAAATCTATTGTATGTTTTTGTTTGTACTCAGGAAGGGCTGATATTCCATCACATCCCCACTTACACATTAGTACTACATCGCAGTTTTTAACCTTTTCTAGTTGGTCAGTTGAAAAATCTGAAATAATCCGTGACGCCGTATTTTCTAGCAATGAAGATAGTCTAATAGAAGCTTTCGTTTCATCAACTGTTATTGGAGATGGCATAATCGCTTTCTTTTTTTTCTTGAATAGACTTATATGATAGTAATATTGCATGTCCTTTCTCAAGTAAAGCTTTTCTCAAAATTTGGTACTTATTCCGGCTTATTTTCATTTCCAACATCAGAGCAATAGCTTCTTCCTCCGTAAAATTTGACTGCGATGTCGGAGTAGGTATGCTGTTAACAATTCGTTTCAACCGTTTTGCGCTGGGAAGAATATTGGCGATGTGCACTGCCTCGGAAGGCTGATTTTCTTTTTTTAGCAATTCTTTGAATGTATCGGAAACTTCATCTTTTGAAACTGAAGAAAGTTTTTCGGTTAACCTTTTTTTCTTAGACTTCGAACATAAGTCATCATAAGATTTGCAGGGAGCTCCACATAATGCGATGTAGGTTGAGAATTTCGCAACAGTATCCATCCAATAAGATACTTTACTTTAAACTTATTTTTGTTTCCGCGAACTGATTTCATTTTTTGATCAAATAATTTTAAAAATTTTTCCAGTTTTGCAGTACTAATGACATCAACTCTGCAGTTGTATGTAGCCTTAATAAATTTTTTCATGGCCTTAATTCTATCAAGTCCTTTTGTACCATCAGTCCACAAAAAAGAACACAATGTATCAAACTTCAATGTGATCGGCATGATGTTTTTTTTTTTTTAATATGATATCTATTGTATTTATACTAATATTCATATCCGTGTTCAGGTCATCGAACAGTTGGGTACCTATAGAAACAAAGCAGCTAGCTAAAAATCAAAAAAGGCACTTAGGTAAGACATAATTAGTCATAGGTCATCCTAAAACGAACACCTGCACCATTATTTTTAACCCTTACATTTTTAACCCTTTTTTCAGGTATAATTGTTTTTTTTACACAATTTTTTACACAGGCATGAAAATTTTTACTTCCGTAACATAAATGTATAAAAGTGAGATACATATTGAAACACTCATATTTAAGAACGCATAGTTTTGCACGTAAGAATGATATTGAGGTGAATCTTTTTTTGTTTAATAGGAAATTGCGTTATCTTTATTCACATGCATAAAAATAATAAAAAAAATGAAAAAAAAGTTTTAATATTCGTTGCTGAGCTACGAAAATTTCGAAAAATTATGGTAAAAACGGTCCAATTTGAGAAAAGTAAAAATATTAAATATGCTATAAAACTTTTATTAATTAAGCAAGTCAGATAAAATTTTCTGTGCATATGTAGTTTGTTAACTAAAATCAAACGGTAAAAAAATCTGCAACATTAAGCTAAAGGAAATCCCATAATTCCCAAAATAAGGACGAAAAATCCCAAAATTGGAATTTTTACTCTTTTGCCCATAAAGTCCACATATGGACTAGGGCTCACGAAATACTTTTTGAAACAATTTGGAGTATATATAGCTTTTTTATACTATTCTTCTTTTTCCGATCCCAGCTTTGGGATTTTAGAAAATATGGGGTAAAATCAAAATTTCGATATAAAATAGGTCAAGTTGAAAGACTTACATCTTCTACAAGAATGATCAGTTTTATACGAAATTTGGTTTAAACGTACACACATATAGTTAGCTTTAATAAAAATAAAAATTTTTTATATATTCCTTAAGAAAATTTTTTTCTATCTAAAAAATTAGATTAGTGTCCCATTTTAGGCTAAAATACACAAAAATGCAATAATTTTGGATTTTTTAAATTGAAAATCGTATAATTTTTAAGCCAGAAAAGATATTACTTTCAATTTTTTTTCAGAAAATCTAGAATTTTATTTGCTATCTACAATATCAAACAAATTTGCTGCAAATTGCACCCAATATTTCGAAAAAACTGGACCAGGGTATGGAAAAAATCAAAAATTTTAATTTTTAAATGCTTATAACTCGATCATTTTTAAACATAAACATGCAGTTTAAAGCACCGTGTTGTAGGTATTTACGAGAGCTTTAAGACCATGTAAAATATTTAAAAATCAGACGAAAATTGAAGAAATGCCAAGCGTTAGAAACATTATCAGGAGCGAGGTGTCCAACTTTAAGACCACATATTGCCATCCCTGGAAAGTGGAGGGTAACCACCTTCAAAACTTAAGCTCAAGTACTCCTCTGCTATGCTCGTGCCAAATTTTGAATCAATCAGCCTAGCCGTTTTCAAATGGCTGAATTATTTCCAAAATATTTTGATTCTGCCCCACTGTGCACCGGGGTCATTCCTGTACATAAAATATGCTAAATAGTAATATGTTTTTAATAGAAACATAGAAGAATGTATTTACTTCTGTTTGCATAAAGACTTCTGCTTTATACTGTGATGCTGTTTACCGCACAACATGCAGAAAATAAACAAAAATTATGTTAAATCACCAATTCACTTGAACATAGTGCTTTAATAACTGTTTACCAAACACAAGTGAATGCGTTATATTTAATTCATAATTTTCATACACGTATATTTGTAAATAAATTATCTGAACATCTCTGGGCGTTTTTTGAATTGCAATTTTTTTAAGTGCTTTTTGCTATAATTAGTGTGAAAATATTTATTCAAATACTTTTATTTTGTAGTTTGAAGACATGAATTTATTAACAGTAAATATGTAATAGTGTCTTTGCTTAAATTTTTGCCAAATGATGTTAAAAAATTTTAAAATTATTTTGTGGTTTTGTTTTTGTTTCTACTTGCCAATTAACTATTGCAGTTCATTAAAGTGAAAAATATTACGCAGTAATAGTACAAATATACATGTGTTTGACATCACAAAGTGTTATAATATTATAAATTTTATAAAAAAAAGAACTTAATCTAAGAAGCTCAAGAGTTTATCTTTCTCTAGAGCTTTCTGTCTGTTTCTGTATATCTGTTCACTAACTGGTTTTGTTTGCACAGTATGTGTTGATTTTATAGAGAATGAATACACAATTTTAAATTTTAGCGCCATCTATGAAGGACTCTATATATAATGAAGAATTATTTATTCTCTAATTATCGAAATACCAAATTAAGATATCAAAGATTTTAAAATAACATTTTTAGTAATTGTTGAGGTAGCGTATTCTACTATTATTTACTTGTAAATGGATTATGTTTTCCAATTACTAGCTGAATATATTTATTATTTTATACCCTGCATTGTTGTTGAATACAATCTTGAAACAAAATCACTATTTTTGCATTCAGTAGTATTTTGAAAATTTATTGAATTTTGTTCTACTCATAAAATGTTGATCATTTTTAAAATTAATTTTCGTAAAAATTTAGTTTCTAAAGCATCTATGTGAGATATTTATTAAATATACGTACGTTGTTGTAAGCATATAAGCATTTAGCAATTTTTATTAAAGTGTGAAACAGGCTTGTTTAAAAATAGTAGCAAAAAAGAGTATGCTTTTTCGTACTTAGGTACACCATTAAACTTGCTGTAGAAAATTCTTAAATTGAGAGCCTTCACTGCATCAGTCTTCTACCAAAATATTAAGAAACAAGTAACAGTGCTATATTCAGCAATTCGACAGACAACTTAAAAATAATAAAAAAGTATAAAATATAATTTTACATAAAAAAGTCAACCAAGAGCTTAAAATTTCTTAAAAATTTTAATATTTCCTGAAAGATCTATTTAAAAGCTTTTGGTATCTTAAAAAATATGGTGCACAATCGTGCTTTTCTATACAAAAAAAGTTCAGGGCCTCTAATATGGGCGACCACCAATTTTCTCACTTGATATATTTCTGTTATTATTATTATTTTTTTTTTTTTTTTTGTTTTTTGGTAGGAGTTATTTCACTAATCAAGATTTGTTTCAAAAGAGATAGAAAAAATCGAGGCCGGCTTAGTATTTTGCCGCTGCCTCGAGAATAGTGGACCGAACTTTCTGTGTGCAATAGCCAAATTTTCGAGATTATGTCAGATCAATTGGCTTATTAAATTTATTATTTATTTTTTTATTTAAGTTGATTTTAATCCATATACGGGCGGACAGACGGGCATCAGACAATAGAATTCCCTATGCATCAGCACTCAAATTATATAACTTTATGGGTTCGAAAATGGAGATTGTAGGAATTGCAGACGAAATGACAAACTCATATATTCTCTGCAACAATTGTATTAATTATTGGTCTTTAAAAGAAATAACAATTATTATAGCAATATGCAGTTAATTCTGAATCAACTAAGGCAAATTTACTGGTAGTCACAGCTGAGTAAACTGATTTAGTCATTTCCTTTGTTAGATGAAAATCCATGCAAAAAAGTAACATTTGAGTTTAAGTTCTCGTTGTTGAAGGCTCTGCATTAAATTATCTTAAACAATTATAAAGACTCGTCTTTTTTAACTTCCGCCTTCTTAGAACAACAAATGCTTATGTTTAAATACAGTTTTTGAGATTTGCTTTTTCTTTTGATTTAAATATTATTTTTCTTGAGCTGACACCTATATAATTGAGAGATGTTATATGAACAAAATGAGATAGCGAGTTCTTGTAAAAATGTTGGGCAATAAGACCTGTAAAACTCTTATGGGGAGATGGTAACATCCTGGCGAGTTGATGAGAGATGAAAGATTTGAGTGAATGTAATAAGGCTTTAAGTTGAAAGTATTTTTATCAAGTTTGTTTTCTTGGGCACAAAATATATTACGTACAGAGTAATGGGTCAAAGGGTATTAATTGTCTTCAGTCTTTAAGATGTTAGTTGTTGTTATGAACTAAAGAAATATAATTTTAAATAGTTTAACATAATATTCTGCAACCACATTTGGCTGATATTCTGCAGCCATTTTAATATTTTTTCTTGCAGAGAAGAAAAAGGGGGATATGATTAAAGATTCCGCTATATTTAAAATTTGATTATTTTGATGCATTTTATTTAAATGACCTTAAAAATAAAGACAATTAAATTGACAGATATTTAAGTATTTTATAATGCAAAGTTACAATGCTAACAGAAGAGTTTAATTTCACTTAATAAATTAAAAAAAAAATTAGGTGATTTGTGATTTTTTTTCGCGAATCTGTGGCAGATTTTAGAAGGAATTTTGGGATTTGCCATTGATTTTCAAGTTTGGTGATATAGCTGCTACGTTCAATTAACTATCCAGACACACTTTTATCCTGTGTTCTCTTTGTCAACAAACATTAATGCTGTAGTTATCACTTATCTCACTTTAATTTTGAGTTCTTATGCTACTTTACAGAAACTAAATACCTGTAATCCCGTATACGTTACTTGGCCATTAAACTGAATATGTCAGGATTGCCCTATCTGAGCTCCCTCTTTTTGTAGCCACAACTACTGTGAGGATTAGACACCTCATTATGGCCCAGTTTTTCAGTAAGCACCGCGCTGCAGGCTAGAGCAAAAATTGACTCTCAGTAAAGCACGCCCTAAAACGGTTAGTAAACCTTATTTTTACTACCGTGATAGCTCAAAAAATATTTACATAGATAATTTGTATCGGGACAACATTATTGACGCACAGATTTTGGTAGGATAGAAAAAAATTCATAATGCTGAGCAGTCCAATAGTATCTAAATATATGTATATAGGAAAAAGAGAAAATTAAGATAAAGATTCTTAAATTATTATTAATTTTTAAAAGAAAAGGGAAAATTATGTGCCAAGATTACTGTCCCGAAAAATTGCAGACACAAAATATATTTCACTTTTATCACTAGAAGCACCGCTGTCCCATTTTTGCCTCGGACTTAAGTATAATCGTCTCCAACTTTTTTTAATATCCTTCACCACTGGTAGAAAAAGGACATATTTACTTTTTTCATTCTGTTAGTAATTTCTAAAATGTCCATTTCCCACCCCATAAAGTATATATATGTTGTAAGTTTTTATGTACAACGATGTTGATTGATCGCTTTCCATTTGTCCGTCCTGCTTGTATTGAAATCTACTTTGCCAAGGCTCTAGATGAGCTAAAGAAAATTTATGTAGGCCATTCGATTAGATGTATTTGAAAAATTTGCTATTGAAAATCAGCAAGTTCGAAAAATGTCCTTCGAGGCAGATGCAAAACACGAAGCCTGAAACTAAGATATACATATACCTTTTTTCAACTCTTACTTTTATTCTTGCACGTGGCTACGAGTTATTATAAAATGTAAGAAAACTAGGTAGAACTTGGTTTGCTTGGGTACTTGAAACAATAATCCCTTTGCAAAATACCTTTTTGAAAAGAAACACTTAATAACAGGAAAGAATTTCTTATATCCATTTTTATTTAAAGCATTTAATAGGAATTCTGTAGTATTGTATAGATCTCTTACCTGTTTAACTTTCGTTTGTGCTTCTTCAAGTGGTTAAGTTAATTATAAATTTAATGAAAAAGGTTAATAAAATTGGTGAGATTTTCCCCACTTACTACTTATTCACCACTGCATATACTAGGATCTGATACAGTAGCCTTTTTATTTACTAAGCTGGGACAACAACTCTAAGAATTATTTACATAGCACTTATGTACATATAGTTACTTATTTATGGTGTAGGGTATTAAAATTCGGCATAACCAAATATAGCACGCTAAGTTTTTATCTTTCTTGGTATATCGTACTTAATTTAACCTTTAAAAATTAACAATAAGGCCAACGGTTAAACGGAATGTGAATATTTTGTATTATAAAAGTTTTGTGGTTTTGTGGGGTTTTTGGAAATGAATGAAAGAAAAGTCGTATTTTAAATTATTTGGCAACCGTAAGTTTATTTTATTTCTCTTGGCACACAGTTTTCCTTTTTTTTTTCCTTTTTTAACTTAATAGAAAAATTTTAAAAATACTCTTAGGCAATTTATATTGAAATATTGAGGTGCCTCCTATGAAGTACTCAAAGATTGCAATGTTTTTAACTAAAAAGAGTTTGTAGTTTGACTGAATGTAATAAAATCTAAGTCAATGCGTTTCAAGTTATCATACACAGCCAAGATATTACATATTACACTGTAATTTATTTGAATTATCAAAAGTATTCATTAACGTGTTGTGTACATTTTTATGTACTTACCAATTTTTCAACACTTCAAGGGTGTTGAAAATCTCTCGCTTTAACGAAGTTGTATTGTTATTTAATTACAAAAAAAAAAAAAAATAATAATAATAATAATAAATGCAATAATAACAAAATTTGTTGGGCATTTATAATTTTACTTATTAAATTTAGTTGGAAAATTGATATTATAGCATCACAAAAAATTGCATTTATTATTCAAAGTACAATTTAACTTGTGGCGTATGATTGTTATTTAACGTTAAACATAAATATAAACTATACGCAGATAAGTTCATTGTTTGTAGTCAACAATTATTGTTTATACTTATTTAAAAGGATTTTGAAATTTATTTCCCAGTAGCAACGTTTAATTATGTCATGTTTGAGAAATAATAGTTGTACACAAAAATGTATTAAATGTTTTATGTGTATTGCGTAATTAATGAGAAACTCCCATATGAACAAAAATAATACCAATGGTTTGTTATTTAAAATAAAAGTTTAAATATGTGTAAAACAGAAAAATTTTTAGCTATAGTAGTTCCTAAACACAATTAGCTGATATTTTAAAACTCAAAGTGCAATTAATATTTGTATTAAAGTTTGAACAAAGCATTATTAGAACAGTAATAGTTAGAATTTACAAAAATTTTTAAACTAATTTCAGTTAATTATATTAACATGTAAATATAATTCATTTTAACACAGAAGAGTTATTTAAAATAATGTTTTAATAATATAATTTTAACCCACACTTTTAAAAAGTAAATAGTAAAAATTTTGCTTACCAAACCTAGGCGAAAAAATTCGTGTGTCCTTAACGAACTGAAAATCAATATCTAATTAAAAGCTTATTTAGCTAAAATGGCACTAACAATTTTTAAAAGTAGTTTGTTTTGGTAAATCGGTAAATCAAGAACCACTTAAGATATAAATTTTACAGAGGCAAAGTAGAAAATCATAAATAGCTCAGGAAGGATCATCCTGCAAGTTATATGAAAGGAAAGCTTATGACTTTTACAATGATTCGTTTTGCTCTCCATTTTTTCAATGATTTGTATGTTTAAAGCTGAAAAAATCAGATATAATTTAATAAAACCGAAAATAAAATTTAAATATTTTTATTTTATTTATTTTTGCCTTAATTATTCACGGGTCTGACAAATCTTTTTGGTGTACGTAGTCAATTATTGAGGACTTAAAAGTCCGTCTACGGGTTTTAATCAGTGCTTTGTACTACGAGGACTTTTGCAATAATTTATAAATTTTCTTTCACAATAGTTTAAAAAATATGCTAGTACCGTAGTAAATTCATTTTTATACGCTAAACATAAATACATTTTGGGGAAAAAAGAGGTTTTAATATCTTCCCAATTCAGAAGCTTGTATCTTTTTAACAAACTGCGCTATTAAAATAAAACCCGAAACTTTATTTATTAAGAATATGGCATTTGTCTTTAATACACATTATGCCAAAAATATGACATTAAGGTTGGCTAAAATTAAAAAAAAAATTAGCTATTTTTCTCCCAAACCATACGATAACACGTAAGCACATTTTTTATAAATATTTCAAATGTCTAATAAAATTTAAAAATCTTAACATTTGAGTTTAAAACTAATTTTTTATGACATTTTCAAAGATGATATGCCTAAGGTACCTGATTTTGGGGACCTACACCGAATCCCACCTTTAGCCTAGGGGATCAAACGTTCTCAGCTTTACTCAAAAACATTTCTGCTTTAATGCTGTGATTTTTTCTTATTTTATTAAGATTTCTTTAGTAGTTCATTAGATTTCAAACCACTATGGGCTGGTGCATTATTTTACTTGCAAATCATAAAATATAACGTATATATTCCCAGCAAAAAAACTTATACAATGAATTACTTCCATTTAGTGGAAAATGCATGATTTTAAAATTAGATTCTTTTTCATATTAACAAAACAGCCTGACATTTAAACGAATGCTTAAAATCCCTGAAAATTCATATTCATATATATATATTTATATATATATTTTAATGAGTCATTTTAAAAAATTTAAACTACTCGTCAAAACTATAAGCTGCAATATTCTTCATTAATAATATTTGTTGTAATAAAATGTAACTTATTTTTTTAATTTAACTTATATTTTAGATTATTTGATCTTAATTATATTTTAATCAAATTTTTAAAAACAGAATTTTCATAAATTTAATGAGGTAAAAATTTATAGATATACTAGAATTAAAAAAACTTATAATAAACTGTTATAAAATATAAGTGCAAGAAAAGCAGTATCTATGTTTTTGTAATTTTTTTGCTGAGATTCCACGCTGTTATTATTTATCTTCATTTCGAAAGGTGGTGGTTTTATCCAAATTTCTCGAAAGCTAATGCGATCTGATTGGTTAGAACACGGTTTTTCTAAAACTTTTGGCAGTACGGAAAAAAGTAAAAATTCATGAAAAAAAAAACGATCATAATAAATGTAAAGAGCCAAAGACGTTGTACATGAATGTGTTATAAATGTTTCCTAATGGCACGGCGACTACTTGCGCAGAATAAAAAGATGCTTTGGTGACATTTTCATTTTAATTATACACTTTTGTATGTTGAAATATTTTTTTTTACGGTATAGGTGGATGCAAATATTCTAGGAAAATTTTTGTGAAGACATACACTGTTTTTTACGAGAGATTTTGGTAGTGATTTTTCTATGATTAAGGTGCAAAAACTAGCATTTTCAAATGTTGAGTTCAAAAGAATATTGGACTCTTCTTCAGATAAAATTGAAACCGCTTATTGACAGAAACTGCTGGAAATGGCTAACTTTCTAGCAAGAAAATGCTTCCCTGCTGCATTTGGAAATGTTTGGCCCGTATGATTTTACTGTGAATAATGTCTATCGCATGCTGGCAATTTTTTTGTTTAAATTTAATTTTTCCTTAAATAGAATTGTCAACTTATTTTTGAAGGATACTGCAACAAAAAACCACAGAATCAATGTAGTTTTGTAAGTAAATTTGCCCTAGTTTTTGTTGTCGAACTGTCTCCACCTGGTGCATGATTGTTCCACGGTATAAGCCAAATCAAGGTGAATCAAATGCCAGGTGGTAAAAATTGCGAATGTATTAAATTTTGGCCGGAAGCCTAACTGTCAAACTCCATATATAAAAAAATATTATAATATTTTTATGGCCTTCACCACAATAAGTGGAAAAAGGGTATATTTGAGTTTGTCCTTCCGTTTGTAATTTCTACAATATCCATTTCTGACCCCATGAAGTATATATGTTCATTACATTAAAATTTTTTGTACTTATTCTGAACTTTATTATTTTCAAAGCTGTTGAGTACATTGAATTCATTATCACCTATTTTTATCATTTATTTAATACGTTACTCAGGTTTTTTATTTATTATATGATTTGATTTTAATTACCTTATTTGAAAATTTTTTTAATTGCTATTTTTCATAATTATCAGCTTTAAATTGTATTTTATTTAAATATAATTTTCCTAATTAAAATCTTCTGTGTGTATTAACAAATAATTAATACAAGTAAATACATATTTAATTTAAAATTGCATACACATAAAACTAAAAATATGATTTCTGTAACAAAAATCTTTAAATATTTTGCGTTTACTGAAAAAGTATCATCCTGCAATATGGACAAAAATGTTGACTGTTACTAAGTTAAAAAATTTTTCATTTTAGCTTACCATAAGTACTTAACAGCAACCGTTTATAGATTTCAAACAATACTTAAAAGTGAATATATTCTTTGCAATATTTTAATTGTTGCTTGACAAAATTAATTTAGTATAATTGACATTATTTAACATAATTAATACACATATGTAAAGGACAAATTTGACAAAATGGTTATACTATATTATATAGTACATGGAATTGAAAGCACATGTAAAATATTGCACATACATTATACGAGAATATTAATGTTGAAGCTATTTTCAATATGAAATAGTAATATTTAGAATGCGAATAATAATTCTCGAAACGATAATACTAAATTTCTAAGTCAATATTGATAACATTAAAATGATACAAACTCAGATGTCATCATAATTAATTATAAGAGCTACTAGTGCTTGATTTTTTCAACTATTTTTTTTTTATTTAAATAATGAGGTGCGTCGTCAGAAAATGAACACTTAACCACGTGATCACTAACATATACATATGACCATTTCACTACTTTGAAGACATCAACCAAGAAAGATTAATACAATAATACTTAGTAATTCCAAATAAATTATGTATTGACTTTTGGTAAAAACGAATTACGAGTATATATTATTAAAAAAAAATAAATCCAAATTTAAAATTTAGCTAATACTAACATATATAAAGTGGGAAAAATACAATTTTGATATTGGTATTGAAATTATTTTATTCATCCATCAGCTTATAATAATTTCATTTATAATTGAAATAAATTTTGAATTGTTAAAAATATTTTATAAAAACACTTTAATTAATTAAAACAATAATAGTTGTTATAATAATAAATAATAATTTAGATGAAAATATTTCAAGTTTTATTGTATTACGAAGAGAAAATTTCGGCAGTTATGAGGGAAAAATTATATTTGGCAAATGTCCACCACGACCACGCTGACAGGTGTCGATCCTTTCATTAGAGTTTTTAATAACATTTTGGCAACTTCGAAACTCCGTCTAGGCCTCTGCACCTCATACCACACCTGTTAAGCATGCAAATGCTTTTCAATAAATCCTATAGAATTTTCAGCAGCCAAAATGTTGTAATTCTGCTTGTTGATATAAGTTCCTGACAAGTGAAAATTGGCTTTGTTTTAAAAAAAATATTTTTTCGCAAGCGTAATCGGGTTGTTCTGAATGAATTATTATAGCCGATTTAAATTATTTTAATGCAATTTTAGAACGAAAGTGATTTCTTTGCATTGTTCAAAAGAAAAAAAAATAAATAAATAAAAAAATAAACGTTAAAACTAGTATATTGTTTGTGTTGCCATAATTTTAAAACAAAGCTCTTGTTTGAAAACTCCTTATTAAGAAAACACCATTAAGCTTTACATTAACATGTCGCTAGGAAAATGTTGTAAGTCTTGGCAAATCTTTATAATATATAATTCCCTTTTTTAATCCTTAAAATATTTGGCTGTACAGTTATATTTTTTCTTCTTTTTAGATTTTTTTAAGTGATTTCAATCTACGACATAAATTTTCTTATTAGAAATCGCAATTACCAATTTTAAACGAGACGTATTTGTTAAAGCAGATAGATGACTTCTTGAAAGCTTTAAACTCCGAAATTCAAATACTTTACTACAATCCATTTATTTAGCTTAGCGGTAATTTTTTACTCCTCTCTCTGCAATTATATATTTTTGTTATCAAATAAATATAAAACAAAAAATTCACTTTATATAAAATAAACAATACTTAATGTTTAAAAAGGGCAAATCATTTTTAACCACATAAACTTGTTCTTTTTATACCATTCACCACAATAAGTGGAAAAATGGTAGATCTAAGTATGTCATTCCTCTTGTCATTTCTACAATATCCATTTCCGGCTTCACAAAGTTTATATTTTCCGAGTTCTAATGCATAGCGAAGTCGATTGAGCGGTGTCCGCCGGTCAGCTAGAAAAAATTTATATACGCTAACCGATCAGACATAGTGTCGAAACAGTTGCTATCAGAAATTAGAAAGAGCGGCCCATGTCCTTTGACGCAGCGGACAAAACACCACGTCAACCTCTTATTTTTTTACATCATTTGAAACAGTGAAGTAACTCCAATAAAAAAAAAAAAAAAAAAAAAAAAAACAACAACAAATATATTCAGCGAGAGAATAAAAAACTAAGAAAAAACATGAAGTTAAAAATATTTCCGTTTACCCATATTTTCTGAGTTACGGGCCTCTGGAATTTTAAAATTTTTTAAAATATCAATATGGGTATTATCTTATAGCTCTTAAATACATCTTTAAGGAAACACTAAAACTTTTTTAAAATGTTTAACCCATTAAGAGCCGATGGTATTTTTATAAAATTTTTTTTTCTTTTTTTTAATTCTCTGTCGTCCAAATATCTCAATTTTTAATGGAGTTACTTCACTCAACTAGATTTACATAGATGATCAAGGGTATATAAGATTTTGCAGATTTAAAAAGTGACTAAGAAAATGTTTATTAAGAACTATCTACTCATTATTTTTGCTAGGTCCATTTAAAAGCTTACTATTATTAAAATGAAAATTATTACTCCATTTCACAGCTTATTATTCTTTCAGGACAAATTCGAATATTATGAAACAAAAACTTTCCTTCTTTAATTTCATCGTAGTTAAGCGTATTCTAAAAACGACAATGTTACTTTTGTTTAAAATATTTCAACTTAAACAGAAATAATTCTTTATATTTAAAACCATTTAGAAAACTTATATGTCTGTTTTCAATAATAAGAATATTTACGGGCCATATATGAGCGATAATTTAAGGTAAATCTTCAAATATTCAATAACTATTCTCATACAGTATCTGTATGAGCGTTTATATAAAAACATTTCTACACATATCGCAACAAACTGCTGACATAAAAACATATTTTTAAATTCTTAATTTTACTAGATACATACATATAATGATAACCATCTAAAGTATTTATATTATAATATTATATGAACAAAATGCGTATGTGTCCTTACTCATACAAAAATGTTACAAAATGAACATTGTATATAAATAATACTGCATATATTAAAATATTTGTATTATATTATTAACAATAGAACGGATGTCATTATATTCAATCATGCTGTCGAAAGCAGGACAATAAATTTTGTTCTATTACACAATATTATACTATTTTATTTCCTATTTACAAATATTTATGTGGTTTATGTTAAATTAACAATTTGTATGCAAATTTACCTAATAAGAACAAATATGTAGGCATGTTATTATTCAGATAGCGTTTGAATGTTTAAAGTTTAAAGAGCAAATTATATTAGAACCAATAACGTAAAATAAGTTTAAAGGAAAACAATTATTTATTTAGATTGTGGTTGAGATAAAATATTATTTGCTTTGATTCTTGTCAAATATTATAAACCGAGATTGTTTTTATGATTAATTAAAATTTTAAAACACACACAAAAAATATTAATTAACCTATTTTACAACGAAAGCGGAGAAATATATGATATATATTAGAGTTACAAACAAGTAAATATTAAACTGGTTTTCAGTCTTATTTTTCATTAAAATGCTGCAGCACAACACTTAAACAATTTTATTTTTTCTAGTCAGTTATTAATTCCAATACAATTGAGATATATACAACATCCTTCACCGCATAAGTTTGTCATTCCATTTGTAATTTCTACAATATAGATTTTTATGCATAGCGCATTGTATGACCGTCTGTTCATCCGCATTAGTGTTGAAATCAATTACGTTAAGGCACTAGATGAGCCAGAGAAGAATTAAGTACATCAATCGAAAATTTTGCTATTAAAAGATCTGTTCGTGTCCTTCGAGGCAATGGGCAGAACACTACGCTTGCCTCTATCTTTTCCATATCATTTGAAACAACAAAGTAACACCAATCAAAAAAAAAAAAAAAAAAAAATCAAAAAAGAAAAAAGAAAAAAAAAAAAACAAATGTATGGGGCGAATTAAAAAATAAGAAAAAAACATCAAATGAAAATTTGTTTATGGGAATAATTTGAAAGCTTCTCAAGAGATCCTTCAGAAAATACTAAAACTTTTTAAAAATGCCTAATCTATTGAGTACCAATGACGTTTTTAGGCTTTTTTTTAATTTTTTTAATCTCTGTCACCTAAATATTTGTTGTTTTAATTGGAGTTACTTCACTAAAACAGATGAGCATACATGCTTAAGGATATATAACATTTGGCATAATCAAATTTATTACTCTCCCTTGTTTTAAATTAATTGCCGCTTATAGATAGCTAGTATTATAATAACTTTTTTCTGCCTCAGTATGAATACATTCGTATAAGTGTAAGAAATTTTTTCCCGAAACTTTAAACTATTCCAGATACATTACAACTAATTGCTAATTAAATTACTATTTTTATCTGAATTCATATATATTTCTTAATTCTTGGACAAATAACGAGAAATTTAGTCACCCTATGGTATAAATAAGCTTAACATATAATATTAAAAAAGTATTTTAAATGGAAAACACTGAGAGACAATTAAAAACATGTTGTAACTGTTAATTGAAATTGTAAAAATAATAATTCGTTCTTTTTAAAACACAATGTTTTCTCTTTTTATATTAACATAAAAACATGTTATAATTAAATGTTTTTTTTTGTGAATGTTTTTTAAATTGAGACAGAAACCTTGTAGGCTGTTAGCTGCAAAACAACAAAAATAACGACTAATTTAATTGCTTTTTTAAAACGAAGAAATAAAGAAAAGTAATAAGTGTCCTTGAGGTTTGTTTTGTATATTAAATATTGTCAAAATACTGCCAACAATTAATTCCTTAAAATCTACGTGTTAATCATTTAATTTTCAAGGCCAAACGATGAATTAATTTATTAAGAAAGCAAAAAATGAATTCATCGTGCATATTAAATTAAAACAAACAAGCTAGCAATGTTTTGTTCAGCACATCGGTATTTGTACATGTAATTGTCAAGTCGTAAAAAGAACCATGTAAATGTTAAATAATTTAATTCAAATCATAAACTTAATTTTGTTTTGTGTTTGAATTCTTTATAAAGTAAATGCTGATTTTTTAAGTCTTTGCATTTTAAAAAGAAGATTGCGTAACATTTTTTATAATCAACTCCTAAATATTTTTCGTTTTTAGTTTTTCAGGCTAAGCACGAAATAGGGCTTTGTGTGTAATGTAGTATAAAACTTCACTGTCAGACGAATGGCTGGTATACCGGCGTAATTTTTGCAGACATGATATCAAAACTAAAATACTTCGAAAAGCATGATATTTTTAAATATCTAGATTCATATGTACTTAATTTAAAAAGATAAACGAATGAGTATTATTTAATTTAAGTAAATAATAAATAATTTAAAATTCTGTTTTAACTTTAATTTTTCGAGGTCAATTATTTGAATTTATTCTACATTTTTTCAAACTTTGCTACAAGCTTTGTAGTAAAATATAATAAATTCAAATAATTAACGAGCTAGAATAATTTTTTACTTTGAACGTAGATACATAACTTTTATACTTACATTATAGTCTTGCATTTAACACTTGTCTAAACTGAATCAGTAGATTGTTGATATAAGAATTCCTGCCTAAAGTTTATTCGAACTTTATAAATTTTAACCCAATCATTGAATATTTTTACTTGAAAAGTTTTTCGGAAATTTCAAAATAGGCAACTTTACAGATTTTTGCATGCTCTTTCCAAATCGTATCTATACCGCTCGCGCAGCCATAATTGAAAAATGGCACCTTAATAATAATAAAATAATAATTCTTTGTATAAAATATAATTTTAGAGAAAACTTGCTACAATTTATGTCGTAATTTTTTTTCCTAAAATCAATTTTTTCGGCGTAAAAGCACCGTAAGCCATTATACATAAAAAAATGAATAAAATATTTTGGAAGAAATATATCATAAATTAATCGCTGCAGCTTTGCTTGAAGAAGCGATGGTACGATTTCTTAAGTACAACTACGATCTGCGCGTCCAACGTACTTATACAAAAATTATTGTTTTTTATGTGGTGCTGAGATAACAGCGGATTTTATATCTAAGAATTAGCAGACTTGTTTACGTGACCATAATTTTGTGTATAGTGTGCGATAAATACCGATAAAAAAAGCATTGTTGCAGAACTTTTTCAGGCTTGTAATGATAATTGGGGCCAAGCAATCAATATATGTCTGGAACATGTCAATTATTTAGTCGCAGCCGATGCACAATATCACAATATTTGCATTAACAATTGCACTAAACGCCGCCAACTGTAACGTAAGCGTATTTTAAAAGCAAAAGAAATAATTGTTACAGATATATTCTATCGGACAATTTTTGTTTTAAATGTCGAGTCAGATATACATTCAACTTTTTGAATTTTTCTAGATATTATAATATTGAAAATAATACTCGCGTTGGTTGACAAATGGTAAAAAAGCAAAATCTTTTATATCGTCGGCTAAAGTCGGAGTAGCAGTATTTTTATTTTAAAAATATGGATCTAGACGATAGATAAATAATTGATGATTCCATCACCACTGATGCCGAATACTACAATCAGTACTGAAGACGATGAAAGCAAAACACCTGGTCCGTCAACAACAATAAAGTTACGGAGATTGAACTAAATTTGGAATTAGTGGATTAGGACTATTGGGATACGATAAAAAACGCTCTGGTTTCTCTATCGCATGGTGGTGTGGAATTGAGTATTTCTGCGAAAAAAAAGGTTATGACATAAGTTGTAGAAGATTTTCACAATTTTTCCAATGTGGTAGCGAGAGCGACAAAGATAAGATATGGCTAAGTTTAAACTTGAAAAGAGCACATAAAAATCTATAAAATTGCCAATTTCCGAAAAACTTTCTATTTTTACAACCAAATAAGTGTACTATTGTAAGAGAAAATATATTGTAAACACTTTGTTAGCAAAGTACTTTAAATTTAAATTATTATTGGCAACAATTTACTTTATTTCCGTTTCGTTCCTTTGTGTAAAAACTTTATGCATAAATATATTTGTAACTAAACGAAGGTGTTTATATACAAGACACTTTGTTTAATTCTTTATATTCTGTTGTTATCTTTTCAAAGTTTCAAGGACATCTGGTGCAAAAGTTATTGCTGTCATCTGAGAAAGGGTTATACACAAACTATTTTTTTCTCTCAGAATTTATTGCGTGTAACAATTGATGTAAAATTAAAATAAATAAAAAATATTTCTTATTGCTGTGTTCTTAAAACAGAAACAATAAAAGAAAAAAGAATTGTTTTTAAAAAAAAACCCAACTAGTAATTGTGCATTTATATGAATGCTCTCAAATGAAATCGTTGATGCTTTTACTATAAAATTGAAGTAAGGTCATCTTTAACTATTATATTCAAGTTCTAGAAATTCAGAAATTTTGGAACAATATTATCTTACGTTTTTATGGAAATATTTTAAATTTTTTATGAATTGTTATTTTTAAGTTCGTTGTTAATTGTGATTTATTGCAAAGAAACGAGTAAAATGTTGACACCAGCAGGATTAAGTCTTTTTCAATAATCATCGTATCTATCTTTTGAGAAGAAATATGAAAAGCTATATTTTTAATTGTTTAATATTGTATCTGAAAACATGTTAACGTTTTAACTTGAGAAAGCGTGGTTGAGATCAGTATTACAATAGATAGTTCTAAGACGAAATAAAGAAAAAACTTTTTTTCATTATATCCAAAAAGGATCAGTACTAGTTCTTTTATAGTTAAAAACCCGATATTGTTCGTCGTCATTATAAAGAAAAAATTTTTGAATTAATACTGATTTTAAAATAACTGCAGCGGAAGTACTGGCTGTTTTTCTGGCGAAGGTAAATAGAAATAATTATGTCAATAAAACGTGCTACGATTACAAACACAAGAAGAAAGAAACTTGGTGGTGGGAAACCTTTGATTGTAACTAGCTAAAGAGAAAAAGAATCTTGTCGATTTTAGCTGAACCGATGGACTACAACAGTTAACGATATATTTAATTTTTTTTAACATAAGTTTTAAGTTAAGGAGTGTAAGCCTCGCAATTTTTTTTTTTACGCTTGAATCCTATTTAATACTTTAATTTTAAGGGGTTATACATTAAAGAAATTAAATACAACAATAGCTTATCACTCCTCCTTTATGTTCATCTAAATTAAGCAGACATGCCTTCCCCACACTACAAACTTATTTATACTTTTACAATTTTTTTCAAATTCACCACTGTGCGATAGTCATCTAGCTCCTGAAAATTTTATGTTTAATTTCGTTATTTTTGTCAAGAATTTTTTTTCTTATACAAATTTGCATAGCTAAAGGGCTTCAAAAGTTTAACAAATTCTGTATTTACTTAAAAGTGGCAATAAGAGTTTTTCTTATTATTAAAGTGAGAGTATTAAAGTTGATGAAAGTTAAGAAATTTTTATTGTGTTAAGCAAATGAGATAAAAAGCAACATTTTGGAACAAGTTAGCTTTTTGTATTAGGATGTTATTTTTTTTAATGTTTAGAAATTTGTTATTAGTTTATTTTATTAATTTTGCACCTTTAAAATTTTTTTTCCATTTTTTTCTTTTTTTTTGTTATTTTTACTGCTGATTTTTGTTATAAATTATTTTTATTACATAGAAAAAGATTTTTGAAAATTCGCAGGTTTTATAACAAACTAAAGTTTTCTTGAAAAAATTACAAAAATGTAAGCACTAGGAAAAGTGGATAACAAATAAAGCCCAAATAATGAAAAATTTTCACTCAGATATAGCAAGAAATTATCATAAAAATTTAATTTATTATTTTAGAATTATTAATATTTTAATAAAGGATTTTAAGTTTGCTAAATTATTATTTAAGTTGTTTATACAGTAAGTTAAAAAATATTGACTGATATTATTGTACCGTTTTTATACAAATTTGATTCGGTGCAAATGTAGCTTATGTATGTCTAAGTTTTTATTGGGGATATTTTTCATATAAATATTTAATAATTATTTATCATCACATGCACTGCTACCTACATAAGTATTTCAGAATTAATTTTCTTAAACACTTGATCATGTTATATAAATTCAACTTATGCTACTTAAAAAAAATTATTAATAAAAAATTATTAATATATTTGCCAGCTTAAAGGAACAAAAAACGGTACAAATTGAAAACTAAGTAATTTATTCTTATTATTTAAAAAAGATTAAATAAATAAATCCGTCAAGTGTAACTCCAGTAAGTTTGTTACAGCGTACGTAATAAAACATACTTTCGTTAAAAATGGCATTATTATAAGGACACCAAACTATCTTCATTTTTAAACCCTTCACCGCAAAAAATGGAAACAGTGTATATCTAAGTTTGTCATTTCATTTGTTATTTCTACAATATCCCTTTACGACCCCATAAAATATATCTGTTCTGAGTTCTTATTCATAGCGAAGTCCATTGAGCGATGACCATCTAACCGTCCGCGTTCATTTTGGAATCATTTTTTCCAAGGCACTATATGAGCCAGAGAAAATTTAAAGATGACGAGCGATCATACACAGTTTCAAATATTATTTTTATGATAACGTAGATGAAGTAATCAATTTTGTTTTAAATTCTGTGTCACTCCATTTTTTTATTTTTATTGGAGTTACTTTAATTAACTATGTTTATTTGTTCAATGGAAAATATGCATTATGGATTATGTGGGGTTATATATATGGTGAAGGGTATACAGTATTCGGTTTAGCATTTTTTATGGTGCATAAAAACATGCAGCATATTACCATTCAATTAATAAAGACCATTTTTGTGAAAATCTAGTTACTATGAGAATATACTCCTTTTCTTTTAAATTTGTTTAATTACTATTACATCAAACATAGCAGTATATCATCTGTAAAAATTTCAAGGAACAACGTCATATTTAACAATTTATGGCCTTTTGGAAACACCCCTTAATTTCTTAATATATTTTTACAGCGAATATAACCTGTCATAATTATATGTGTCTGAAAAACTTTAGCTGTATAAGTGAAAATCAATCTAATATTGGGAAACCCTTTAATTTAATGTTTAATTTATAAGTTGTTGCGAATTTTACATTCATATACTTACTATATTTTTATTAAAATCTTAAAGATAGTGTATATGACGGACAAATGGACACACATTGTTACGATAATAATTAGGTTACCTTTTTACACTTTGAGAACAGAACTCTTAAACTGAAAATTTTTATTGCATTGTTTCTTGTTAAAAATATTTGTAGTGTATTGCTAAAAAATACAATCAACAATACAACAATACTCTGACAGGCAAAATTAACAATTCCTTCTGGTTCATTACTAGCAGAATTTCGATTTAATGAAACAACAAATGACAACGAATGAATGAATGACTGATGCCACAAGATAAATGAAAATTGTCCATGGTTACGGATATAGGAAAACAGTTTAACTACGATTATTGTTTTACATGTCCTTAAAAGGTAAACGTTACACATAAAAAATATTTAACATGCATTCAAAAAACTAGTGTTTATTTGAATAACACAGCTTACTTGTGCTTGTGTGGTTTTCGATGCTTCCTATATCCACATTCTAAATCCTTGTAGCACAAGC
This sequence comes from Cistogaster globosa, assembly GCA_937654795.1. Lineage (NCBI taxonomy): Eukaryota > Metazoa > Arthropoda > Insecta > Diptera > Tachinidae > Cistogaster > Cistogaster globosa. The sequence continues at coordinate 139,100,575 of OW569403.1, forward strand.
AACAGAATTTGTGCTTATCATATTTTCGCATTGTTTCACTTACCACCGCAAAAAAGTCATGCGCATTTTATTTAATTTTTTTAAATTTGAAAAAAAAAGAAATGATTGAAAAATTCCTTTCCATAGAGAAGCATATTTTTACTTTGTATTAGGGTATATAATATTAAATGCTAAGACGTACCGCATCATGACATCTCATTACTAATCCAAATGACTCATAAGATATTACTATCTTCTTTCTGGTAACACTGGCAAACAAAAATATATTTTTGTAACGTTTCCTTCACTTCATGAGTTATATATTAATAATTTTGGGTTGATAAAAACGAAAATGACAACATAAAAAAATTTATTAGCTCTAGTTTATGTAATACACCATGGGTCAAGGGTCGTGAGATGTGCTAGGATGGCTGAATTCTTTTGCACTATCTTTATTTTTCACTTGAAGTTCATAACTGTTGGGGTAAACCATTTGAATGTAGAATGGTATGTTGGTGTTAAAATGTTTTATTTTTCTTTGTTGACAATCCCGTCCTTTCGGTGGAGTCAAGCAGAAATAAAAGTCATTCGTTTTAAGTAACTGAACAAGAGTTACAACATAAATGTTAAGCCCACGACTTTTCTTGATCACCAGCCGTAACTCCAAAATAATGCTGAATGCAGTCTTAACACTAAGAGTAATATTGCATTTCTTTTACTAAATATAACACTGAATTCATACAACTTCGTAGCATTTTAACTTAGTTCACTCATTTAGCTCTCCAAAATGTTAAAGTCGAATAAAAAAACAACAGAAACGACATCAAGCACTATCTGAAGTACAGAAATCACGTATGAAACCTCAAAATAGCAGTTAACAGGTGCAACAACATCCAAAAACTAAATTTCTTAACAAAGTGAAAGTTAAGCATGCAAAAAGTGACGTTGCTGTATCTTGAAAGCAAGTGCTAAGTGATCATTTTTGAAGTAATTTTTAAACTCAGGAGGTGCAAATAATTAGGTATTTTTAAGCCCGAAACATATTAATTGTTTGTCAGTGTAATCAATTTAGAAAATATTAAAACATTTTTAAAAGGTTTACTTTCAAAGGATTTAGAAAATTCTAATTTCCAAGGTATTCTTTGAAATGGAGTAAAATTTAAGAACATTCTTCAATTATATATGAGGGATGTAGTGATATAGAAAATGCAGCATTACATTTTGCTTAATTTAATTTTTCTTTCTTAAAGAATTGAATTTAAGCCATAATAATTTTATTCATTTGTTGTAATACCAAAACAGTTCAATTAATTATTTAATACAAATTAAGTTTACGTAAACTAATAATGTAACTTTAAAGGGGTAATTTCTGTACATGAAATGTTTTTGGAAAATTTTGGTGCTGATTTGGATAGTATTCAATATGGAATACAAGACAGCTATTTTTAAAATTTTTTTCTATTTGTCTGTATTCGAATTACCCAAAAATTGCTGGATGGATTAATAAAATTTTGTGAGTAGGTCCCTTAAAACCATGGTTTAAATATAGAATAACTTTTTTTCGTAAAAATTTTCCAGTTGTCATTACATTTTACTTTTTTGTAGACGGTTAGTTTTAACACTATTTACAGAACTCATAAAAATTAATTGAAAAAAACACACTTTTTTAAATTTAAATTTTAAGAAAATAAAAATGACACACTAATAGGCATAGCTAGTTTTAAATAAAATATTTACATGATTCTAAACAATAAATTTTTATATTACTTACAATTTTATTTTAAAATATATATTATACAAAATATAGCCTGTTGTTCTGCGCTTCAGCTTCGTACAATGCAAATTCAATTAAACATATGAAAGCTTTTATTATTAGTATACACACGTATGTCTGTACATAAATATGTACATATATACTATGCAATCTTAAGTAAACTATGACATTAAAAATTTTATAGAAATGTTTGAGTTTTTTTTTTTTTTAACAATAAAATTAACTTAATTCCTACCAACAAACCAAATCGAACATTTAATATGCATTAAATTTAATTTTTATTCCATCTTAATATTTTTGGTTACTTTGTTACTCAAAATGTTTTATTTGCTTCTACTCATGCCCCTTGTTAAACTAATTGGGGTAAAATTTTTAAATACAAAATAAATATTTCTTAAGTTCATCACATATTTTTTGATTTTATGTTATGCTACACATTTCAAAATTAAAGCATTTGATTTGTACAACAACCACTTAAATTATCCCAAAATACATACTCTTCCAACATTCTAAAAGTAGTATTTTTTAAATGATATACATATGTACCTTACACCCATTTACAAATTAATATGGTTAGGTAACTTTTTGCTAAATATTTTGTAAATTTTTCAAAGAGTTAAATTCAACGCCAATACGATATAAACATGCATTAACTTAATCGTTTTTAATACATTAAATGTCAAGGGATTTAAATAAGAACGTTCCCCAGAGGCCAATTCTATGTTTTAATGATGTATTACATTTTGTTAGGTAACCCTGATTGATTACGTTCTTTTCTTAATGTGTTCTTGTTTTTATACATTTATTTTATTTTCGCGTTTTAATGTTTTAAATTTCGAATACTCTTTTTTGTATTTTAATACAGTAGAAATGTCCTTTGTGAATAAGTATGTTCACTGAAAATGATATTGACAAAGAACAAATTATAAGCAATGACAGGTATTTTAAGTGAGGGTGTTTGAACTGATTTTCAGCGTGTCAAAATAATTTTTACGTAAATATTGTTAAGTGTTAATCTGGTTTCCAGCATATTACTCTATCAAATATTTTTTTATATTTTAAGGGAATAATATTTATACATATAATAAAACCGTAGCGGGTTCATTTTTGTACATTCATTTTTTTTATGGTAATCAAAATGGAATACAAAACAGCAATTTTGAGAATTTTTGTTTGTCTCTTTGTGTTTGCGTCACGTAAAAGCTGCTGGATGGATTTAAACAAAATTATGTGTGGAGGCCCCTTTGTACCTTGGTTCAAATACAGAATAATTTTTATTTCGTAAAAATAAGTAACTTTGTGGAGAAACTAGAGATACAAATGTGAAAGCATCCAATTTTGATAGTATAATTGTACTAGAACAGTTAGTTGTCAATACAAAAAATCTACAAAATCTTCGAAAGCAAAAACAATGGCTACCGACAGAAAGTATTATAGTAAGAATTTCTTGTCACTATTGTTATGAATAAAATTGGCTAGAGTTGGATTTCTACTAAATATTGGCTCAAAAATCTTTAGTATAAATTGTTATTTGACAATTCAAAAAAAAAAAAAAATATATATATATATATATATATATATATATATATATATATATATAAAACTGTTTTCAGTTTTTACTTTACTTTAGTTTCATTTCCTTTATAATAGTATTAAAGTTGCGGCAAGTAAAGTTGTATGACTAACAGATTACAGGTGCAACGATCATTCGATTATTCTGCGAAAATTGTTTAATGGCTTCGTATAATGCAACCATTGTTGAATATGCTCCAAATACTATATTAAAAATTTTATATTTTATATACTTGCAGAGGCAAGCAGTGCTCTTGCGCTCTCAATGCTCAATAATTAACGAACATCTTGTCGATTCTTTTTGTACAACTAAGAAATATTTATTATTAAGTTTTTTGATCAAATGGCGTAGAATGCTTAAGCCCTTAGCTATTGAAATTTGACAATTGATCTTTTATTTTGTGTTATCTATGAACCAGCTCCCAAAAAAAAAAACATTTATTGCTGACCGTTAGTTTTATCAATCCCATTTCCTAAGTGCCAAAACTATTAGGCAAACATTCTTTTAATGCTAGTCGATAGAAAAACTATTATTATCTCTTAATTCTGTTCATGATGATCCAATAAAACAAAGTTTTGACTTCAGTATTTTACAAAATGTATACTGATAATTCTTTTAACATTTTAAACAGTTTGATAATTTAAACCTGCAAAACTTTCGGTGGTATCTGCAATTAAGAGAAATACTTTTAGGTTATTGAACTCAACGATATTAAATTTCATTTTATTTATTTTTATGCATAGGCGGGAAATATTAACTATTTAAATTTAAGCCAATAGGAATTTAAGTTAATATAATAAATTGAGTTATGAAGAAAGACAGTCTTTGCAACACACCGTACGTGATTAGTTGTAGTCGGAAAATAATAATTAGTCTAAATAAAAGTAAAAATAGAGTGTTTTTAATTGTTTTCTAGCGCAGTTGATAGCGCCTTAAATTTAATTTTTTAACTACTCTTTAGATAGGAGCAAACTTAAATTATATGTTCATCAAGCCATCTTTTACTTAGAAAACAAGACAATATTCATTTAGTGTTTCACAAAATAACCTTTAAGGTTTAAAGAGAAACTTTTCTAGTGTAATAAAGAGGCACCCCAAAAACTACTGGATTTCGCCCGCAACCGTAGGATTTAGAATCTAAAGAGTTAACAATTATGAAAAATTAATATATATGTTAGTTATAAGAAAGGCGAATTAAGATACTGTCGTAGTCTCTTGAGAGCTGTTAAAATGTTAATTGCCTTTTAATTTTTGTTCATATTTTTATGTTAAATATTTTTCAAGATAAGCAATCGTATAAAGGGATAAAAACCTTTTTTAACAGAATGATTTTTATAGTGTACATGGTTACAAAAATATCGATTTTTGTCTTGACGTAAGCTTTACGTCTAAAAAGTTTGTGAGATCAGATATACATAATTGTAATATAGCCTGTACTTTGAAAGTTAAAACGTTTTATGTACTTTGATTTGTTGAGTTAGAATTCAGTATGAGAATTAGGAAATGTTCCTTTTCCTTTAGATGTCAACTAAAGTTTAAATTTCTTCACTCAGTACTGAAAAAATATTTATAAAATAACTGTAGTTTTAACAATTAACAAATTCTAAAGGGATTTTGTGTATATTAAGAGTATAAAAGTAAAGAAAAAAATTAAATAACCGACAGTTATGAAGGGTCATACACAGTTTTATCGGTTTATTTATAAATTAAATCAAGACAAGAGTATGTCATGGTTTACTAAATTGGGTAGAAGGTCAAAATATTTTTCTGTACAGTTTAACATTGAAAATCGTTGTTTTATTAGGTCGGGATCCTTCCTGTATTCCATGGATATTTTTAGTGTTTCATTATTTAGACAGGAGCACTCATGCTAAGTTTATGTTATGCATATGGTCAAAAATGTATTCTACGGACGCTAAAAAACGAGTTCCAATGATAGTGAAAATAAGAACAAAATTTACAATACAAATAAAGAAAGAGCAAAATAAAAACAGAGCTAAAACAAAGAAAGAAAAAAACATGAAAATATAAAAAAACGTCAATAAAACGCTTTCAATTATAAAATATTCAAGTTGTAAGCAGTTTTATAAAATGCGTGTCCCACAATTTTCCCAAGATTTGAATTACACAAACTAACATGTTTTCTGAAGCTATGTATTTCTGATAAATTACTTTGATTCTATTATTTGGTCAGCCCTGGAAGTAATATGTTTACCTAAACTGTTAACAAAAAAAAAACATTTTATTGTCAACAGAAAAAACTATTTATACAAACAAGTTTTCGAAAAATAATACTTCTGCAGTTATACACAAATTTAGAAAGAAATTGCCAAATAAATTTTTTTTGTTTCTTACTTGAGTTTTTATTTACTATAGTTATAGTTAGGAAATATAAAAGAGAACTATAACAAAATTTGATTCATTTATGGAGTGAACAATGGAAATTTTTAACTTAATTTAGTACGCTTCAAAAACACGATAATTCTACATATATCGGGCAATAAGCTCTGCAATTTCACAATTTTTTTCTAATCCTAAAACAAGCAGTTCTACAACAATATATCTGGGGTTATTTAAACTTTACAAGTTAAAAATACAATTAGTACGAGTATCTAATGAAAAGTTTTTAATTTTTAAGAAAAAAATCTTTTTTTAAATTTTTCGTTACTTGGACATATTTTAACCTGAACAACAAAAGATAGAAAATTAAAGAAACAATATACAAGTGGCTCATTTGAGAAAAGTTTGTACTTGGGTTATTTATTTACATTCACTTAATTTATGGATTTTTAAAATTGTATTTATTGATCAAAAAATTACATAATGTATTATTTTGATTTAAAATTTCAGCCTGATTCTTTGTAAATTGAAATTTAATTTTCTTTAGTTTAACAAAAAAACAAATTAAAATAAAGCTATATCGCTTAAATTAATATATTGATGTTTGCAGGTAACATTTTTTCAACGTACTTACTTACTTTTTAATTCTCTAGGCTTTCTTAATATATTAAAGTAAACAAATATTTAACTATCAAGTTCTTGTAAATGTCTACAAAGATTACTTAAAATTAAATTAAAATTAAAGATATCTTGCAAAATAAATAAAAAGGGGGTTAAAAAGAAAATATAAAAGGTTTAAACAATTTTAAGTGAATTTATTCATGCATGCAAGAATAGCACACATTGAAAAGGAGAGGCTATGAAATAGGAAGTGTAAATAATTCTTTTTAAATATTTTTAAATATTTTTTAAATATTTTTCTACATATTTTGATGTGCAATTATTTCTATAAATTCTAACAAATATTTACAAAATATAAATTATTGCATAGATTAATAAAAAAATATATATATATTTATATATATATATATATATATATATATATATATATATATATATATATATATATATATATATATATATATATATATATATATATATATATATATATATATATATATATATATCTTATTTTAATTTATTAAGCATCAGGTTTCATTATTTTTTATTTTCGACACTTCAGTACTGCTTAGTGAAGCATTATAAAGAAAAACAAATATTTATTTAAAAAGATTAAATAACAGCTATACTAAATAAATTTATTCTATTCATTTAAAAAATGAAAGATAAACCATTTATTTATTTCTTTTTAGTTATAAGTAAATTTAAACTTTATACCTTTCTCTAGATGACATACGATATTTCTCATTTCAAGTTTATAACACGTGTCACGTAAATCTTATACAAGTTTGTTTGTTTCATGACCTAAAGCAATGTAACAGTGTAATAAACTTTTTTGCTCCTGCATGATATGACTAAGAGAAGTTGCAATCAAGTTTTTATAATAATAAAAAACTTTTTATTCTTACTAATAAATTATTATATTTATAAGCTCGAGGTCATTTGTTTAATTTTTTCAAATACATATTTATTCTAGAGCACAGCAACACAACAAATATGCAGTAGTTGATAAGGCAAGATAGCAAATAAACCCAGTAAACAAGAACACTAGTTTATTCAAGGAGAGAATATATACGTTTGTGGTACCTTTTGTCATTTCTATAAAAAAAAGTAATTTCCAACCCCAAAAGGTCTATAGATTCTTGATCGTTGTACATAGGGGCATCAATTTAGCGATATCTGCTAATCTGTCCGTATGTCCAAAATTAAATTAAAAACAGTTTTTTCACATCCCTAGACGAGCTACAGATAATGTGTGACCACCCTTTTCTCAGTCATAGTTTTTGGTTTTTTGTCTGGCATATTGAAATGAAATTTAGCGAAAATAAAATTGGGCAAAAGAAAAAAAAAAAATTCAGATTAAATGCATAATTTCAACAAAGGTGAATTATTTCACTTTAAAACACATTATCCAAAAAACATTTTTTTGGAATTTTAGAAAAACTAAGTAATCACGTTATGTAAAGATCCTCGTCATTTAGTTACAAAGCTTAATCTGATATAGTTCTATTTCTGAGTGTTAAGCTTTTCATAGGCCTGAAATGAATTGAACATATACAGCAGTAATTAATAAATACCATAAATCACAATATAAATAATGATTTGTAATCACTTTTTGGTTCGTTAGAAAGCGAAACAAAGTTAATGCAATTGTATTACTAAAATAAAATACTAAATATATTGCAATTGAAGAATTATGTTTAGAACTTAATTTTGCTATATATGTAAATATTGATTCATAGAGCTTTAAAAAAATTAAATAATTTCAATTTTAAAGTATTGGACAGTTATTTATAACAAATTTATTTTAATTCCACTTAAGTTCAAGTATTTTTCAATTATTAAATTCATTAAGAAAGGAAAATTATTAACATTTTCTTGTTTTAAAACTAAAGGAAAGCAGGAAGTTAGACGATAGCAGAATTTGATCCAACATATCCTCTATCGGCACATCCGTTATCAGCTTTCTTTGTGTACATTATAAACTTCATCTTTTGAGCCAACTAATTCTGTAAATAAGAATGCAAGGAATATCTATAATCAATCAATATTAATTTGTTTAGATGACATCTACACAATCCAAAGCTTTCTTATTGTTCCTTTTATGAGTCGTCACATATATTTGTTCTTACTTTCTTGTAACCACCGCTTTAGCCACGAATGCATTATCTATTTCTTACACTTTCATTAAGTTCTAATTCGTTTACGCCAATTAGTCAACATTATTTCATTATTTAGTGTTGAAGATGTTTATTTAATACGGATAGTAAAATAACAAGAAAGTTTCATTGAATTGTAATTTTGTAACAAATCTTTCCTTTATAAAAAAATTTAACGAACTTGAACAAAAAAAAAAAAAAAAAAAAAATAAATAAATAAATAAATAAATTAAAATAAATAATAATAGAGGATTAGTAATTTCGGGAAAATATTAGGATGATCAAGCTTCTAGCGTTAAAGAAACAATTTTTAACATACAAAAAGTTTCATTACGTTTTTATTTATTGGAAAGAAATACCATAAAATGCCAAAAAGCTTAATTCGTAAACTTTAGGTTAATCCAAATTTCATAAAAAGTATTCTTAGTACATACAACAAACAAAAATGTATATAAATCACACAAATCGTGATATTAAGAAGATAACTGGCGACACAGCATTCAATAGAACAGACAAAAGTAAAAGAAAAAAAAAAATAAACATTCAATGAAACAACTCTTGAGTCAAGAAAAAATTTAACGTTCTCGCTGTCAGTGTATCATTGGAACATGTCATCGAAAAGTTCTTAGTGAAGTTTTTTTTTGTTTAGAAAATTTAAAAAGAACCAAGCACTCTGCTTTATTTTCCTGCGATACAATTAGGAAAAACATTGTATCAAAAAGACAAGTAAAATTTAACGGATTTTTTAAATAAAACAAAAATAAAACCCAAACAAAAAAGTGATGAAAGTGTAAAATTAAGTCAATTTTACTTCTTATTTTAACTAACGACAACAAAAATTTATTTTGAAATTTATGTTGAATCAGGAAAGAAATCTTAAATTTTAACAGCATCGTAAACTACAATTTAATGTTGCTTTTCATCTTGCTTTCATTGTTTGTTATTTTTTCTTGTTTTTAACGACAAATAATTTTAGCTACTTTAGCAACATTATATTGCGATAATATATACATATAATGCTTATGTATGTTTGTATTTGTATGCATCTAGCGTAAATTCAAAAGAAGTGCTGAAAGAAGGACTTTATTATTTTTGAGTATCAAGTGCTTGTCACAAAAACAAGTCGTTTTAATCAGGGTTTTTATATAAACGAATAAAATGTTTTGCCTATATTAATGATTTATACTGGGTTGTTAAATTACTAACTTAATATGTAATAAATATAACTTCAAATTAATTTTTTTAATGTTAAAATTGGCCTTAAAATCTGATATAGTCACTTAAATGATCGACTATTTCAAATTTGACAAACATTTGCTTTTGAAGAGTAAAAAAATTTAAAAATTTAAGCAACTAGTTTTGGTGTAAAAAATTTATTTTAAAAAAATGTTTGACTGCTCTTTGTTTTAATAAAACTAATTTTAAGACAAACTATTATAATGTAAGGTTTAACGCCATCGATTTATTGATCTCATATTTATGACATTCGGATAAAATAGTATTTATTACTTAAAAGTAATAATTATTTAAATAATGACTGCAAGAAAAGCATGTCCAGATTGCCATTGCGAATTGCAAGTCTTCTATTAAAATAAGAGATTCTTATGTCCTAAATTAAATTGATTAAATAGAAAATGTATCTTTCAGCAAAGTAAAAACGTAAAAAAATTAAATTTATTAAAATATCCATTAAAAAAATTTAAGAGGAAAATTCACTTTTTTATATTAAAATTAAAAATTGGAATAACCAATTTCGTTAATACTACATATTTTATTAATTCTGTCACTCTAAGAAGCTCGCGATAATAATTTCTTAAATTCGTACGTTCATTTAATAAAATTATCTGATACATGATAACACACGTATTTGCACTTATATTATCGACGCATACCGTAGGCTATTTGTTAACACAAACGTGTCTGGTTTTAATCTGTTTGGAATTTTGTTAAGCCTTTTGACATAAAATTTTTCGTAGCACAAATAAATACACGTTAAGGTATGTTAAGACTGTAATACATTTGATTTGATTTTCTGGAGTAAGAGAAATCAACAACCGCTTAAATCTTTTGTAGAAGCAAAAGAGAACAAAAACAAAAAAAAAAAAAAAAAGAAAGATATTACAGATGTTTAAGTATGAAAAAATGTTTGTCCTTTTTTTTGAGCCTTCTTAAACATGGAAAAATATTTTGGATACATTAGAAAATGAAAGTTTTTATTCGCTTGTTGTTTTTTCTCTTCTTAGTTCAACTTATATTTACACTATTCCATTTTTGCCATTTGCCAAAAGTTTCTTACAGATCTAATTAAATGTGGAATAATGCTAGGAAGCCTTTACAAGAATACCCGTGTAATCTTACACATTTTGTGATTTTATTATACTAAAACGAACACAATTCTAACTTAATACGCAGAAATTATGGAAAATAAAAATATTTAGCAAAAAAAAAAAAATTGTAGCAATAAAATAATAATTCTCTTTTTCAACGATTTTGAATTGGCCAAATCTTATTATTTTAGTCATTGCATAATACTAAAATTTTTTAATTATAGTGTAGTAGAGTTAAAAGCAGCAAGAAGACTAGAAAAGGTATGAATTTTACAGCTATTTACTTTTATTTAATATCCCTTTTTTTATTTTATTTTTATTTTTGTTTTAATTTTTTAGAATATAAATTAAATCGTCATATTGAGCATGTGCGAACTAAGACACGTACATAAGTGAAAACTTATAACCAAATATCGCTAAACGAGCCAACGCAGGCTCACTTACGCCATACAATCATAAAAAACTCTCAACAAAATAGCAGCAAAATAGATCACTAACACCTGCTTGTTATCAACAAAAAGGTTTCTTTGAAAAAAAAAAAATATATCATGAATCTAAGTGTTTTAACACATTTACAAAATTTACATTGTTTTCTTTCTGGTTAGCATTTTTTTAAGTACGATCAATAATACTCGAGTCTTTTTTGACTCTTCTGCGTTATTGTAATAATCGCTTATGCGCTCGTTTTTGATTCGAAAATGATTGTTTTGTCGGGAGAATATAGTATCCTACCTGCGACTTTTCTGAACGAGTCGTTTATCACTCACGTTTTTAAATCATTTTCGATATTGTTTTCAATTTTTTGAGCCATTTTATAGGCATATCACTAGCCGTATCCGAGTCTTTTTCGAATCATATACACAATTCTAATTGTTTTTTTTATATCAAACATGAAATATAACAAAAACGAAAAAAAGTTATATTTCCAGCCTTTGAATGATCGACAATTGTTGCATACTTTTTATACATTTTGTTTCTAAACAAATTGCTCTCTTTTCGTTTTTCGAAATTATTTGATGTAGCTTTTAAACGCACAACTGATTAAGAAGTCTTAAGTCGTCTTGCGTAGTCTTAAAAGATTCACATTGGTGATTTTTGCTACAACAATCTTCCAAGTGCGAACTGGGTTAACTATAATATTTATTAAAATACTCATTTCGCTACATATTAATTAACTTAATCAATAAATATTCAATGCTGTTGTGTTCGTAAATGTAAAAAATAGAACAACTTAAAATCTTTTAAGTCATCATAATTGTAACGCAGATATTTTTTTCGTTGCAAAATCACTTATACACTGTCATTTAGAGTACATTCTCTGGTTGGTGATCACTGATCATAATAAATTTTTCGGCCGAGGTCTCTTCATTCGCGATAAATATATATTTATATAAAACTTTATTAAAGCATCGGAGTTTTTTAACAAGAACCTTGTTAAAAAAAATTAAATGAATAAGATTCAAATTTTTATTGTATAACGAAGAGAAAAATTCGGCAATAAGGAATGAATAATGGCATGTGATAAATATCTACCACTTTCCCTCTGATAGGTGTAGATTCTTCTATCAAAGTTTTTAATCACTTTAATCACACCGCTTCCAGCCTCATATTCTCAAAAAAAAAAAAAAGAAATAAGTCGAATCACGCATGCAGACCAAACAAGCAAAGGCTTCTTAAGGTGAAAGTACATAACACACGTTATACACTTCCGTCAAATAAAGCTGAAATAGAGATTTTTCACAGTATAAGGTACATAAATAAGTTTGCAAGGTCTCTGACGCATTAAGTTGGTTAACGTTCAACTTTTCACGCGTTACATGTAATATGACATCTCGTTAGCTGACTTTTCTTTCGTTTTTGTTAAAAAATTAAATGAAAAGGTTTATATAATATGGAGGAAAAATTAATAGAAATGATAAAAAACATAAAATATTGTACAATAAAAGTAGCTACGATTACAAAAACACAAAGAAGTGTGCTGAAGCTTGGGTTTTAGTAACTTGAAAAGTTTGAAGCGTATAAAGTATACAAAGCTTGCAACGCATTGATAATTTAAAAATCGCCCTAGAGTTTCAGAAGCCCAACTTCGGCAATTTTGCTTGTTGACATAAACCCCTGATAAGTGAAAATGTGCTTCGTCTGAAAAAAAAACAGAAAACCAGCGGGTTGTTCATGAATGAATTTTAATCGTGAATTTTAATTCATACTATGCGATTTACGAGCGAAATTGAATTTGTTGTAAAATTGCTATTGCTTCTACTACGCACGCGTCAAAAAACTAAATGTTTAAACTATCATGTTGTTGGTGTTGCCACAATTGAAAAAAAGATCTGTTGCAAAAACTTTTTAAATGTATCCTTGTATCATTTTGTCTACGTTAAACTTAAAGGGACTAAATTGAAGTTAAATTCTTTTAGCAAGTAAACAAACAACTAAGTAAGCATGTGCGTTAGAATCCGGCATAATTATTTCTATACAAATATGATGCTTTTCTGCATATATTTTAGCGAAATTCCCTATTGAATAACATTCCGATAGCATGTCATAACGTTCAAGGATATAATGTCCATGGACAGTATGTCGCGCCAAAAAGTGACATAATGTCCTTCAACGTAAAAAAGATATAACTTTCTTATCATCTGGCTTGCAGAAGATCGTTCTACCATAGATGAGAAAATTCTTGCCCCTACCGAAGGCCTGCTATGCAACAAATCTTTGGAATGTGGAGCCGTTGTTGGTTATACCGGAGAAAGTCCGGCTATGAAGGAATTCTTTGAAGACCAAAGCTGTTGTTGTTTTAAATACGGAACATTGTCCAAGGATACTATGATACAATGATATGCCACCACAATTTTATACTTATTTCGAATGAGTAACCTCAAAATATATTAACTTGTGCGAAGGAAGCGCGAACTAAGTATTGTAGTCGCTCTTTTTAATATTTCTGTGTAGTTTGGATTTACTCGTTATTCAATCTGCTTTTTCGCCATACTTAATTAGTAATTACTAAAGCTTTCAAGTTAACTCCGATGTTTTGTCCGAACTTGCTGATTAAGATAAATGCGACGCTTAGAAAGAAAAATATCTTATAATAAAAAAAAGCAATTTTCTACACTCCAAAGTACATTTAATTATGTGTAAAGCTGAGTTATTGAATTATTATAATAAAGTCTCCTAAAACAACATGCCGTCAGAATTTCTTATGTTTTACTGTTATGCAAAGCATTTAAATTATTTTTAATCAAAATAATAATTGCTTGGAATTTGTTGCATTGATTAAATTGAAAGCTATTGTTTACTAAAATTGTGTATATATTGTACTTTTGTGGTCAAGCTCAACAGGGTCTTCTTTCCCCGCTAATTATTCCAAGCCCGTTCCCTTGGCTGTGGTTTCGCTAGAATTTATGTTACAAATATTTTGCAATTTTCTACAATGTAGTTTAGTAAAAAATTAATAATTAACCTTTAGTTTCTAAACATTAAATACTAAAAATGGAAAAAACATCCCTTGTTACCACCGGCATTACGAATTCGTCCCATTATATTATAGAACGCATGTATGATATTAAAAAAAGATTTCTTTATTCCGTTTTTTTTTTTTAATTACTTTTTTTTCAAGAACAAAAATAAAACAAATAACGACATTATTTATATGACAAAAAATAAATATATATATTATAAATGAAAAAAAAACTAGAAGTGTTAGGTAAATCGCCAGAATAGTAATTTTTCTCATCACAAAATTTAATAAATTATAAACGTTGTCCATTCATAAAATTTTTTCTAGAAAAAAGTTTTGAAGAAAAAAAAAATAATAATAAAAATAATAATAGTAAATATAAGAAATAAAAACTAATAGACTATTAAAAAATAAAAAATTCTACGGCACAATGTTCAAGGACGTTATGATACTATGACATGCCACCAAAATTTTATACTTATTTCGAATGAGTTACCTCAAAATATATTAACCTGTGCGAAGGAGGCGCGAACTAAATATTGTAGTCGCTCTTTTTATTTTTTCTGTGTAGTTTGGATTTACTCGTTATTCAATCTGCTTTTTCGCCATACTAAATTAGTAATTACAAAAGCTTTGAAATTATTTCCGGAATTTGGTCCGAACTTGCGATTTGGATAAATGCTTAAAAAATGCTTAAAAAGAAAAATGTCTTATAATAAAAAAAAAAAAACAATTTCTACACTCCAAGTTTTATAAAGGTGTAATATTAGTATTCTTGTTATAATAAAGAACACTTAGTTATGTGTAAATCTGTGTTATTGGTTACTATAATAAAGTCTCCTAACACAACATGTCGTCAGAATTTCTTATGATTTAATATTATGCAAAGCAGTTAAATTATTTGTAATCAAAATAATAAATAGCTAGGAATTTATTGCATTGATTATAGTTAAAGCTATTGTTTGCTAAAATTGTATATATATATTGTACTTTTGTGGTTAAAAGATTAAAAAAATCAATTTCTTTAAATTTATTTATTAAAGTTTTTGTTTTTTATTATTACTTTTTTTTTTAGCATATGCCACTACTCAATTGTTTTTAAGTTACAAATATTTTACAATTTTATACAATGTGGTTTAGTAAAAATTATAATTAACCTTTATTTTCTAAACATTTAATACTAGATGCGGAAAAAAACATCCCTTGTTACCGCCGGCATTACGAATTCGTCCCATTATATTAGAGAACGCATGTATGATATTAGAAAAAGATTTCTTTATTCCGTTTTTTCAAATTAATTTTTTTTGAGAAAACTAAAATAAAACAAATAATGACATTATTTATATCGAAAAAATATTTAATACTCGTATATTATAAATG
This sequence comes from Cistogaster globosa, assembly GCA_937654795.1. NCBI lineage: Eukaryota > Metazoa > Arthropoda > Insecta > Diptera > Tachinidae > Cistogaster > Cistogaster globosa. The sequence continues at coordinate 139,116,188 of OW569403.1, forward strand.
AAAAAAAAAACAAGAAATGTTAGGTAAATCGCTAGAATAGAAATTCTCCTCATCACAAAATTTAATAACAAAGTTTATGTCCATTCATAAAATGTTTTCAAGTAAAAAGTTAAAAAAATAATATTAATAAAAATAATAATAGTAAACATAACAAATAAGAACTAATTGACGATTAAACAAAAAATAAAAACAGGAAGAAGGTGTTTCTAGTTTTAAACCTCTGTTGCTAGCTGCATCTAAAAATACTCTCCATACACGTCTGTTGTATGAATTTAGTTTTTTTGATTTGAAACTAGACCAACATCACGGTGGCTTAAAATTAATTTTTTATTATCCATTGTGAAACATTTTTTTTAATCTAGCCCGATTTTTATTATATTTTCATTTGATTTTCTATTGATCTTTTTACTTTCACAATTTAATTTGTATTTGTTTGTTTGTTTGAATGTTATTTTTTCTATTATGGATAAATTTGTTCATGATTTTTTGTAATACAGCCATGTGTGATTTTTAGTAATCTACATTCATAATGATTATTCAAATAAAAGAAAATTAATTTAAAAAATATTTTTTAAGCAATTGTTAAAATAAATTAAAAATTTCGTCTACAGAGAGTGTTTTTTTTATTATCATATATACACAAATATGTATAATGGATATGTAATGTATATGTATATGAAACACTTATATAAAAAATTCAGGTATAAATTTCCTGTGGAACTATAAATTTCTATCGTCCTATAGTATTGTCATTCTTAGAACATAAAAACTGACTTACACTTATGTTTTTAAGTAACTATCTTACGTTTAAGGTAATTATAGCCGCCAAATTTCATTATAAATTTGTAGTCATTAGAGAGCACTTAAAAAATTTACTCGTACAAGGTTACTTCACGGTCAATAATTTTAAGATGAGATGATTGTTTTCGAAATTGCCTTAAATCATTTTACAAATGAAAATAATGTTTAATTTTGATTAAAGAACAGTTTTAGATATTATTTTATTACATGATAATAATAAAAAGCATTAATAGTTGTTGATGCCTGTAATATCTAAACCATATATTGCTAAGCGAAATAATATAACGTATTAAAATTGCGGCAGAGAAGTTATGCCTATTCGTCAAAACTAGTTGTAAACTTCTTTCTCGACAATATGTTGTTATCTCTGAGCTTTTCTGCTTAAAAAAAAAGAAATAAAAAATAAAATATGAATACTTTTTTTATTACGTGATTTTAGTGATAATAAAAACAAAAAATTAAAATATTTCACAATGTCTTTTCTAAATACCAAACAATTTTTCACGAGAGCTTTCCTGTTTCTTATAACAGTAGCGTTGCCTTTAACTTGTTTCCTAATGAAAAAGCAATTATCTCAACAAGCATCCCTAACCAGCATTCGTTGTTTATCTTCCTAGTTTTCTTAATAATTATTAAGTTTTTAATCACTACTTCTAGTTAATCAAAGAAAAAAAACCTGTCAAACATCAAACGAATTTAAAACTATAAAAACAAAATTCCATCAGGAAGCAGCTCTCAAGCAGGAAAACAGCAAAACGAAGTTAAAACGAAGTCTTAAGTTTTGCGCCGATCACTTGTTAGTTTTGAGCACAAACAATATATAGATATATAAATTTAAATTAAATCTTCTTCGACTTAATATAGTCAAAATATATTTCTCTTAATCCGCAACAGAAAAACTCGCAAGTGATATTTGTTTAACCTTAAATAAATAACAAACTAAATTAAAAACCTAAACAAAAGTTTAACGGTTGTGAAATTTTTTCTTTAACGTTCTTATTGTTATTAATTAACTTAAGTAAATTGTTCCTTTAATTTTTTATGTAGTCAAATTTTTTTATAGTTTGTTAATCGCATTATCATCAAAATTTTATACTTAAACATACAGACTTTCCTAGTATCGACGGTTTCAAAGGCGTCTTCCCCATATGTACGTATCCACATGAGTATGTTTGTCTGTAAACATTGTTTAAAACACTCTTATACAAAGTAGAAAATTATTAAGTAAATCGGTTTATTGCTTCTTGATATGCTATACATGGTAACAAGAAAATGAATAATTATCAAATTTGATAGTTAAATTTTTAATTTTCAAAAGAAAATAATTTGCAAATAAAATAAAAATACAATATAAAGTAAAAACTAAAAAAAAAAAAAAATATTTAAATTTAATTAAATATTTTTATCTAAAACCATTAAATAAATTAGTATCTGTTTAAATAAAAGCAGAGATAATCGCAACTCTACAACAGAAACATTTTTATTGTCACACTCCATACATGCATGTTGGAAAATACATTTTCATGCATGTGATGTATATTTAGAAAATAAAAACTTTACGCGCCTTCTTTGATTTCCATTTTTTTACTTTACTTTTCTTTTCTTTTTGTATTTTTATTTTTTTGTTGACGTAGATGCCACTGCAAAAAAATTATTTATATGATGCGCTTAAATAATATAAATGCCTTTTAAAATTACCTATTAATTAAAAGAAAATGTAAAACATTTAATGTACATATTTTTGCTATTTGGTTATTTTGAACATTATTTTCAATTTATTCTTGTAGTTTTCAGTCTGCTCGTTCTTGGTGGTCTATTGTTTTACATCAATTTGCACTCAAGTACATTTACTATTTAATGGTCAAACCAAATAGTTTTTAAGTATTGCGTTTCATTCCCAAAGCCACAACAGTCCTCGTTGCTAATTGTTGCTACAGGAGCAATAATTATTTTGAAAATTTCTGCTTTAGTCGCTGATTGCTGGGTTTGACTTATAAAGCTACTGAACAGTCCTAGTGCTTATGATGTTATCACATCCAAAGCACTTGCCGATAAAACCAACCAGTCAGTTCTGTCGTTCTTTTTTTAAACTTCTTAAATACAGGATTTAAAGACTCTGTCCGTTTGGCAAAATTAAACTTTTTATCAAAAAAAGCAAGCTTAATGCTAAAGATAAAAAATAAATCACAAGCATAATTGAATAAGTAAAACAGTTTTTTATAAAACAAGCCATGTCGTTTTGATTTATATGTTTTTAAATAAATAAATGGAAGACATATAAATATTGTAGCCTTGTTTTTAAATTCCATACGAAATAATCAGAAAACACAACCAAGTGATTTAAAATCGGTAGTCATTTAGCTTACGGTTTTAAAATCATGTTATTTCAGTACATTTTGTTTGCAGAACACCTTTTGCATGGTTTGAAATTACTTTGACAAAATGTGATTTACAGAACCGACCTGTGTCTTGATATTTCAGTAGGTTTGTTTGATAATAGCAATGAATAAAACGAACGTTCTGACGAACTGTTCTGAAATCTTAAGGAAAGACGGTGGGCACTAGCTATTTTCTGGGAGTGCTTTGTATGACTTCGACATTTTTAAGAATGTATGAAACACATACTTTACTATGTGAGGAACGGGGTGTTCTCCGTTAGTACAAACATGTGTCAAATAAGCTTCCATATTCTGCTGGCACTAAATTTGTTAGTGATTTCTTTTTATATATATATATAGGTTTAATCGTAGAGTGTTGTTCGTGCGAAATACTGTTTGTAGGACTTCCTTTTCAAAAATATTAGCAAGTCTAAATATTCGCGGTCCTGTGTAATTATTATATTGGTTTAATAGCTTACCACTGTTGGTGTATTTGCAGCCATTGCTTTTGCATATTGTATCAAGTTTTTTTACCACTTATATAAAGACTTCATTATATTTCTACGAGTACATTTAATATTTTACAAAACTATTTCAACTTGATGCAGAAAGACTGATTACCAAAGTTTGTTCACAATTTAGTTTGACTGAACATCTCGCCAAAATTACTACCATATTACATATTAATCAAGAATGATTTGCTTAACAAAAATTAAAAATAAAAAAAAAAAACGAAAAAATTAGAAAAAATACACCACGAACTGGTAAATAAAATAAGCTTTTAATTTTATATTTTTATTACAGTAAAATGACATCAAACATTTCTTTAACGTTTGACAAATAAAACCAACTTAAAGTTTATATCAGGAGCCAGTTATCCCCTTATTTCCATTTGTATTAACAGAAACATATTTAACCAATGGAAAAGGAATTAAAGCACGCTTCATTAAAAATCCGAGAAAGCCAAATATTCTCTTACCTTAAAAAGTGTTTATTCCACACGATAAATTAAATAGCTCTTGCAACAAACAACCTACTTCAAGACTGTCAAACTTTAGGGCGGTAGTTGTACGTTAATTATTTTATATAATATTCAAAAAAGATTGCGTCAGGATGTTCTATATGTCATAGAACAAAATTTGAATGCTGACACAGTAAAACAAAATTTGTTTAATTTCTAAGCGTTAATCCATTACAACCATTAGGGCACCCTTTTAATTTCTAACTTTAAGAATACTTGATATAGTAATCGACATACAGTATATTTTTCAATAGTTTGCCTGTAATGCTTTCAAAGATAGAACCATACAGGTCAAATAACATCAGTTATAGGAACATCCTTTAATTTCTTATTTAAATATTGTTACTTGTTATAGTGAACTTAGTAATAAACTTAAATTATTTAACAGTTTGGTCATATAAGTCAAATAACAGCAACTATTGTAACATCCTACAATTGATAGTTTTAAATATTTATATTATTATATTTATATTATATTAAATATGCCAAAGTAGTGGACATTTTGTTCAATTTTCAAGCATTTGCCTATAGCGGATCAAAAGATAGGCGCATATAAGTCAATTTACGTCACCTATGGGGACGCCGTTTAATTTTAAGATTTTTTTTGCTATTGGTAGCCATAGTAATACGCATTTCTTTAAACTTTAAAGAGGTGCGCTTTACGGTTCATAATACACTTTAAAAACACACATGTTGTTTTAAAACAGGACCAATCGGTAAGCATTATCTATCGAATTAAAAAAAAATTTAAATCGGTTTAGAAATTACTGAGTTTTGCAGGCACAGTATAAAAAAGCAACATTCCATCAAAGTGATAACATCCTTTTTTTGTAAAGTCGGTTAATAAAATAACTAAAAATGATATTTCAAGTTTTAAATTAAATCTTAATCGCAGTAATTTTAATTTTCGATTAAATTTTTGTTCAGCGATGTTAAATATAAGAGCTGAAATTGTTTAGTTTTAACCTTTTATTGGCACACTGTTAGATGTATATCACATATTACATAACAAATTATATCAAAACCTTTAAATATTCGTGTAGTAAAAAAATCTTATTTTGTGAATATTAGAAAATTATTCCATTTCGATCATTCTTTTTTTTTCTTTTTACACGGCAGCAACATTTCTTCGTTATAAATCTCAAAGCAAAACTAGATGATTTTATGTGTTCATAATTTTTTTGTTATGTTCTTTGATTAGTATATACGCTAGTTATGATTTTTCATATTTGTTAAAAATAACAATATGTTTTTTTTGCAAAATAGAGAAAATATATAAAACAAAAAATAAGACAGATAGCTAGTGATAAAAAATGGTACATTTCGTTCGCAAAATCGAACATATTTTTATCAAAGCTTGAACTACTAAAAATGATAATAACTCTAGTTCTTGAAATATAGAAAGCTGATGAAATAAGAATAAAAACGGTGCGAAATGTAACATGAACCACTGTCTATAAAAAAAACAGTAAATTTCTACTAAATAAATTGTTTTACGCTTTGATGTTTGTTAGGGAAAAAATGTTTATTATTTGAGGGATGCAGTTGTTCGAACAGAGTTTGATTTTTATTTATTTTTAAATTAAGTTTTGAAAAAAAGAATTTATGCCAAACAAGCAGAAATATAATACAAGGCGCATTTATAAAATAATTTTTTTAAATACTGTTAGCATCTTTCCCCAAATTTACATTTAGAAACGTCTTGCAGTTCAATTTATATTGACGGTTTCCTTACAAATAATAAAACTGTAACAAGATCATTTCTGTACATCGGATTTTTTTTTAATTTTGTGGTTGGTGTAGATAGTAATCGATAGGGAATGCATAACATCTATGTTTGGAATTTTTGCCTAGATATTTGTGTGTCTGTATTCGCATCACAAAAGAACGCTGCACAGGTTTCAATAAAATATTGTATGGAGGCCCTAAGAACCTGGGCTTAAATATAGAATATTATTTGTGAATCTGTATTATTTTGTAGAGAATATAGAGATACAGATATGAGAGCACCGAATTTCATAAAATACTTTAAAAGAGTTGTTTTATTTTTGTAGATAGAATAACTATTAAAAAAGCACATTTTTTAAATTTGAAATATAAGAATATTAAAAATGCCAGGCTGGTGAATTCGTGTTCACTGCTAGTATTTTGGCATAACACTCTGATAAATTTTGGAGTTCGTTTTGGACGATCACTGTCTGTGTAGTTAATTATACATATCCAATCCACAAGAATATTCCTTTTAAAATATTATTAAATTTTTATTGGTTTCCCTTAAATTTTTTTTCTATTATTTAGCCAAAAATTGTTGCATATTATATACTAGCAGTGTCCAGGACTTCACCTGCGTATCACTCCTAATCTTCTTAAAATTAAAATTAAGAAAAATGTGTTTTTAAATATTTGAGTTCTGCAAGCCGTTTAAAATTTTTTCCATCTACAAAATTTAAGATAATGGCAACTCCTTTAGTACTATTATACCGGTAAAATTGAGTTTTTATAAAAAATAACTTATTTTTGTTAAAAAAAGTACCCTATATTTGAGCCAACGCTCCTCACAAAATTTTATTTAATTTCATCCTGCAGTTTTTACATGATGCGAACACAGACAGACATACAGACGGAAAAAAATTCCAAAAATAGATTTTTTGTATTCGATATCGATTATTGTATATCTACACCAATATAAAAGTTTTCAAAATATATTTCATTTACAGAAATGATCCGTTGAATGGCAAGGTTTTTATTATATGTATTAATTTATATTTTTTACCTCTGTACGTAATGTTGTATTCTTAAATAACAAATCAGCTGTTAAAAATAGATATTTTTATACTCGGATTAACTGAGGTTTGTATTTCTATTAGTGTATGAATAAATACGTAGTGATTGGAGATTCATAGTATATACACAGCAATGTTACGATGCGGCTGTTGTTAAAAATATTTAAATTTACAGAAAAAGTATTCACACTAAACTCCAAATATTGTAATTATATTATGGGGTTGTTTTTTGATTTGTGTGTATTTATGTGTGTCGAAACATATTTTCAGGAAAATATTTTCTGTTTACTCTGATAAAAATATTCCAATCACTGAAATGAATATTTTTTTATGATTCGGCTTTATTGCGGTTTCTGCTTCAATTATATGTGACCATTGGCTTGGTGAGTAATAAACAAGTACCGGTGTATTCAATGAATATGTTGATGTATTGTATGTCTACCCAAGATATTGTCAGCAAAACAAAAAAAAGCTATAACAGTTTTTTGATGGTATTGATGACAGTGATATATTTGATGTTAACAAAAATGATGATTTGTTATTAAATTTAACGTGACAAGCACATTTTAAAGTATTCCTGAATTTTGTAGACTTATTTGCACGTATTTAGGAAAGCTATTGAAATATTACAATAAAATTTTAAATTATTGACTGTTTGCTATAATTTTTAATAATTGAGCCCCTCATACGTAACCAATTAGAATTTTTAATTAGTTTACTTTTGGATATGCTAGTAACCCAAATATGCAAAAAATAAAAAGGTTTTTGTAAACATGAACGTATAAAAAATTTCACTTTGAAATTGAAAAAAAAACTGACCAAATGTAGAAAGAAAAGTAAGCAAGTAAGGTTGCTATTGATTTTCGGTATTTGGTTTAAGCTTAAATGCTTTTGTTTATCAATTATATTTTATACTTTTGAATTATGTTGACAAAATAGGCGGCTTTAGCTTACTAAAAATGTGGTTAATTGAGTTTAGTTATTAACTAAATGGCAATAGAAAGAAGTTTTACCAACAATAATATTAACTAAAATATAGCAAAATTAATATTTATAAAAACCTTTTTGTATTTTTAAACTAAAAATTTTAAAAACCATGAAAAGATATACAGAGAATACATAGAAACCATAAGATCCACAATGACTTCAGAAATAAATCCGCGAAGCACTGTGTCATCAAAAATTAATTTTTTTAACTGAGCACACATTAAGGCTTATTCATATAGTTCTTGCAAACAAACCGACTTCAAAAGTTTGGCAGCATAGATCATATCATAAAAACTATACGGACACTCTTTAATTTATAATATTATGTATTGATACTAATGATGTGTCGTTTATAATGAAATATATCAAACAACTACTTAGTGCGCCATTCAATTAAAAAAAATAATCCCTTAAACTGTTAAGTTTTACTTGCATTGAGGTAGTTTTGTTATCTTCGTGTTTTTTAACATCTAAAAATCAACGAATTTTTCTTTTTTAAGATGTTTTCATTCAGCTTTGTGAATACCGCAATTGATAGCTGATTTATTGCTTTTTCTTAACTGTCTCGTCATAAACACTTAGGCCCCTATTATGAGTTGCATTCGATTTTCGATCTTCGCTGGCTAACGAACATCGAAAATCGAATGTCAAATTCGTATTATGAGTTAGTAGCACTTTCGAAAATTTCGTTGCACAACGAATTTTCAATCGAACACAATTTTGCTTTTGATGGTCTGCGTCAGTTTGTAAAACTTATTGAAAATGTAAGTATTTGTAAATTTTTGTTTTTTATATAAATTATTTTTTTGTTTTTTATGTAAATTAATTTTATTTTTTATGTAAATTATTTTAATTTCATGCAGGTCTAAGGTTGTAAGTACAAAACAACAATTGGAAAAGCTTGTTTCTTTCATGGAAAAAAATCTACAGCTTGCAAAAGGAATTCTCACAAAAGTTCAAGCTGCAAAAAAATGGGAAGATATTACACAGGAGCTAAATTGTATAGGGCCACCCGTTAGAACAACAGCAATAAATTTTTCGTGTATAAATTTGTTTTACTAATAATATTTATTTATGGTGTCAGCTAATAAAAAAGTACTATTGTGAATAATCCAATTAAGTAAAATTCACAGTAGCATTATTTTCATCGAATGTGCACCATAATACCAAATGAAAATTCGTTCGATCAGCTCTTTCGACTACAGTCGAAGATCGAAAGTTGCTCATAATAGGCACCTTAATTATATAATAAATTGTAACTAAATAATGTAAATTGTTTTCAATTGAATATAAAAATCCTTTTATTTTAAACTTGCAAGTCAAAACTATCTTTCTTAACTAAAAAATCTATATTTTTCGCATTTTGTCATCATTTTCCCTTAAATTTTTTTGTTTGTTTATTTTTTAACACTTATGCTGTTATTCCGTTTACATACTACTATGGTTTCGTTTATATTTTGTAAAATGAGCGAGTTAAACGAACTAGTTCACTTTTGAGACTTGAAATGAATGATTTGGCATGTCTTACTGATTCTTCTTATTATACCAGAAAAAACAGTCTTAAATCATTCTGTCCTATTTTCAAGTGTTTGCATACAACGATTCAAAAGATAGTGCGATATAGGTCAAATCACATCAATTATGAGTACACCCTATGATTTTTTGGTTCATATTGAATACGTTTTCTTATAGCGTACTTAGCAATACAGGTTCTTTGCAAATTTTAGCTGTTTGTTTATAACGTTTACATCAACTATTGCGACACTCTTAATTAGGATGACCGAATTTTATACTTGCTGTAATAGCAATACATGTTCTATGTAAGAAACACTGCAAGTGTTCTCCTAACGACAGAATGTAACATAAGCATCTGTAATCCCATCTCTTTTGACCAGACGTTGCTTTATTAGGCGAAATCTAATATCAAACCTGAACTTATTTTTATTTGAACAATAAAATAAGGATGGAGCATAATTCTTGTTACTAAATTCGAAATTAATAATTAAATAATTTTTTCTTTTCGACAAAATTAAGAAAAAATTTCTTAAATTTTTTTCTGTATAGGATGATAAGAATATGCCAAAGAAGTTTAATAGGTATAATATTTTTTTACTCTTAGTTGCTATAAGTACTTTTATGGTTCTTAAATTTAGGCCACATTTTTTAACTTCAATTGCTTTTTATTTGTCTTTCAAACTTACGAAAATCATGTATACGGAACAAAGATTTTTATTTAAGATTTGGTTAAGAACCAACTAAAATAATTACGTCTATAAATCTTTTAATTTTCTTTTTAAATAAAATTACGATCATTCCAAAGTTTATTTAAAGGTGTAGATTTCACACAAAAAGTTTTTATTTCCGATTCAAATTGTGTCTGTCTAGTGAAGTCAAATAAAAACTTTTGTAAATATTTGTATAATAATACAAATGTAGATACAAAATAAAAGTTTTGTCTGTTGTTTATATTACTTATGTGGCCTGAACAAAAATAAAAGTGAAACTAAATAAACTTGGTTCGTTAAATTTGTTTTTATGTTTTTATAAAGTGAATATATATGTGTGAAACTAATTTTGTCAAAAAGACAGTTTTATTTATGCACTTCAGTCTACAGTGTAGAATTTATCGAAGGTTAATGTTTCCTATTATTTTAAGACAACGTTTGAGCGAGAATTATACTGCTCTTCACAAAACAACTATTTTCAAAAAAGTTTACCATAAATGTTCTTATACTCAAAAATAAAATTATCTTGCAATTTAAAAAAGATTTTAATTTGCATTTTATTTCAGCTTTTATTATTTCAAATAAATAAATGACTTATTATATTAATCATTTAAAAAATGCAGTTAAAAATTTAGTTAAAAGTGCAAATAAAAAAATCATTTCCAATTGAATCTTATTTTTTTAAACATATAAACAATAACCAATATTCATAGTTAAAATAAAGTATACTTTAAGGGAACTATAGTCGGTTTTACTTTAAAGTCGACTCTAACTCATTCATAGAGAATTTAAAATATACCTTTGGCGTTAAATCAACTCTAAATAGCTGTTTTTAACTCATTTTTCCATAGTTATTTTACTTGTTTTAAGAACACAGTACTCTGATTTTTATAGCAAAGTGAACAAAATAACAACAGGGTTACTTTTTTCTAATGTTTGTTTAGAAATTGTATTAAAACATTTATCAAACTAGAGTTTACACCCAGTTAAAGTCGATTCGACTTAAAGAATGCTTTATTTCCGACTATGAAAGCAAAAAATAAAATATAAATAAATAAATAAATAAGAGCTTTTTAGTTAAGAGTATACCTTACCAAGAGTCGACTTTAGTATATAAATATGAATATGGGCCAATGTGTTCGAAAAAACATTGAATTTTTTTATTATTTTTTATTAAATAATTGCAGCATATTTAGGAAAAAAATTTATACATGTCAAACTACAGTATGATCAAGACTATTTGTGTACATACGAGCAATTTTTTTGTAGAAAGATTTTTTGCGGCAATGAAAGCATCTTAAACCAAAATAAATTGCAATAACAAGGAGGAAGATTTGATAAGTGATCTTCTTCTACTTCCGACCCTACAAAGAATATATATCTCTGATTCCTTATGCATAGTGACGTCGATTGAGTGATGTCTGTCTCTGAGTCTGTGTTAGTGTTAAAATCAGTTTTGGCTAGGTAAAAGCTGAGCTAGAGAAAATTTAAATACGTTTATCGATCAGAAATAGTTTTGAAATTTTTGCTATATAAAATCATGACGAACGGTACGTGTGTTTTGAAGCAGCATACAAAACACTTCGCCTGCCTCAAATTTTTCATAGCATTTGGGGAAAAATTTAGTTCAGTGAAGTAACTCGAAACAAAAAACCAAATATATGGAGCGGTAGAAAATTAAAAAATAAGATAAAAAATTTGAATGAAAAATTGGCGCCCACCCATATTTTTTTAGATTATGGCCCTCTAAACTTTTTATAGAAAAGTCCTACTGTGCAACATGTTTTTTTAAGATAACAACAGGGGAATCATTTAAGAGCTTTTGAAGATATCTTTCAGAAAATGCTAAATTTATTTAAAGACAACAACAAGAGCTGATGACATTTTTATGCAATATAATGTATAGACTTAAATTTTTCTTTTTTTTTTAATTCTCTGTCACCCGTAAATTTGCTTTTTGCTTGGAGTTACTTCACTTAACTAGATTAAGATATATGGTAAAGGGTATAACAGATTCGGGATATCCGAATACAGCACTCTCTCTTGTTAAATTTATAATTTAAACTATAAATCGCCTAGTTTTAGGGTTATTTATACTAATGAAAGTAATAATAAAACATAGGTATACCTATATTACTGCTTATAAATATTTAAGTTAAATTAGTATTATCTTTACAGATAAAATTATTTGGTTTCTGTGGACTTTTAGGAATCTCTATATCAAAGTATTTTTATTAATAAATACTTAAGTATCTCTAAATTAGTTTTTAGAAGTTTTAGCTGCTTCCATTTTTTTCGAAAAAGTTTGCAAAAGCTTTCTTTGGACGCAGGCTTAGGTTAGCAGCAAAACATTCACTAATTATTTCAAAAAACAGAAGTTGCAAATTTGTAACAATATATTGGCAAAGGAATTTTAAAATGATTTCTTTAGGTATTATTAGAGATAAAAAAAATGCCATGTACAATAAAAGCTAAAAACTACAGATTTAGAAATAAATTATTATTGAGAACATGTGTGTGCTTAAAATTTAAATGTTTTTTTATTTTTTATTTTTCAAGAAGACGGCATATATAAATTGCTTTGTGTAACAAGTAATACAAAGGAATCATATTTTATTTACCCTAACCGAAATTTTCTTAGCAATTTAAACCCACATTATCTGCAAAAAGCATTCTAATGCATATTCTCACAATCGCAATAATATTCTGATATTACAAAACTTTAAAGAACTTGTCAAATTGTTAAAACTATTTACAGCTCTAGCTAAAAAGATAAGGGAGGGTGTAATTTATTAAATAAAAATATCACGTAATCTATAACAAATACTTTCAATATTATATTTTTTTAGTATTAATAAGCAAATGTTGATATTAGAAGATAAGAAAATTAGAATATTAGCAATTTGCAAAAAGACAAAATCCAAGATCATTTTAATAATAAGGACCAAATGCTACAAAAATATGTTCATATTTATAAACTACTGCTTAATTGCTTAATAAAAAAATCACAACCCTATTAGAATAAATATATTTTGGTTTTTTTTAAGACAAGGCACATTATGATAAACCTAGAGCAGAATGTTTAAAAAAACGAATATACATTTAGTTTTCTTACCTTTTTATATCATTTAGTTTTTTTTTGACGTATCTAAAATAATTGTATTTACGTTTTCTAAATTATATCTCATTTGGTTATTTGAAAAATATTAACAAAATTGAAAATTAAGTAAGAGTTTTAGGTGGGCTGATTTTTTTAAGAATTTTCATGAAAATTAAAAACAAAAAGAAAAAAAAAGAAAATTAATTAATTCGCCTTTAGTTCATTACATAAATTTTTAAAAAAGAAAAATTATATAAAATTTTTTGCAGAAATTTTAAAATTAAAAAAAACAGGAAAAGTTAGATGCCAGCAGAATGTATGTAACATTTTTTGGATCACTTCATTAAATTAATTCAAAATTAAATTTGTCATTCTTTCTTAAATCTTCACATATTCATATTTGTTCTTGACTTCTGCTACAACCGTCAGCTGAATTTTTATTCTTTTACAGTGTTTAAGTTAACAAAATTTTAGATAATGTTCCAGCATCATAAATATTGTTATGAAGTAGCTTAGTGCATAACGCTTTAATATTTTTTTTATGAAATCATTAATTAAACTAATCATTATTATAACAACTAAATTATTTTATTACTCGTAGGCTTAAGTTTATTTTTATTTTAAATTCCAATATTTTTTAAAAAGAAAAGTTATTCAAATATAGTAGGGAAAATTTGAATGCACGAATTTCTGAATCACTGCATCCTAAAGTTTCCTCCATAGTAAACCTAATTTATTTAATCAGCTAATTTTGTAAATAAGTATACGGGAATATTCATAATCAATTAAAACTAGTTGTTTTTTACAAAAGTGCGCCAGAATCTGTAAATAATTTCTTTCTTAAAGGTTTTAAAAATTTAAATAAAAATCTAAAGCCAAATCACATTTTTATAGTGTCTAAAAGCTCAACTAACAACGTGAATACATTAAAGTTAAAAATTTTCGAACACTTTTAAAAAGCATTTAATATCTTTATTTAAATATGTGTCATATTGGCGGTTATATAAATTTAAAAAATTTTATTATCCAGGTATTATTTAAACTGCGAAAAAAGCTATTTAAATCCCCGTTTCATTTGTTGAGCAGAGTTTTTATTTTTTGAAAAACCTTACACTATTTTCAATGTGTTTTTATTCTTTTTTAAAATAGATTTGGTAAAATAAGGCTTTCTTCACATAATTTATAATTTTTAAGAAAAATTTTAAAACCTCGCGTTTTCTAAGCTTTTCATTTATTGCTATTCTAGCTGTTATCTTAGATTCTTTATGAACATAAAATCTCTACCAATTCAAAAATACTCTTTTCAAAAGTACCTTTATTTATATTTTAAATTATTTTTGTTTGTTTATTTCTATATATTTTTTCTTTCTTGATCTGCATGGGAAATGTTTTTTCAGCACATAAAAATATATAAAAATTCATTTTGCTAATGTATGTTTTAGGATAATTTTTAATCGGCAAGAATGGTGGAAATTTCTGTTTTAGTTTTGTAAGTTTATAATATCAAAATTAAAATATTGATGTAATTTTTAACACTTATTAAAAGTAAAAAAAATTTTTTTTTGAACAAAATATCTTCAGATGTATAAAAAAATAAAAAAAAATTTACAGAGTGGAATAAGTTAAATATTCAACGCAAAAATATATTGCAATATTTAAAAACCGCAATAGAAATATTTTTTTAGGGTTTTAGCGGATCTCAGCATATACAAGCCCACTAGTCCAGATGGAATTCCAGCACTGGTCCTGAAGGAGTGATTTTTCAAGTAAGTGCATCCATTACCAAAACAATTTGTACCATGTTGGTGAGTTCTCATCATGTTGGAAGGTTGCTAATATAACATCAATCCCCAAAAAGGGAGAGGACAGCAACCCGGAAAATCACCGCCCAATCGCAATTTGCTCTGCACTTCCAAAGTAAAAGAAAGTTTTATTAATTTTCATTTAGTGACCGGCAGTACGGTTCCGTAGTAGACGCTCTACGGGTGACATTGGCCTTCGGAAAAATGGTGCTAATCCATTCACCAATTCGGCGAATGGAGAAAACGAAGAAGTTCATCGGTGACACGAAGGAATCCAGCTCTATTGACTCACTGGATCATCGACCCAACGTGGGGTGTCTTTGTCGTTACTACAATGAAATGAGTTCTTATAAAATCAGCGCAACGCGCTCTGCATCAAGAGCGAATTCCTTTGTAGTCGATTGACCAGTTTTTTAGCGGAACAGTTCGTATGTTGAATAAACTCCCTGCAGAGGTCTTTTATGCCAATTTTGTCCTTTAAAATCTTAGTTCAAATCTAGAGTACTTTTTTTTAGAAAAAAATAGTTATTTCATCTTTACGAGATACAAATGTAAATGCACGCAATTTAACCAATATAATTGCACTAAAACAGTTCTCACTACATTTTAATTCTGTTGATAAAAAATTTTTAAAATATTTATTAAATAAATATTTAAAACACATTTTAATATATTTGACTTTTAAGAAAATAAGAAACGATACGCGGTCGAAGCCGTGGGCAGGGCTACTCCACTATGTTTCGAAAAGTATCCGTTAATAAAAAAAAGTTTGCTGTAGTTTAAGGGATCACTTGCAGAAGTTAAAATAAAAGAAACAAAGGTGATTTTTTATATTTCTTGTGCATTTGATTTTGTTAATTAAAAAAAATTAAATACTTTTTAGCAAAGAAAATTAATAAATAACTTTCAGTTCTTATAATCTTTTTAAATGAAAAATTAGGTTTTAATAATTTTAAAAGAAATCAAAAACAGCCATAATAGCCAACTGAAAATATTACGAAGTAAAAATTATCATCGCCTTTATTTTAAATTGTTAAGGTTGTTCTTAGCTAAATTGAAAAAGCATGTAACTAATGAAACTTTCTAAACTTTTTTTCTCTATTGTAAGAAGAAAAATTTTAATTTAATTACAAAATTCAGAAGAAAAAGTACTATTTGAATTTAGTGTAATTTTATTTATTGAGTTACTGAATTTTTAAACTCATTAGGTAAAAATTTTTTAACCTTGACGTCCATCCTTCAAAATTGTGTTTAGTATTTTAATGATAAATTTTTTTTTTTTTTTTTTGACAATTTTCATACCACGCTCCTTTTTCTGTTCCCTTCTGTGTTTTCTTTTAGATTTCATTTTTTTAAAAATGAATAATTCTCAACATTTTTAAGGGGAAAGAATAGTTTTAGAATATGAAGTGTTTTTCAATCAATGTAAATTTAAATGTGCTGGAGGGACTGAACACCTTGTAAAAAAAACAAAATATACAGGGAACTGAAACATGTTAAAACATTTTTTTCAAATGACTTCTTTAAAGAAGCAAGAGTTACATTAAAAATATAAGAAACCGTACATATATTCCTAACTTTGCCACTAAACAAAACTAAAGACTATATTCTGTTTAACAAAAACTATACAAAGGTCCAATTTTTGAAAGTCCGTATATTAAGGATAAACCTAAAGAGTTACTAAAACAAGAAAAACTAGCCCTTTTATCCGTATTACAATAAAGTAAACAAAATTAATTTACATAACAATTTTTGCAAAACCTAAAAAAAAGAATTTTGAAACAAGGCAACCTTAATTACGCTATAGGATATTTTTTTTTTAAATTCTGAATACTTGTTTTAAATAGCATTCTGTGTTATTTATTAAATGAACACAAAATAATGTTATGTGTGGCTTATATTGTTTATTATTGATGTAGCACATTTTTTAAAAATATAAATATAAGTTCCTTACTGCAGACTTTTTCAAAACCAATCAGTACAGTGGGGTACTTAGGGTAAAAATATAAATATATATATTTTTTTAATTTTATTAACATGGGTAAAAAAGAGCTGTAGATTGTAAATCGATATAAAAGGACTTTTTTTTCGCTGTTTCAAATATGCCTCAAAATCATTATTATTATTATTATCAAGTTTGAGGTTCATTTTCGGCACTGGCTATCACACAGTACAGCAAAACAAAGGGAGGTTACTATCCCATTTGGAAGATTGTTTTAACAAAAAACCCCGAAGTGAGTTTTGTTTATTACCTAAGCTGTCTAAAAATTGAAAATTTAGTTGTCCGTTGAAAAAGGGACTCGAATGTGATACCGACAAACGCATAGAACGCTACTTGTTTAAAAATCAAAATTTACAGAATTCAACTCGAACTGTGGCTGTTTTCATTATTACCCTAGAGTCATACTTGGCGCAGCCTAACGACGACGGTTGAAAATTTTTAACATTATTTAAAGAATTCTACAATTTATATTTAATAGTGAATTTACATTAGAAAGAAATCTACCAGATTTGATTTGAAATCGTTTCCTAATTCTAGTTCGTTTACAATACATTTATTTCTTAATTATCTAGAAAACATTTTGTTTTTAAAGGTTTTGTATTTACATTTTTGTTGTACAACATAGTATTAGAATAAAATAAAAAAAAAAAAATACTAAAAATAGCAAAAAAATAAATAAAATGTCATTTGCCATGTTTAATTTTGAGAAAATACAATTAGAAATGAGTTTATAAGTTTATTCGAAGAAGTCTTCCACACGGCCAGTAATATTACTAAAAGATGAATCGGAAAAGGTTCGTATTATTGTAAGTAACATTGAAAACAGTGTCGAAAAGGTACCTTCTTCTTCCGAAAAATTAATAATGTTTGAATCATACACGAGCTCATAAACGATTATTATAATTGTGTAAAAGAATAGAATATAATCGCTTATTTAAAAAAATTCTAACTGAGCTAGTGAGGTAGGATTTCCGTATAAGTTTATGCACTATACAAATAAAATTAAATGAAATTAAATCTATTGTATCGCACTAGCATAAATCTGCAAATATATTAATAAAAAACAAGTATAGAGGAAACATATTAAATATTATCGTCAATTGTGCTTGATTCTTTTAAATATTACTTTTCTTCAATAAACAAGCCAAATAATATAACTTATAAGAAGATCTCTTCTATGTCCGATCAGTTTTGTGAAGACTTGTATATTCATACCGTAAAAAAAATGAATGATAGTTGATATATAGAAATTATTGAATAATTATGACAATCCCTACATATTAAAATAATTGCATATCTTTACCTAATTAAACCTATTGCAAAACATAGCACGATGAAAAGAAAGAAAAGTTAAGAGAGGATAAGGATATATTGAATAACATTTATAATCTCAGTTCACGTATGTTGGTATTCGTAACTTAGCTTCTTAATGGCTTACAGACGTAATGGCGCAAAACATTTTGTATTGCATGTTTTTAAGTTTAAAAAAACCTCTTACCATAAACATAAAGACTGTTTTGCTGTCTTTCTTTCTTTGTGGGCTATCCACCTCATAAAATTCAGCAGTGACTGTTTAAAAAATTTATGAAATTGTACGTATAAGTAATATTTATTGCATTTTACTATGATTTTTGTTACTTATACTACATGCTGGCCAATATTTTGTTATGTTTAGCAAATCATTAAATTATAATTCAGGTATAAAATAAACAGAAATATATAAATATATAAATATAAAAAATAATAAATATTACATTATTTAAAAAATACTATAAAATTGTTCGTATGTGTCACTAGCATTCAAGTGTATAGACATTTTAATTAATTTACTTAGGAAGATGAATAATCAATATTCCGTTTGTCTTATGAGTACTATAGTGCACGACCATGTATTTTAATTTTTTATTTAAATTCTTCTTATTCTTTATTTTTTATCTTATAATTTGCCTATAACGATTCATACAATTTAGTGCTCTATAGTAATACACTTTAATGCAGTAAACACATTTGGAATGAACGACGAATTTTTTTTTTATAAAATTATCCTTAATTTGAAAATGAACTAAAAACTTTCAAAAATAGCATATATAAATGCACATAAATTTAATTAATGGCCAGCTTTATTGACGTATGACTAGTTTAGTTTACTACATACAAATAAATAAATAAAAAAAAACAAAATGTGGGTAATTTTGAGAGAAAACCGAATGTGTTTTTTTATAATTATTTTATGCAAAAAAGGAACCCCTTTAGTAAAAATATATGATCTTGGTAACTAATAAAATAACGAAAGACGAATGTAATAAAAATATATAATCCACGTATATTAACTCTTTCAGCCACGGTCTCATATATGAAAACAATTATATTTATTCCTTAATTGAGGGTTATTTATTACAAATAATATATAATCTAAAATCATAAAGTAAGGATTTTTGTTGAATTTATTAACCACCATGACTGTTCATCAGATTTTATTTTATTTTTTTTAAATCAGAAAAACCAGTCTAACGTTTTGGGATACAAACAGGGACTTAACAAGTACTGCATTCTCATACAGCACGTGCTGAACTCTTTTTTTTTTTGCTGCATTTTGCGCGTCTCCTGGAAGTGGAGCGCACTGGTTGCTGTAACTTGCTTTCTTAACGTATTTCTACCGGCCCTTGGTAGGTGTCTGATTAGCAGTGGTAAATAATATGGTTGACAAAGATATATTGTCATCATCCGAGTAAAAATCATCATGATTTGTCTAGAGTTCTGTAGGCTTGTCACCAAGCACTAAAATATCTGTACCTACTCATAACTGCTTTCTTCGTCAAAATCAATACTGCAAACATTTTCACTATCAAAAGGTAAATTTTCTAACAAAATATCTTCTATATCTCATTCCTTGAGTACACGCGGCATCCTTATAATATAATGTAAAATTATTTATATAAAAACACATTGCACAAAAAAGCTATAGCCAGAGTGGTTAGTAATATAACTACCTTATTACTTACATGATGTTTCGAAAACAATTGTATAACTTCATTGTTACGGAACAATAAAATAAACACTAAAGAAGACAGTGACACTGAATTCGCATTATAATATATGCTGTATGTTTTTTATAGAATTGGAGAATGCCCCGAATAAAAAATAACAGTTTACCACCTTTTTTAATACATATAATAATCCAACGAGGTTGCCCTACCGTGAAAGTTTTACATCAAACAATTTAAGATGACGTTAAAAAACAAAAATAATTAACAAATTGACAATAGATACCACGAAAACATTTTTAAACAGTTTGAAAATGTGGTTAAATTACTGACCACCAGACCTGAGAGAGTTAATCAGGTTTAGTGAAGTAATTCCAGTTACGAATACAAACTTGTGGTAACAGAGAATTAAAAAATAAGAGAAAAATTTAGTACTAAATATAGTTTTACATAAAAATGGGATAAGCATTTTTTAATATATTCTGAAAGATTTCTTCAAAATATCTTGAAAAATATGGTGGACAACCGTACTTTTCTATGGAAAGTTCAGAGGCCAATAACTCAGAAAATATGGACAGATAAATTTTTTCACTAGACATTTTTTTCTTAATCGTTAACTCTCTTACATCTTATATATATATGTTTTTCTTTGTGTTTTTCTTTGTGTTTTTTTTTTTTTTTTTTTTTTTTTTTTATTGGAGTTACTTTGTTTTTTTAATGATATGGAAAAATTAGAGGCAGGCATGTTCGGGTACCTTAGGAAAGTTAACGACAAGTGGACAATGCTTTATGGGGTCGAAAAGCGATATTATAAAACTACAAACGGAATGACAAACTTATGTATAGACTTTTCCACCTGTGGTGAAGGGTGTAAAAAATATATTTTGTGTATTTTGTTCGTAGATAAAATGATAAGTATTTGAATCGACAGTTATAAAATGAACTGCTTGTGTTTTTTATACTTCATTATTCAAGTAAATTCGTTTTATTTTACTTTTAATTAGTGATTTTTTTAATTTAATTTTGAGGAAAAATTGTTATGTGGTAAAACATGCGAAATCTTATATTTTTAGAGATACGCAACCCTAAAATTGTAAAATTGTATATAAATTTACAATATTGCAAACATTTTTAGGAGAAAAGTTTCATTGATATCATAGGAAAGCTATCAGGATCTTTACAAAAAGATGTTAACTCATTAGAAATAAGTTTAACATCTTATTTTTAATTTTGCGAAAATTTTAACATTGTGAAACTTATTACGAGTATGCCCTTTTTTGTTACAGAAACAATTTGTTATATATACTCCAGGGTACTTGCTGGAACCAGATTGAGGGGCCAGATTTTTTATTTATAATGATGAAAATGTTAAAGGTTTTTAAGACGTTAACAATTTGTTTGCATGCATGTGTTAATATAACAACTTTCTTCGCTACCATTAAATTTTTCAATTACTTCAGCCTTTTTCTTTATGTTTCCTCTTCTTTTAACAGATGTTTTGATATATGTTAATTACAAGTTTGAGATTATTTGTTTAGTTATTTTAAATAAAATTACAATACCTGGGGTAATTTACGTCCGAGGACCTTCTTGTTAAATCAAGGAATTTGTTACATGATTAAGGGTGAAATTACAAATAACAGCCTTAATAATGAAGTAAACATCGCACGAAAATTGCATCCTATTAAAGGTATAATATTTGATCACGTATGCCCCACAAATCTATACAAATAATTAAACAGTAACGGGGTATTTTTTAAAATGAAATATTTTTTGAAAATTTTGATGTTGGTGTGGATATTATTCAATATGGAATACACAATGCCTACAATATCTTTTTGTCCGTATGTCTGTGTTAGCATCACCTAAAAACGGATGGATGGGTTTGAGTAAAATTTTGTGAAGATATCCCTTAAAACCATTAAAATATGTCATGTTGTGGAGAAACTAGAGATACAAATGTAAAAACATCAAATTTTACCGATATAATGATACTAAAATAGTTGTGAGTATATTTCATTTTTATGAATGAAAAATATTAAACGCTGGTTACAGAACACACATTTTTCTAAATTTTAATTTTAAGAAAATTAAAAATGATACGTGGATGAATTCGTGTGCAATGCTAGTCTATGGTATATTTATATCCTAAATATACTTAGTTTCAATGCCTGACAACCAGTCTGTTTTTTTTTTTCCTTTTAACTTTTTGCTCAACATCAAGTCATATCTTTATTCAAATAAGTAAACTGAGAGTTCCTTTGAAATTGCTGCTACTACCATAAGTTTTTTCTATCATCAACTCCTAAACATTTTTCTGGGAAGTTATGTGTGCTTGGTATTAAAAATGAAAAATATACAAGAAAAACAGGTTGATAAATTTATAATTTCATTTTTAAAAACACACTTATATATAATTTATATAAAGTATAAGGTACTGCACAGGGACTTACATATAACACGTATAACTTATTTATTATTGTATTGTTCTCCTTTAATTCTAAAGTTTTATTAAGATCTTTGTTGAGTAATGGTCTGTTAGTTTTTTATGTTTTTTTTTGGTAATGAGGTCAAATACTACAGTTGAAGCTCTTAACATTTACAAGGAAAATTTAGTTTTCTTCAGAGCAACATAAAGATGACATTAATTAGAGTAAAATAAAAAATAAGCGAAAACGAAGGTGAAGGTTACCAGGATTAAAATAAGACAGTTGCTTTATTAAGTCATTTTTGTTTATAAATTGATATTAAGAGGTAAGTTGTTCCAAATTAAATGTCTTAAAAATTTTGAATTATCATTCCATTAAAATAAGTAAATTAAATGAAGTTATCCTAAAACTGTGATTATAAATATTCAAATAGTTGATTTCTGAACTAAAGTTCAGAGTTTTGTGTTAAATTAATTTCTGTACTGGAAGATTAACATATTATATTAAAGAAGTTCTTCTTTTTTAGTGAAGAACCATTAACAATATGATGTACACAACATTTGATATAATTCAAATGGTGGCGATAACATCCGCTATGTTACTTATGTTACGTGCCCAGCAAAACTTTTTTACTGCTATCTTTAATGATAAACATTATATTCCCTGTATCTATGCTATGTCTTCTTCTCAAACCGCATTACATCCTGCATTTAATCCTGTTTGTTTGTAGTCCATATTTTGATACAGCTATGACATTGACTTCATAGCTTTTAAGTATTTTAAATTGCCTTATACAAAAATATTATTTAATATAAATTTTAATGTGCATATATTTACACATGCAGCATATGAAAATAGTACTGAAGAAAAGAGCGAAACTTCCCTTCTTCAAATTTAATGAATAAATAACAATCAAAAAAGATTAATTTTTTAAGGCTCCCAAGATTGTAATTTAAAATAAATAATTGAAAAATATTCTTCGTATTACTAAAACTATTTTAATTCGAAAATAAAAAATAAAATAAAACAAGTCCAAAAAAATATGCTTGTTTACATTAAAACATTAATTCTTCTTAATTAAAGGCTTAATATAATAAAAAATAAACTTGTCATCTCAAAATACCCATAAATGTGGTAGTGCATTTTTAAAGCAAGTACGCGTTGTCCGAAATATTTGATGAAAATTTGAAGCTTAATTTTTTTTTTGCTTTTGGCCATTAATTAATTGATCATCCCCTAATAGTCACAAACCAAAAAAAGCCTAATTGCGTTGTGAATGCAGAGATGTTGATGTGTGCAGGAAAATAAAATAATATAATATTTTATTAAACATAATTTTTAAAAATCAATTCTATGTAATGTAAAGCTTGTCCACTTCTCTCAGCAAAAAATTTCGTCCAGAGTTTTTTTAAATATTTATCTTCTTCTTCTTTACCAAAATTACAAAACTCTTCAATAATAATAAATTAATATACGGTGACGATCAAATTACATACGAATGCTACGAAATTAAAGTATAAATGGTGATTGATGTGTTTTTTGGCACAATTTCGATATATTTATTTGAGCGTTTGAGATAAAAAAAAATATAGCTGTTAGTTAGAATCTATGTTTGCTATTTAATTTAATAAGATTGTTTACTGAAAATGCCCTTTCATGTGTCCTGATGGGACATTTTAAAATAAAATACAAAATAAAATTTGGCTTTATCGCGGCATTTAAAATCATATTTAAAACCACTAAAAACGCATTCTTTAGATTTTTGACATTGTTTTCTTTAGAAGAATATCTGAGGAGTTTTTTGTCGGTTCTGAACAAGCGATTATTCAGTTGAGCTGCAAATACGTTTCCTTTGCTTGCAGAAGCAAAGAGATTTTAATGGATTTAAAAATTAAAAAAAAAAATAAATAGATGGCAAAAGATCAGTTCAGTATCGACAGCAGAAAGGTAAAAAAACCCGGCTTAGCAACAAATAGTGAAGCTACGTACAACAGGATTGATATCAATCAAACGCTTAGTACATACTGAATTACTCGATACAACTATGATTAATAACCAAGTGCAATATTTATTTAAAAATAAAGATCTGGGCTAATTTTGATGCATTCACTTTTTCTTGGACATACAGGAAAAAGTGTCTCGAAATTCGACGACCAGAATGCGCTTAGTCAAAAGCCACAGTGGCCAAAATTATGAAATCATTTGAATATTTTAAAAATACTGTTTGATTATTAATTAATTTTATTATTTCTTATTTCGTACAACTTAAATTTCTGTTGGGCTTAAACAAAACGACATATGTTTAATTAAAATTTTTTATTTAAGGAAATTAAACCAAAATAAAGTATGTGACTTGATATTTTAAACTAGATTTCATTTCATCTTTATAAAAATATATTTAAAAGTTACCATTTTTGTTGTTGTTTTAAATGCTAATTTTAATGCTAAGATTTCGAGTTATAATAGATTGCAATTAAATAAAATTTTAATTTATGTTCTGCTTGTTCTACTAAAATAACTAAAACTCTTTTGTATAGTTTATTTGATATTTTAAACTTATAATAATTTCACCATAATAAAGTATTATTTTAAGATTTCGAATAATATTAAATATTCATTAAATGTTAATTTAAAATAATATTATGTTTGTCCTTCTATAGATACTTAAATTCCTTTAGATATAAAGTTAATCCATATAATTTTAACATCTTAACCTGTTTAGTGTTGTGGTTGAATTGTCTTTTAAAAACATTTTGCTTCATTGTTTTGTAGATGGCAAAATAAATTTTAAAACTATCGCAATGTTTATAATCTACAAAATTATTGTAAATATAAAATTTTAAGTAATAAAGGTTTGATGTGTTTAAAATATTATTTATCAAATAGTTTAAGAATTAATTAAAATATTTTTACTAGAATATTAAAAACAACAAATTATCAAAGATTACTATAGTCACTATAACTTTTATTTTATAGTATTAAATACAATATTTGTTTTTCATAAAGCTTTAATAGCTTTAACTTATTTCTAGTTTTAACTTGCTAGCTTTACCTTTATTCCTATTTCTTTAATTTATTCCTCATAATGTCTTTTCAAAAAGTTTTTTTTTTTTTTGCTTCTATTTTCCATACATGGGAGTAATTAATTAGATAGGCTAATTAATCGCTAATTTCATTACTATTGAATGATAAAAAATGCTTCCGTTATTTTTATTAATGGTAATGTATTTTAATAAAAATATTGCATAAAATGACTAATGATTTAATGGTTTCGAAGCGTTACCATTAATAAACGTTACTCCTTGTCTATGCATATTAAATAAAAACCATAAAATATAATAAAGCTTTTTTTAACATGGTGTGTGTGTTGGAAGATACTCGATAGACTACTACTTTATGTAAGTTTTTATCCTTACTGGTTTTAAATTTCTTTTAAATCATAAATATATTGACACATTGCGCGCTATCGTCTAGTAACGTATTTTGTTACTCTTTACAATTTTGTTCGGAGGTACGCCGTATCATGTAACTATTTAAAATCTATAGACTGATAACTATCCGCTTTCCTTTTTATTAAAGGGTGGCGTGTATTTGCAAGCATTTCCTTCAACTGAGGTCACTCACGCCAATAGGTTCTAAAAAACTGCTGCTTAGTCTCTTACTAGCACTTAATGAGTTCACGTTCCCCTTCTTAAGTAGATTAACTATCTACAAATGGTCATTTTTGTCTCCTCGTTAATTCTCCTGCTCAAAATGTAACTAGAGTCTGCAAAGTAATGTTCTATAACCATCCTTATTATATGGCATATACTATACCATCGTGGATTAGGATGTTTATTAAAGAGTATATATATGTTGGTAGTTTTAGTTTGTAGTACAATAACGACAATCCGAGTTTTGTACATACATTCATAAAGTGTGCACGCCTTTGTAAAACATTTAAATGTATTTAAAGTATTTTAAGCTAAAAAGAGTAGAGGCTTTTATAACAAATCAACCACAAACGTATTTATTTGTATTTATTCCAACTGCTTCCTTTTTAATTCTGCTATAAAAGTATTTGTTTATTATAAAATGCTTTTAACCAAAAACATCATCGAACAAAAGCTCTTATTAATAATGTAAAAATTTACTTTTATTTGTGTTTTTATTGATTATATTTAGGAGATTTATACTTTAGAAGTAAATAAATGCATACACGGTGAATATTAAAATAAAAATTTAAAAAAAAAAAAAATTATAATATTTTAGTTGCAAAAGAAGTTTTATGTTAGGCTGTATGTAACTAAAATTAGTATTGCCAGATTTTTAACGTATTTTTAAAAATAAAGCGAAAAAATTCTGGCAAATATGTTTTATACCCTTCCCCATAAAAAGTGGAATAAGAGTATGAGTAAGCTCGTCATTTCGTTTGTAATTTCTACAATATGCATTTTGGACCCCATAAATATTTTTTGAATTTTTATGTAAAGCGAAGTCGACTGAGTGAAATCCATCTTTTCGTCCGTGTTAGTGTTAAAATCAATTTTGCCGAGGCATTACATCAGCTAGAGAAAATTTAAATACGCTATACAGTAAGACATAGTGTCAAAAGAAATCAGCGTGAAATCAGCGTGTTCCAGCGGACAAAACACCTTGCCTACCTCTAATTTTTTCTCATCATTTGGAACAATAAAGTAACTACAATAAAAAAAACAAATATATGGGACGATAGAGAATTTAAAAATAAGAGAAAAACATTATGTGAAAAAATTAGCTCTCGCCAATATTTTCCGAGTTAAAGGCCTCTGAAATTTTAAATTTTTTTTAAAATATCAATATGAGTATCATTTTAAAGATTTTAAAGGGATTTTTAAGGATATACCTTAATTTTTGAAAAATGCTTAACCCATTCAGAACCAATAGCATTTTTATGTTTTAGTAAACATTTAGCGTGTTGAATTTGCGAAGCTCGTATTCATAATATCTCGTTTATTAGATATGTGACTGAACTTTGGAAAGTCATTTCCTGTCAACTCAATAATGCATGTTAAATTTTCGTAGAGCATTTTTATTTTTTCGTGTTAAAACAACTTTACCTTGTCTTCTTACGTACGTCTTCTAAATGACAAAGTTTAAACTTTGTTTAATTTTCGCAATTTTTATTTTGCCATTTTTTCAACACTTTTTATGTTTTATTGCTAAGATTTACAAATAAATATAAAGCAAATTAGAGTGCTATATTCGGCTATACCGAATCTTAAATGCCCTTCACCATATATGTAAATTTTTCACCCTAATATTTTTTTTTTATTGGAGTTACTTAGCTGCATCAGGTTTAATTCAATTGATATGTAAAACTTAGAGGCAGACTTGGTGTTTTTCCGTACTTAAATTTTCTCTAATTCATGCAGTTCCTTAATAACGTTTATTTCAACCTGAACACGGACGGACAATCGACGCACAATTAACTTCGCTATGCATAATAATTCAGAAAATATTTACTTTATGGTGTCGGAAATGGATATTGTATATATTACAAATGGAATGACAAACTTAGATACACCGTTATAGGTATAGCTAAAAGCTATGTGCTTGTAATTTTTTATGTCATGTCTTATATAATTTCAGGTACTAAATCTATTTTTCTTTATTTAAAAACAGCTAAGGCACAAACAATGTGTACCAAGTGAGGAAAACTCCTAATCAGTTTAGAAATATAATTCACTCTCTGAAATATTCGGTAATATCTTTAAACAATAATATTATTAAACAGAAAGTACAGTGGAGTAGTATTTAAGAAATTGTAATTTTATTATCGTAAGGTTGGAACATTGGTAGCTTTTAAGAAATTTGATATATATTATTCAAAATATATTTTTAATTGACTTTAAGGCAATGAAGTTATGTCTCATGAAACAAAACATAAGATGTTGACAGATGGTGACAAGCATTAAAAAGCCCTTATAGGCAGCACACAGAATATTTTTAAATTAAAGATTGATAATTATAAAAATCAAAGTCAGAACTACAATCTGCCTACATTTTACTCTAAGCTTTGATATTTATTGTTTTTAAAGGTTAATAATTTCCTAACAAGTATATAAAAAAAATAAAAAAAATGTAACCTTAACTAAATTTGCGTTCTTGTTTTAATATGCAATTTACTTTAATGTTTTAAACAAGTTAAATCTGCGCTTGTAATCTGCTTTTGTATAAAATAAAATAATATATTATAATTTATGGAAAAAAAAAAAACAAAAACAAAAAAATTTGTTTGCTAGATAAAATGTAAAAAGATTATTATTGTTATTGATAACAAACTTACATAATTTTTGTAAATACATTTTTATACAAATAAGGCAAGAACATGAAACATGGAAAATGACTTTTGTGTTTCGATATCCTTTTCAACAGCAGCCTTATAACCGTTGTGTCCACATCTTTCCTTTAAAAATGACATCACTTGTTTACTTTGAAATTCTTGTTAAAAATTCAAGGCTATAAGAAGCATATGGTGGAATGAGTAGTAATGATGCTGCTTAAAGTAGACAGAAGTAAAAACAACTTGAAATATGATTAAATTTGTATATTTTGCTACATTTTTGTAAGGAATAAAATCACTTATACTTTCGAAGATTTTCGGCACAAATTATCTTAACGACTGTATATACAAAATGTAAATTAGGACATGAAATAAACGTTATATTATATTAGATCTGTGAATATTAAAAAAAAGTCACGAGTTCAAGTTAACATTTATTTCTGCTTACACTGTGATCGTGTAATAATGCTGGGGTTTTTAAAATTGAAACTCTGAGAACCACAACAAAATCACTAGGCCTCACGCTAAAATAAGTATAAAGTTTTGAATGTATCTATTGTTAGTTATTTGGGATTTTAAATTACTTCATTATTTATTTTTTAGGCTATCAAGAAAAAAGTATACATAAATATCTATTGTTATTCGTGATAATGATTCCTAAGCAAAAAATAAAATATGACATAAGTCCTTACGGTCATACGCATAACAAAAGGTTGAGCATACATATTGTTAAAGGTTTTTCCAAAAATTCATTTTTACGAGCTGGGCAGTACCGCAAGCTCTCTTTAACTTTTTCTAAAGCTCAAAAAACATTGCTTAATAAATTCATAAAAATTTTATATTTTCGGCAGAATAACATGCATAATTTATTCTATTCTATTAAAATACTTTTGGGAATTTCAAAAATATTTATAACAAAAAGCTTTCGATGGTCTTTTCTTGACACCTTGAGATTTAAGATTATATACAGGGAAAATGTAAGTTAATTTTTTTTCAATAATTGAGCTAACAAATGAGAGTAAAAATTGCAGATGATGCTATGAAGACTAAGTTTTTTTTTTGCCTATTCTCTTAGAATGCTGTGCAACGTCCTGCTTGATCCATTTTGTTAAGATCTGAATTAGCCACTTGAAGCCACAATTTCTTTCACGAATATCATTCTCAGTACATACATTATCGGATATTTAGTCGAAAAGTAAAAGTACGGCTGCATTTGTTTTTTGTGGCGTGCAGTTTAAATATGATACTGTTTTTTTTTTTAACGACATTCGCCCTACATTGCATTAATATCCATTAAACGGCACGTCAGAAAGCTGAAGCAAAAGTTAATGCCTTTTCTCACTATTAATGAAGTTGAAGGTTGTTAGAAATGAAATCAAATGTATATATTCCATTTGCTTACAATACTCTCGTTTCCTGCAATAAGAATTTGAATTGATCGCACGTTATTAATTAAATCCATATTTTTTTGAATTGTTAACATATAAGCTCTCTCCAATAGCAGTCTAGTGGTATGAAAAAAGGATTACGAAATTTTAAGAAGCCAATTTTTATCGAAAATCTTAAGCGAGTGATTCGATTTTTGATTTACATATAATTATTCTAAGTAAAGAAATCAAAATGTGATTTTTTTTTTGCCACTGAGACACGATAATAAAATATTACAGAATGTGTGTATATAAAAGAGAAAGAAAATTTGTTAATGCTTTAAAATTACGTTAGGACGATATTATATATCGTTTAATTTTATCACAAAAAAAAAAAATTCATTTCATGAAAGATAGCACGTTTCTTTAAGACCAAAAGAAATTACGGAATGTTAAACTGTCAAACGAACTATTGTATTGTGCTTACAATTTGACGTTTATTTTTAAATTCTGGTAAGTCATCGTAAATAAATTAACGCTTAAAAAACGCTACTTAATTATTTAGATTTACTTTAAAAATCATTCATCAATTCAACTTATAAATTTATTGCCACATTGTGCTTAGCGACGAGGCTTCTTTGTGTTTTAGCTACTTTTTAATAAAAAAAACCGTATCGTACATTTTTGTTTTCACGCATCAACATGCTCCACGCTGGTGGCATCATTAAATTTAATTTCTTCAAAAATTAAGCCGGAGCTTGTATTATGTTCGACGAAGAAAATTACCTCACTATGATCAGTGAGTATTTGCTTGAAAATATGGACGATCGTGATCTGGTCGAGGTGTGATTTATATAGAATCATATGACGACCCTAACCGTTGACTTATTGAAAGCAAAATTTGGCGACAATTTGATTTTGCTTCAATTGGCTTGTGGTTTGACACCTTTCTATTATTTTGGTTGGACCACATAAGTTTACCATTTCATGGTAATATACCAGCAGTAACAGTGGCCAATACTATTCATTATATTCATGACAAACGTTTAGCGATTCTCGAAAATCTGGCTTGCAATTGGATGTTCAGTATGCACTTCATCCGGAGCAGCAGCGGTGACAATATGGCACTTTCAAATGTATTCCTCTTTGTAACAAAAAAAAAAAAATTGTGTTGAACAAAACTAAATTATTTGTTTTTATTTTTAAAAGTTTTTTTGTGGTCTGTCAGGCTTAAAGTTAGCCTTTTTTGGCTCTTGTTTATATTAGGTTAAATAACTTAGCCTTATATGCGAAGTTTACTTACGAATAAATGTTTGCCAATAAGTATAGAAATTTATTAAATTTTAAAGTACAAAAAACTGGCTTTTATTTTACACTTTGCAAGCGATTAAATAATAAAATCAAATATTGGACTAGTATTTTAATTAAAAATAAAGTATTGAAAAATAATACCACAAATATTTTAAATTAAGTCAATAAAGAAAGATAATTAGACTAAAAAAAAAATATAAAAAATAATTTAGCTGCAACTAAAATTCAGTTTTGCTAACTAAACAATTTTTTTAAATGTTACCAAATTACACAATAATTTAGATTTTAAATGATAAAATAGTTTTTCAAATGGCCCACATTCATATTAAATGGAGTATTAATTGATAAACTTTAAATTCTCAATAAAATCAAAATGAAAATAAATGGAATAAATATTTTTTTCTTTTAATTCTATAACAAATAAATTAAATTTCACATTTTGCAAGCAAAATAAAAATAGTTATTTAACACTTTTATTACTTAAGGGGAATAAAAAATTTACATACATTTATGTAGATTAAGTTACAAACAAAAAGTAACGTCTAATGTTTTCTTTGAATAGCTAAAATAAGGTATTGGTTTTGACTCTAATAAAAATAATATTTTTTTGGTGGCAAAAGCTTGAAACGTGTGGAGCCAGTAGGATAATTGGCCATGGTATAATATCCAGCGTTCGAATCAACCTATAATTAGAAAAATGCTATTTATCTGTTTCCTTCTTTTAATACTCCAGTCTTTAAGGCAAAAGTTTCTTACGGCAAACTTGAAAAGCAACCTGTATGAGTTACTGAGGACCATCGTATAGGAACTCACTACAACTTCGCTTTGTAGTGTCTACCAAATGAGTGGAGGGGTATTTTCCAAGGAAAAGTCAGTTAAATGTACTTATATGCTTGCGAGTCATCGTCAAATATTAAAATTTAAGAAATCATTTATATAAAACTTATTACTAAAACTAAACACATTTTTTAAACGGCTGTGGATGAAAATGTTATAACTTCAAATGATTTTTTAGCTCTATTTTGTGTGTGATTTTTGCTGAATTTTTTTTTTTCTTTGGCTTCTTATATAATGTATAAACAACTGCTACAAAGATATCAATCCTGTCGCAATTTTCTAAAAGAATTTTTCTTTCCCTACACAAGTATTGTCGTAGCTAACTGTTATATTGTAAATCAAGCAATAAATACAACAACAACAAAAAAACACAAACAAAAAGTGTTTATAAGTTATCAAGAGTAATTTAGAAACTACCAGATATTACAACACTATATAGAACTGAGCTTAAGAAAGAGTATAATATTTTCATTTCTAGTTTTTAAACGATTTCGCCGATAATGAATAAATCAATAGTTAGGTTGCCTGCACAATTTTTTACTTTTCAATATGTAAAAAATGATATAACGTTCATATAACGTTAACGAAAAAACTTTTTTTCCATAAAAAAAGAATTTTAGTAATGACTTTAATCTTCAAGACACATTTAGTTGTCAGTGCTTAAAATCAGGATTGTATCACAAAGTAAAAAGTTTAATATTTTACTGATAAAGAGCTAACACACAACTCAAACTTAAATTGTTCAGTTTAAATTTATTTGAAAGAAAGTAGCTTTAAACTATGACCAGTCAAATGAGAACAATGCCAGAATTGCAAATCCGATTAAAGCAAGTTTTTCTTTTTAGTATAAAATAAAACTGCAAGTTTAAGCTCTTAAATGTATTTATTAAATACAAGTTTATCTAAGAACGGATATGAAAACTTTGAGCTAAAATTATTTATTTTAATAAATATTTTAAAAATAAATTTAGAATTATCTACACAATATCAAAAAATGTTGATCGATCAAAATGAATTAGAAACTGCAGCACTTAAATACGCTGCCGAAATATTACAAAAATAAATTTCTAAATTAATTATCTATGAGTTTTTGTTAACGACATTGTAACTACAAAATTTTTTCTATTAATTAGTAAACTCTAGTTTTAATTTCATTTTGACGATAGTTACATGCAGCGCAATGAATTGCTTTCTACAATTTTGTTTCTAACTGTGTAATTTCTTATGCTAATACAAAACGGTTTTAAATTCTATTTGCATTTAGTGCGATTTTTGTTGCATTCAAGGTATTGCCAACATCTCCTGCAAAAATTAAAAAAATAAAAGTTTACTAGATGTTAACACTTTTCGTGTATTATTTATTTGGTTATTCGGCTTAAGTTCTCATATTTTTTTAATTTATAAATCGTTCAAGAAAGAAAAATTATTAAAATTTTTGTGTTGTTTTTAGGGAAACAAGAAAAACTAAATATTAACAGAATCTTATTCAAGATCTCTAAACCGCTACATCCGTTATCAGCATTCTTCACAAGTATCTAATTTAGGTTGCGGGTTTTAATCATCACATATTTAACCAATATATTTGATAAAACAAAAATAAATATTGAGATAGGGAATATTCATAACCAATAATATCAATTTGGTTACATGAAATAGTTCGAGTAATAATTTTAAAAATAAAAATTATTATTTATTTGTTTAGCTTTTAAAACTTGAATTTATGTTCTATTGTTTTTGAACGATGTAAAAATTTAAATTTTCACCATTAAATTTTCTTTGAGTTTCGCATAATTCAATCACATAGTTACAAATATAAAATAGATTAGTAAATTAATAACAAAAAATAGAAGGTTTCCAAAGCATGAAAAAGCAGAATTTATATAAAAAAATTTTATTTTGTTTTTAAAATTTATGACTGTCGTTTTTAATTTTTTTTAATCTTTAAGAGATTTTTTGGGTTATTAGGGGAATAACCTCAGCCAAACTTATATATGCCTTTTTGTAAAACTCAATATACTATATAAAAACTCTTTCGTCATGTCAACGCAAAACTAAGGTATTTTACGGTGCATCCATGCGTATTTGTGGGCGACAACATGAATAGTAATTTTTTAATTTCATAAATCAACGGTTGCAATTAATGCACTATCGTCACAACAAGCTTAATTTTTAATCCATTTGACTACACATCTAAAAATGCCAATGACCCCATATAAAAGGTTTATCAACAAGAATTATTGCATTTGGGCGTCTAAAAATCATAGAGTTATTATTGAGAAGCCTCTGCATGCTAATGTGTGTATGTATGGTGCGCTATATGGCCTGGAGGTGTGATTGGGCCGTTTCTTCAAAGCTGAGGCTGGAAATCTGCTAACGAGACTAAAGTAAATAAAAAATTCAATAACAGAATCGACATCTGTCAGCGTTGTCGTGGTGTACATTTGCCGGAAATCATTTCCATTCATAGTTGCCGAATTTTCCTTTCCTAATAAATTAAAAATTTTAACAATCTGCCATCTAAATTTTTAGTTTTAGTTTGTTTTGTTTCAGAAAACAAATTTCTTGTTGAAACACCCTATATATGTCTGTATGTGCAAATAAAAAAATGAGGTATTATTTTCGCACGACTCAAATTGTGGCAAAGAAAAAAAAATTATTGTTTTTAGTTTTACAAAAAGTTAGGAAATGTGTTTACTTATCTTTGTTTAATTAAAAGTTTGTTGAAAGGTTTTTAATGGTGAATTGAAAATAACTATGTGCAAAGGTTGGATCTGTGCACATATTTATTTAAAACTTTGTCAGTTTGACAATGCTAACATAAATGTTACAAACAAAAAATTTTAATTTTATTTATTACTAGTTTATTATGTCCTGCCTTGCCTGGCTCAAATTTTAGGGCGTTCCTCTTTACTATATTATAGATAAAAACCTTATTTACTATACTTTATACTTTATGTATTTTATAATTATATAGCAGATTAAAAGTCTTAAAATACTGGATGTTTTATTAAATAACTCTTTGATTTACGAAATGTTGCAGCAAATTATGTTTTAATCATTTTACTTTAAAAGTTTTCGTTCAAATAGTAAAAATATTTACCGAAAAGTGCAAGCGTATTAAAAAAAAAAATAATTTCACAGCACCCAGTCCCTGGCTGTTAAATTAGAAAGTGAAAAATGGTAATTTACCTTATATTTTTCAATACACTATGTTTCGTTTTTCCACCGTTAAGAGAGGTGGCGGCTTCTATTGTTTCAACAATATAAATGATGCATATTTCCAGTTTTGTGCTGCACTTTGGAAACGAGCCTATTCCTTCGTCTCTTTATACCTTTAAATTAATTATGTAAATTATATAAATCAGGACACATACCATTTCCAAATATTTTAAAAATCGGATTTTATTGGAATCGATTAAGACAGATAATATTGATCATTTGTCCTCCCTCCTACTTCCCCTGTCATTCCTTTTTTTATGTTAAACATTTTTTGGAAGTCGGTACAGTTCTAAATGCCCGCTTTTTCCCCTTTTTCCCTATCAAAATCCTAGGCATAGACATAGTAATAAAGACTAATCTATTTTTTGAAACCTATAAAAATTGTTTAGCCTTTCTTAAAATTAATTTGGACGCATAAAAATTACCGCTTTCCTATTTTCTCTCATTTTTGTCCGCTATTTTAAAATCTTAATATCCTATTGCACCGTCTAAAAATTTATTTACCCGTGTTTCAAATTTCTTTAACCCATTAGTTCATACAGTCCCTTTAAGGGGATGTTGATATTTTCAAACTTTGCGTTCATATGTTTAAATAAAAATTTGAATCAAGTAGGCTTTGACTTCTGTGAACATGTGTTTTGTTATACAAATATGCATTCAGTTAAAATAATTCGTGTTGTGTGGTTTATTTCGTACAAACAATGAAAAACGGTAAAACTAAAAATCTCAAATGACCTGGAAGGTAATTTAAATTTAAATAACGGTTTAATTTTCTAACTAAATTTAGTTTTTGAGCTTATATATGTATTGAAAAGTGTTTAAATTTTAATATAATTCATTAAGAAGTAAAAACATAAATTTGGAATCTACGCAATGTGGAATAGTTTCCAAGGTCCCTTATAAGAGACATTATGCTCGCTGAAAAGTTTTCATGTATATTTTGTTACAGACTTACAGTGGCCGAAATATTAGAAGAATTAGAAGCACTCGATGGTCATTTAGAAGATATTGATATTTATGCGATTCCTCCTATAGATGGAAATGAGACTGACGAAGATCCTGATTCAAGTGATGACGATCATGAAGGAAATCTCAATCATCTGGGGCCAAAGTTGCTAAACACAGAATGCGAAATTAATCACGTAGAAAATGGTGATGGGGCATATGATGAATGGGATGAAAGTGACGATGAACCACTTTTAAAGTATGGTAGAACCAATGTAGGAAATTCTACCCGTGTATCTAAGACAAACTGCTTCAAAGTTAATCCGAGTTATGAAATTGAAACCAAGTGCGAGGCACAGGTTCCTAGCATTGAGGTTCAATCCGCCAAAACCCCATTAGAGTTTTTCCAACTATTTTTTTCTGATGATTTATTGTCTCATTGTGTTGAACAGATCTGTTTATATGCTCTTCAGAAAAACGTTGATTTGAATGTGTCTGTGGATGAAATAAAAGTATTCATTCGAGGTATTTTGATGTCAGGATATGCAAAATATCAAAAAAAAAAAAAAAAAAAAAACGATTTTACTGGTCTGACAAAGAAGATACTCCGAAGCTACTAGCGAACAGCATGCGCTTCAACAGATTCGAAAAAATTTTGAATAATTTTCATCTCAATGACAACTCAAAACTTCAGAGCAATGACCGGCTTTTTAAAGTTCGACCTGTAATTGATCATCTAACTAAATCATTTCTTAAATATGGTGTGCTACATGAAAATCTTTCAATTGATGAAAGTATGATCCCGTATTATGGCCAACACTATGCAAAACAATATATTCGCGGCAAATTAATTAGATTTGGATTTAAAAACTGGGCTTTGAATACAAGTGATGGATATATGCTTCAGTTTGATATATACATGGGGAAAAACGCAGATGTCATTTCAAAAGGCTTTGGTGTAGGTGGCGATAAGGTCGTAGAT
Source organism: Cistogaster globosa (assembly GCA_937654795.1). Lineage (NCBI taxonomy): Eukaryota > Metazoa > Arthropoda > Insecta > Diptera > Tachinidae > Cistogaster > Cistogaster globosa. Next base: position 139,153,665 of record OW569403.1, read on the forward strand.
TTGCTCATAAAAACCAATATACCAAGAAATAAAGGATTAAAAGTAAGAAAACACAAATTCTTAACTCACACCTAATTTATCTAATGTGTATCTTTTATTTACAAGATTTTCCTTGACAACTACTTTACTTCTGTAGTTTACTACGTCACTTGTCGAACATGGGTATCTATGCAACTGGCACAATAAGAGATGGTCGTACAGAAAAATGCCCGCTTCGTTCAATTGCCGAGATGAAATAGGAAACTAGAGAATCAACAGATTTTCGTTTTTCCAGCAATGGGAGCATAATGCTAATGAGATGGAAAGATAATAATGTCGTCACCATTGGAACGAATTTCGACAACAACGAAATGGGGACATGCAGACGTTATGTCCGAGGAGAAGGTGCAATAAATTTAGTCGAGCCAAAAGTTATCCAACACCATAATAAAGGAATGGGCGGTGTGGACAAGATGGACCAATTGGTGGCTGCATATCGATCACGAATCAGACAGCGTAAATGGCGGTGGCCAATATTTTCTTATTTATTGGACGCATCTGTAGTAAATGGATGGCTGCTGATGCGAAAATTTCATCCAAATAATCCATATTGTGCCAGTTTGCTTCAGTTCCGACGTTATATAGCTGTATTCTTGTTGGAAACCTTTGGAGTTCCCACTCTGAGAGGTTCAAATCGGATAAGTGTATATGCTGATGTAAAATTCGATGGAAAACATCACATAGTAGAATTTTCCAAAACAGATAAGCGATGCGCAAATTGTGGCAAAAAGTCAAATTTTATATGTCTTAAATGCAAAAAAGGCCTTCACCCAAAATAATGTTTTAAAACGTTTCACTCTTGAACTGCACATGCAACATAAAGTCCCTTAAAAGGGACACTTCATAAAACTTATGTTAAACTTTTTTTTTAATAAAAACCTTAAAAACTAATTCAGTAGTCTTATTTAATACCAAATTTATAACAAAAAAGTTTTAAAAGTTGCTAGGGAGCTTTATGCACTAATGGGTTAATATAGATTTAGCTGTTTAGTCACGACTGACGCACAAACTACAAACCAACTAAGAAAGAGTTTAATAAAACTTATTAGATAACCTCTCCTGTCTATGAAAAAAAGTTAGAAAAGTCAACGCATTCAAATTGATAGTGAAATTAAAAAAAATATTAAAACAGTTAAAAAATTATATTCATGTCTTTACTAAAAATATATCTTCTCAATAGTTTTTTATTTTGTTAACCGAGTTTGAGTCGAAATAAAGTTGTCATATTGCTGCTTAAATTTATTTCTTATTTTGTTTAATATTTGAATTTGTAACGAATTAATAACAAGAAATTCTTTTATTGTGTTTGTAGTGGTTTTAATGACTTAAAGTTCTAACTTCCAGTATCATTAATTTTAAATTGAGTTAAAAGAGTTGCACACCATCTGCGTTTGATTAACTTTTAGCACTTAATAAACACAATTGTTTTTCTGTAGTTTTTGTTTTCTTTTAGTAATTTATTTGCTGATTATATTCAAATAAACATAACATAAATATGTAAATGTGCATAGTACTATATATGTGTCTCTATATGTGCCTGTGTATTTTTTTTTTTTCATTTTTCTGTCCGTCAATGTTTGTGTTAAAATAAATTATGTTGAGGGACTAGATGAGCTAGATAAAATTTAAATATGCCGATTAAACATAGTTTTTAAAAATCTTTACTGCTCCATGTCCTTCGAAGAAGCGGGCAAAACACCACGTGCAACAAGTAATTTTTTCGAAACATAAAATTTAAATATGTAATAATGCAGTTTTTCAAGAAATTGATTCAGTATGAAGAATCCATAAATTGTATTCAAAAAAAAAAAACGTTAATTTGTCTTTGAAATAGTGAAGTAATGTGGCATGTTAATTTTGGTCCAAAATATTGAAAACAGTTAACGCATTTCTATAGTGTTTTTACGTATGATAGTTTTACGGTTCGGATTTAAAAAGTGATTTTTTGTTTCAAATATAGCCTTTTCTGCGTATTTAAAAAAATATTATAAAGTTCGATCATATGGTATGATATGATATAATAAATTTGTTGTTGCTCGGTCGTGCTAGGTGCTCCCGCTATAATGAAATGAAAGGTAAGACTCCAAACTATAAATTAAGAAAAAGTTTATAAAATCAAAAAGATTATCTTCAAATTCATGAAATTTTTAATTTTAAAAAATTACAAGTAAAAATAAAAAATTTAGAAAATAAAACAATTACAAGTAACCATAAAATTTATGGAATGCATACTTTATATTGTCTACAACAACCCATTTAAGAGGTAGTCGACACTCAAGGACGACCACAAAAGTCTTAAACTTGAAAATAAAATTCGTATACACTAGAGTATGCGAGTGAATGCAGTTCAACAAGGAACTGGGTCTACTAACGATAGAAATGCGTCCAGGTGTTTCTTTTCTAACCAAGCACTTTTTTTCCGAAGTGACTGGTGTAGACGAGCAACTAATTGATCGATTTTGCATTATACTGTAAATAGTAACTTGTTGCAAATAAGCTAATTCCTTAAAGTCCAAGAATTTTTTGTTGAAAAATATAGTTGGTATTATATGCCAATAACAGTACACGAAATACTGATACACGGAAAGGATATCATGAATGCGGCAATGCTTCCTATTGGCATGCTTCCTGAAGAAGCCGAAAAAGCCAGAAAGTAAGTAGCATTAGATGTCAACAAGCAGGTTCTGTTTGAAAGCTGATGATACAGTTACAGAAATGATAGATGATAAGTAAAAGTCTTTATTTAAATGCATGTATTGAAATTTATTTATAAAATAATTAGTTTTAGAAAAGACACAAAAAGTTGTTTGAAAAAATATGGGATATATGGGCGGTGGGTAGTGGGTAGTGGACGTGGCCAAATTTAATGAAACTTTATATTTTTTCTTAACAGAGCTAACCAAAGGCTCAGATTAGATCAATATTTTAACATTTCACGAGCACTCATTTTATATTTTGCCAAACATTGTATAAACAAAGACCACTGTGCGCCTGTCTATTATTTTTCCATATATGTAATTTGGAAAAATAAATAGTTTAATAAAGTAACTCCACTTTAAATAACAATAAATATGAGGCGATAAAAAATTAAATAATAAGAAATAAGCATCAACTCAAAAAAACTTTTCTCAAACATATTTTTCAAGAAATGGTCCTCAAAAGTTTTCATGGAAAAGTACGATTGTGCACCATATTTTTTAAAGATATCAATACTCGTATGAGTATCATTTAAAAGCTTTTAAGAGATCTTTCAGGAAAGACTAAAGTTTTAAAAAATGTTTAATACACTAAGTGCCGCTGAAATTTTTATGTAATTCTTAGTCATTTACATTTACATTTGTTTTTTATTTGAAAATACTTTACATAATAACTTTGACATATATTCGGCATAGCCGAAATAGCACTTTAACTTTTTTTCTCCCGACTTTCCAATAAATAATCTATTTAATCATACAGTTGTGATACAGCAATAAAAGAAATTTTAAAAAAGTGAATATAATTAAAAATAGATATAAATATATAAAAAGGACTTCGAAACATACATTTATATCAGTGATGTTCAAAAGGAAATATGTAGTTATTTTAATAATTGTAATAAAGTTGAACTGTGAGAAAAGTATAGTACTAAAAATTAAATTTTTGTATTTCTTGGAATTAGAATTTAATTTGTTATTTGTTTAATAAAACATAAGCAAAAAGTGCAGTTAAAAATAAATTATATATAATCAGTATAGTGTTATGGCTAACTTTAATCGTAAACGAAAACAAGAAACTTTTTTTTTTGCAAAAAACACAAATTTTTCAAAAATAAGTGCATAGAATTAACTGCTCTAGGAAAAGCAAAATAATATACAAACAGGATATAAATAATTTAAAAATGAATTTATGAAATTTTTATGGGGAAGTATTATTAGGATAGAAAAAAAAATATGCAAGAAGCTAATTATGGTCCAGTGCTGGGGCTACGAAATAAATTATTTATACCTGAAAATATTATATTAATTTTTCATTTCTAATTTTCTAGATTTTTTTTCATTACTTTCTCTTTTAAACAACAATCCTATTAACTTGCGGAAAGAATCATTATGTTTGTGAATTTATTAATCAAATTTATATATTGATATTGTTACGCAAAGACTTGAAATACATTTTTAATAACTATCATCTCTTTTGTGTATACTAATATTTTATAATATACGAGGTACTAAAAACTACTAAATGTGTTGGGATTTTTTTATTAAAAAAAGCCCTCACAGTTATTGTTTTCTAATTCTCAGACATTTATTGTTATCAAATAATTAATAGTCATCTGTACCGTTTACATGGTCATATTAAAAAAGAAGAAAAATTTGTAAAATATTGAACATTAAAATTATTGCAACTTAACCAAAACATCAAACTATTAATTAATTTTTCTTATAAATCCGAACAATTAAAGGTGATATTGGGAATTTGAGCAATAACAACTTATAAAGTTTAATTAACCCAGATGATTATTGAATTGAGAAGTCTCAAAAGAAATCATGTGCCGTATTCGTAATTACTTGATTTATTTGAATTTAAAGAAAACTGGATATTGACTAATTGCAAATAGTAATTTTTCGTAGCATTATTTATAAGAATTATTTGCGTAACGTTAGTTAGTTAGATGCGAATGCTGATGACGGATGCAACAAAGCATTTATTCATTACGAATCAAAAATTTTAGCATAAAACCATTAAAAGTCTTTAAATTTATCAAATAAATAACATTTATACAAACAAACAAAAGTTGGTCTATTTTGTCCAGAAAGACCCCTAATTTAAGGAAATAAAAATTTAAACAGTAATATAAGAACAACAACAAGAGCCAAAATCTACGAAAAATAACATTTAACCATTAACAAAAAATATAAAAAAAATAAGGGAAAAGAGAAAAACAAAGCATTGCTGACACAACAGATTATCCGATCAAAACTTTTATGGCTTTATTTTGTGGAATGACATTGATTTACTATTTCTCCTGTTTTATTATTTAATTTTATTGAACTGGCCTCCTAGTGTGAATTTTAGTACAAAGTGACGAATGTATAACACTAGTTACATTGACATCAGCGTGATTTAAATAAGAAATAGTTATTTTTGCTATGTAATGATGTTTTGGAATTGATCCTGCAATATGAGTAGGGTGAGGGAGTATCATCATGGCCCAGATATTTTCACTAGGGATGCAACTGCTACTGATATATCGACATACTTCTGGTTTTCCGATATATCGATATCGGCGATATTTAACTGTCGATACGCCGATACTTCTTCATTTTTCTTTAGAGTTTTTTGAACAAAATATTCAATTTTCAACTCTTTTTTTTTTACATGACAACTATTAAAAACAACATATTAAAAGCAGAACATAAAATTCAAATGAAATTTGTCACATCTGAGAGACTATTTTCCACTTTAGGTCTGCTTCACACGGATTTGAGAAATCGTCTATCTCCGCAAAATTTAAGAACCCTCTGTTTTTTAAACAAAAATTTTATTAACATCAATTTTAAATATTAGAGTTTTAATAATTTTTTAATAATTTTAATTTAATTTGAACATGATCTCGAATTCAATTCGTTATCCTTTAAATCTTGAGCCAATCTACACTGAATGCCATCGTTTATATTGTAAAATCATACATATTGCAGACAATATTTGACAATTTGAATCTTAGAAACTGAAATGTATTAAGAATTTTGATGATTTGAGTGGCTGGCTCATTAATAAACACTGTTATTTTGTATAATAGAAGAATTACTCTACTTGAGTTTTGTTAGTTTTTACTTGAGCTCAATTTCATTATGCGTATCGGTATCGGAATCGGCGATATTTATCTTTAAGTATCGGTATCGGATCGGCGAAATGGCGTATCGTTGCATCCCTAGTTTTCGCTTTATGTGTGATCTCATATATCTAAATATGATATTTGTTTTTCTTTCCAGTAAAAATAATAAATTACCATACAAAATTAATATAAACACATTTCCAAATAATTTTGAATACACAAAAATAAAATAGGTTATTACTACTTATTTAATTTTTTTATTAATGGAGTGTACATTTATAGAATTTATATCTGTGGTTTTTTCAGAATTCCAGTTGAAATATGCTGCATACAATTATTTTATGCACTTAATATTTTTAACGTAAAAACTAATACAAATTTCTAGAAAAATTGTTTTACAAAAACTTTTTCAAAACTATCAATAGCAAGCTACGACGTTTACCATTTTTACATTAATTTATTACTTTAATTTTTTTAAGTTAAACAATTGTACACGTTTTCTAAATTATTGTTATTTATAATGAATCACCTGTCATTGGCAAGATAATAGATTGTTCATACAGCTGCATATTTACACAAAACTTTTCACCTATTATTCATCGTTTTTAAGGTTTCAATGCTACTTTTATATTTTCCAGTATTACACAATTTTTTTGTTGTTATTTTTTTTTTTAAAATAAATAATATTTTCTTTAAAAATGAATACAAAAATTTGCCGAAAAATTTTCTTCCTCAAGAAATTAAGAAATTAAAGTTAAGATAATAATGATATGTAATAATGGTACTAAAAATGCTGCAATACATTTTGTTGGTGTGTACTTTCTTCTATTTTTAAGTTACTTGTGCCCTGCAAAAAATTTCAGAAAAGGTTTTCGAGTGTGGAATTAATCATCTTTGGCGGAAGGACCACCCAACTTGACTACCATCCTATTAAATTTAACAAGGCATGAGACTTTTATAACCAATTTCTAAAAACTGATATTATTTATAATTGCAGAAAATAATAATGATCATTATTATCATTAGCATATTTTAGGTTATTCTTTTTTAACATAAAGAATTGGTTCAATTACAACTTTGTTTCTTAGCGAACTAATGTAATGTGTTTCGTAAGCAAGTAACAAAACATGGAAATCATAAAAGTAAGTAACTATATAACAATTACTTTTTATGTATTTCTAGTGTGTCTATTATGACATGGATACCATTACCGAAAATGGTTTTGATTTACTATTTCTAAGACCACATCATATTCAAAACCGCAAAATCAATTTACTTTAGCTTTTTGTATATAAACATTTTTAATTCGCTTAATATACATATATATTTAAGCTATGAGTTTATTTTCTGTAAAACCCAGATATGCTTTATTTTTTTTCTTTTCCTTCTCATTTCTTATTAGTATTTTTCACTTCAATTTTTTGCTTTTTATCTTCTAGAAGCCCTTTTATGTATTTGTGGCATTTAAGTTGTTTACCAAATTAATACATAAGTACTGTGCTCATCTTTGGCTTTACTTTCTTTGTGTTTGGAAATACTTATTTGTTCATTATATACAAATACTAAAACGAGACAAATTAAAAAAGGGAGATCGAATAAAATTAAATACCAGAGTATGAAATAACAAAGTATTAAAAAAAATTATTTAAAATAATAATTGAAATAAATATTTATAAAAAGAAACACTTTATCACCATTATATCATCAAAACTTTACAAATATTAACCAAAACCTTATAGAAGCAAGAACTTTAAGGTTATGTTAAATTTACAAAAAACTCATTTTGACCTAAAATTCAACAAAAATCAGAAATATTTGAAATTACAATATTATCCACAAATCCATATTTACCAAGAATTTAATATTTAACGAAAATATGATAAATTAATTGAAGTTGCAAGGTAAAAGGCAATCTTTAATAACGATGAAATGAGTAATGAAAAAATATAAACTTGCAGGGAATTATGTTTATATTGACAAAGTAAAATATTTCTGCGAACTGCCTTAATGTACACTTGCTAAAAAATATGTCATGCATGTATGTTTGTATAATATCATCAGTCATGATATAGTTTAATTTGAATTGAATTTATTATAGTGGAATTACATAAAGTGATGATGATTTATGTGATTTTTATTAAAATTGTGATGAAAAGACCAGTTTTTTTTAGCAAGCAATGTAACTATTTTGAGTTACAAAATATGACTGTAAATGTATTAAAATATGATATATTATTTTATTTTATTTAATTTTTAATTTTTTTTTTTTTTTTTTTTTTTTGTATGAGCGGACGATATGTATGTTTTGTTATTTTTTTTTTTTTTTTTTTGTGTATGCAAATCGCGTAAAAATATGAGAAATTTAATATATTTTATTAAAGAAACAGACAAGGTTTCAGTGTGTGTGTGTGAACGGCACTTGCTTTTAATAATTTATTTGAAATTTCTAAATATTTTTTATATTAAATAAGTGTGTTATTTTGACATTTAGAAAAATTAAATTGTAAAAATTGAAAAAATCCAAGTTTAATCAAAGAGACAACATTTTGCTTTCTTTTTATCTAGTGGATTGTATCATATGCTTTTAAAGCTTAAATAAATCAATTTTCGTTAATATATATTTAAAAAATCAAATATTCAGCACACACAAAATTGATAAATGTAAATTTTATATTACGCTGGTTAATTTTTAAAAAATCAGATAACCTTTGAAAGTGAATGTTTAAATTAAAAAAAAAAAAATATTTATTATCTAAACCGGTGTAAAAACAAAATATATTGTAATATATTATATCCTGGTAATTACCTATTTTATTTATTATTTATTTATAACCTTTATCACAAAACGTGGAAAGAGGGTAAATCTAAGTTTGTCATTCCGTTGGTAACTCTACAATATCCATTTCCGACTTCATTAAGTAATAAGCGATATCCATATGTCTCTCTTTCCGTCCGTGTTAATGTTGAAATCAACTTTGTTAAAGCACTAGATGAGCTAGAGAAAATTTAAATGCGCCAGTTGATCAGTCGTAGTTTCGAAATCAGCAAGATCAGTCCATGTACCTCGGGGTAGTGAGCAAAACACTACGACTGCCCTATAATTTTCCATATCACATGGAACAATTAAATAACTCCGAAAAAAAAAAATACATCGAGTGACATAGAATTAAAAAATAAGAAAAAAAATATCAAGTAAAAAAATTGTCCCTTGCCTATATTTTTCGAAATTTTCATATAAAAGTTAGTTATTAATATGGTCGATATGAGTATCATTTAAACGTTTTTTAGGAGATCTTGCGGGAAACGTTAAATTTTTTAGAAATGCATAACCCAATAAGAGTCAATGATATTTTTATGTAACGTTTTTTTATTTTTTATTTTTTAACTCTCGGTCACCCCAACCAATTTTTGTGATTTTGATTGGAGTGAATTCACTAAAGTAGATTGAAATACATGGAATAGGGTATATAAGATTCGGCTTAGCCGAATATATCACTTTTACTTGTTTTCTTTTACAACATATGCCTTTTTAAAATAACTGCACAGAAAAAAGAGATTCGTTGTGGGAACCGAATTCGTTGCTAATCGAATTTTATCGGTTGTGTGTATTATCTTGAATTCAGTTTTAATAACTGAATGAGTATGGCACTCACAACTATTTTTTTTAATGATTCTTGGGTGACTATAGAATATTATTGTCAATTAAATAAAACAATATCATTTTTAAATATTTAATTTTATTAAAAAAATTAATTACAGGAATAAGATTTTATATCATAAGTTTCATGATTCCACTTATTTAATTTAACCTACTTCTTCTTTATATCATGGTATTCTTTTTCCAAATAGTTTCTTCAACTTGCCATCATATACTGCACGTCTTGCCTCTGTAAGAAGTATTAAACATTTTTAGATTTCTTTTATTTACATATGGCTTTGTGAGATAATTAGAACTTACCACTAAACAATATTTGAAAACTTTTCACCACATCTAGAAAATCTTTGTTCTTTTAAACTAAAATATTTTTGATTTTTTGTATGTGTACAAGTTTTATGTTTTGTACATCATAAAGTTTTTCTATTTTAGGCGATACAATTGATTTTTCTAATTCTTACTACCTAAACTTGGTTTTCAGTAGTAATGTGCTGAATAAGTTTAGTTGCATCTTTCTTTTAACAAAATAGATTTTACTAAAGATACAAATGTCTGGTTAACTTGCTTAAAAGGTGTTACAACCAACATTTAGAGGAAAAAGTCATATGTTAGCTTTTAATATAAAAAATACTTCAAGATTATAAGTTGTTTATAATAAAAATTAAATCATTAGATTGGCAATTGAATCCTGAACATACCGATGAAATTTTTACCAGTATATTTTCTGTATGTAATTTTATTAATAATTAAATTAACTAACTAATGTGATAATAATCATAAGATAAATAACAGAAAATGTTGCTGCGTCATGCTACTTATAGTTGGCAGTAATTTTAATCACATGTTGGCAAAAGAAAACCTTTTATTGTTTATAATGTTGCTTTGGTGCTTTTCGAATGCAAAATCATTTAACTTTTTCCTATATTTGGTTTATTTAACAAATCACTATCAAGCCTCAAATTATGCTTACAGTGTTATTTCACAAGTGCATTTAAAAGAATCAACTTTTTACTTTTATGAACATACGAACCTTAAATAATTTTAAGTGATTTCACCACTGTTTCTAAAATAACATTATCTTACATAATCTGATAAATAGCTTTTCAACTACAACCAAAAGTAAGATTTTTGTTCAGCCTTTTTTCTTATCATTAGCTTTGTAATTATTTCGTATACTGAATTTTGATCTTTTAGAAAAACCCATCATTCTACTGAATGGTAGACGAACGACACATTGCGCAAGTAACAACATTGCTGTCTAATTTAACTGCCTTCAAATGGGTATTGCAAAATAACTTTTTCCAAGAAATGGTTGTCTATTTTGTCAAATTTATACTAGAAAGCTATACCTTAGAAAAGTTTGATTCTAAAAAGGAAAAGTAAAACAATTTTTAATGAAATTGCAGTCGTTGCTAAACTGATGGTTGGCAGAAACCATTAACAAATATGTGTGACAATTAATTTTAAGAAAAACAAGGAAAACTTTGGGTTGCTTGTGGAGTACATCTAACCAAATTAACACTGATTGTTTTCAAATTTTTTCTCAGATATTATTTTGTATGCTTAACTGGTAAAATATATGATGTATACAACAGGCACAAACTAAAGTTGACAATGAGGGACGTAGCGATTCATAGAATACTGCATGACATCCTTTTGGTTTTTTTTTGTCATATTCTGTTTAAAAATTAACACAAAAGTTTTCAAAATTTTGTTTTCTTTTTTAATGAACTTGAAAGTTAGAATATACTTAAACTAAAGCCGTATTAATTATTATTAATTTTTTTATAGTTTGATAATTTACTTTAAAAAAATATATATATATAAAATAGCTTATTTCAAATTGATTATGGTGCATAGACACCGTTTAATTATCAAAATTTAACAGAAACTTGTTTGTCGTAACTAAAATATTGTTTAAAATAACACAAGTTTTGTCACTACCACCACATATTTTTACAGATTGCAAAACATTTTTTTTTTACTTAATTTAGTAATATTTGAAATACTTTAAGAAAATTATTTACAAGTCAATGACTTCAGTTTCTGCCAGAGGTGACAAGCAAAATTTTCAAATGAATTCTTCTAGCTTCTAAGTCTTCTAAGATATATCTTCCTTAGAATTTACACATATCTATAGAAAGTTATATTTAACTTTATTTAGTTTTTTGTTATACGTCATGAAACAAATTGATGCTGAAATATAAGTAACGCTTTACCAAAATTCTGTGTTTCAAACTAATTTAGCCATTGAGCTGTTGCTGTCAATTCGAATGAATTTCAATAGTGATCAAATTAAAGGAAAATGTTATAGAAAACGCATATTGAAATTGATTTGCTACAAATTTTACTTTAAAGAATGTAACTAAATTCAGATTTATTCACGTTTGTCTTGCCTGCTTTTATTATTTCAAATAAGTAAACTCAATAAGGAAGAATTCCTTCAATCCATGAATAATAGAGGCTTATCCTGCTTATTAACATGCACAAAATAAATTGAAGAAAAATGAGCAGATTCACATAAATTTTGTTAACATACATTTCTATCTCATTTAAAATTGAAAAACTCTTTAATGTTTTATATATAGATCCATCTACAACAGGGTAAAGGTTCAAATATAAGGTAAAGGATAAAGGTTCTGCAATTATAAAATTATTTTTCATAATATTCTTTTCTTATTTTAAATAATAATTGAACAGTTTCATTAAAATTTCATTACCCTAAAGTTAGCTATACACGACTGCTGCCCTTGCCCTCTTTATGCTAAAATACACAAAAATGCAGAAAAAAATTTCTTTTTTTTGAAAACTGTCTAGCTTTTAATTCATTATTAAATATTATATATTATTATAATTTATATTATATATATGTACATTAAATATTATCAAATGTGATAATGTTATTATGTCTTTTTCTCTCTGTGTATTGTTGATAGAAAAAATGACAACCTTGAGTATCTCTTAATGGCAAACCAACAAAGAAAAACCAAAACAAATAATTTTAACATTTAATATTCTTATGAAGGGCACAACAATAATGAACTTCCTTAAAAATATTTTAATTAAAAATAAAAACAAGGTACTTATTAACGGAAACAATACGAATAAATTTTATTTAAATTTTTTGTTTAAAAAGAAACTTTTAATTACAATATTAAATGTTAAACTTTAATACTTAAGAGTATTAAAATTTTATTTTCTAATAAACTGGCTGTGCCAAATAACAATACCACATATAATTATTTTGAAAAACATTAAACTATAGACATAATATTATAAAGAAGAGAATTATTTTAAACAAAAAAATTAAAAGCTTCTTTAATTAAAAGTTTAAATGAAAAATTTAAAATTTAATTTCGAATCAATATAAATCTTTTATGGTGATATTCAAGAAAAGTTTTTATTTTAGGTTTAAATATTGCAATGATTATTGAAGATGGTTTGCATAATAAACATTTTTTTTAATTCTTAATCACTGATAAAAAATAATCCATTTTTACCTATCATCTACTATTATCATTTAATACTTAGTGCTTTTAAGAAAAAATTCATAATTTACCTAAAAACCGAATGTAGTTTCCACTTTGTATTTATTTAATGCATATGTTAATAGTTATTGCATATGTTAATAGTTATTGCAAAATACACGATCACCAAATGTAATAAAATGTGTTATAAATAAGTTTAGTTAGACTACATATGGATAATAAGCCCTTAAGTCTTATATACATAACTACTTAAACAAATGTTTATATCTTTCATCACATGTGAAAAAGGGTTAAAAAGTTAAATGAAATATGTTAATTTAAAATTTCTATCTCATTTAAAATTGAAAAACTCTTTAATGTTTTATATATAGATCCATCTACAACAGGGTAAAGGTTCAAATATAAGGTAAAGGATAAAGGTTCTGCAATTATAAAATTATTTTTCATAATATTCTTTTCTTATTTTAAATAATAATTGAACAGTTTCATTAAAATTTCATTACCCTAAAGTTAGCTATACACGACTGCTGCCCTTGCCCTCTTTATGCTAAAATACACAAAAATGCAGAAAAAAATTTCTTTTTTTTGAAAACTGTCTAGCTTTTAATTCATTATTAAATATTATATATTATTATAATTTATATTATATATATGTACATTAAATATTATCAAATGTGATAATGTTATTATGTCTTTTTCTCTCTGTGTATTGTTGATAGAAAAAATGACAACCTTGAGTATCTCTTAATGGCAAACCAACAAAGAAAAACCAAAACAAATAATTTTAACATTTAATATTCTTATGAAGGGCACAACAATAATGAACTTCCTTAAAAATATTTTAATTAAAAATAAAAACAAGGTACTTATTAACGGAAACAATACGAATAAATTTTATTTAAATTTTTTGTTTAAAAAGAAACTTTTAATTACAATATTAAATGTTAAACTTTAATACTTAAGAGTATTAAAATTTTATTTTCTAATAAACTGGCTGTGCCAAATAACAATACCACATATAATTATTTTGAAAAACATTAAACTATAGACATAATATTATAAAGAAGAGAATTATTTTAAACAAAAAAATTAAAAGCTTCTTTAATTAAAAGTTTAAATGAAAAATTTAAAATTTAATTTCGAATCAATATAAATCTTTTATGGTGATATTCAAGAAAAGTTTTTATTTTAGGTTTAAATATTGCAATGATTATTGAAGATGGTTTGCATAATAAACATTTTTTTTAATTCTTAATCACTGATAAAAAATAATCCATTTTTACCTATCATCTACTATTATCATTTAATACTTAGTGCTTTTAAGAAAAAATTCATAATTTACCTAAAAACCGAATGTAGTTTCCACTTTGTATTTATTTAATGCATATGTTAATAGTTATTGCATATGTTAATAGTTATTGCAAAATACACGATCACCAAATGTAATAAAATGTGTTATAAATAAGTTTAGTTAGACTACATATGGATAATAAGCCCTTAAGTCTTATATACATAACTACTTAAACAAATGTTTATATCTTTCATCACATGTGAAAAAGGGTTAAAAAGTTAAATGAAATATGTTAATTTAAAAGGTAAAATGAAAAATATATAATTATTTAAAAAAAACCATTAAATGCTGATTACATTTTTATGTACATTTTTTTTTCTTTTTTTTTTAATTATCTGTTTCCCTAATTATTTTTTGTTTGTTTTTGTTTTTTTTTTGTTTGTTTCATTTTTTTTTTTTTTTTTTTTTTTGATTTACTTCACTAAACTAGATATAAGATGCCGCACTCTTACTTCTTTCTATTTCAATTATGTTTAGCAGATCATATCGTCTGTCACAGATTGACAACTCTTAACATGTTTTTTTTACTATTCAGCTCGGTTGCTAAACCGTGCTAGGAGTAAATAAAATGTGTAAAGAAAACAAAGTTTTTAAAATTATTTTTCATTAAAAAAATTAAATAAATAATAAGCTGATTCGATTTTTTTGCGAGTTAAGAGGTGTCAGCCTTTGATCGACAATATATTAATTTGCCGAGTAACTCCAAAAGAAAAAAATCGACCCAGGATTCAGAAAAAGTAGTTTTAAGGAGAAAATTTTATGTAATGAGACATTCGCAACTCTATATTCTCGGCCCCCAAGGTTTTTATATAAAATTTAAAATATATAAAATATTTAGTAGCGTAATGGGACAATGTGGGCATCATATGAAACTTTTTAAATTAACTGGCTGGCTTTCTTCAAAAATATGTGGTATGAATGATAGTCCACTGTGAACCAGTTAAATTTTGTTCTACGTCAAAAAAATAAAAGTTCGATAACAAAACTCATTTAGAAACTTCACAAAATTAAACTAAATTCTATAGGTTTGATACTGAAATGAAGATAATCATCCATACAAATGAAATTTAAAGATGTTTAAAACTGAAAAATAAGAGATTCTCCTAATTTTTATTTGTATTTGCTAAATTATAAAGAATATTATACTTTAAACATACATATAACTTAATGTTTGCGTTAAAATGATACGTTTAGTGCATGAGTAACTCCTTTCAGCACAATTATTTTGCGTTGTATTGCTGAAGGAAACAGTACGTCTAGGAATTTCTTAAGCCTTAAAAATTTCTAGCTTTTACAGTCATTACAAAAACCTAATTCGTTTTCCGCTAAAAGAAAATTTTCGGTAAAAAAAAAGCTCTTAGTTTTGTACACAATGTCTGTCCATCTGTTTCAGCCTTTTACCTCTGAGACCGTTACTTACAATTTTTGCAAAAGATGTATTTTTATACTGTAATTAATTTTTTAAACGTAATTTTCACTATATTGCTTCAATTTCTTATCCATAGTAGACAGAAATGAAAAGTTCAGACAAAGTATGTACAAATATGACCGCTTTGAAAAGAAATGCCTAGCAAAAACTGTAGAATTTGAATTTCCTCAGGGACTTATTTTAAATTTACTCAAAGTATCTTAAAATATGTATGCTGTAACATATTTAAAAAATTAAATTAAAAATGAAAGAGAGACCCAGATATGTTGCGGAATTAGTCGTTTGACTCAAACTTACACTTGACGAAGTTAGTTTTGCTCTTTTGGCCCTGTGTTTTTTTTTTTTTTTATTATAATACGATAAGTGAATCTTTGACATTATTATACTACTTATTTCTTTTTAACAAAAAGATTCCGACTTTTCAAAAGTGATGTCAGTTCATGCGCACAACAAATATAAGTTTTTTTCGTTGCTCACAGACATAATGTCCATGGACTTTATGTCGCACCCAAAACTGGCATAATAACCATGGTCATTTGAAAAACGTCATGACATTGTAACGTTTTTAGTATGGACACAGCATCAGTTATAAAAATGGCTTTGCTAGCCTTCGGCCGATGGCAGAGGTTTTATTTTCTATGGCATAACGAACACCGGCTTCGTTTGACAAATATTTCCTGCGTAGCATGCCTTCGGCCGGGTGCAGGAATATTCCCCTTTATGGTATAAACAACACCGGCTTCGTTCGGTAAAAATTTTTTGCCAGCTAGTTTATAAGAACATTATATGTTTCTTACATAGAATACCATAAAATATACTTATAATATTCATGGACACTGTGACTCTTTGTTGATAGACACTACTATGCGACGTAACGGCCACGGACATTTTGTCACTTTCTTGTGCGACTTATGACATACCATCAGTTGTTTTATTGGTGTTTAAATTTAAATTAACAAATGTTTATTTTTATTTTTTTTATAATTTGATATTTTTATTTTTTATTTTTATTTAAAAACGATTTATTTAAAATAAATTATTTAACTAGACGCCTATTTTTCTGTTTTGGGAAAACTGTGATACTAATATTTGCTTCTTACATATATTAAAGGGATTTATATAAATAACTCATGTATTGATGAAGGTATATCAACAAAAGAAAAATATTCCATATTGATTTTAATATCAAACAATATTAAGCATAAATTATTTTGAATTAAATGAAATATGTTTACAATTAAGTAAGTGGTTCTTACATAATAATTAAAAATAATCATTATGTGGTTAATTAATTTATTATTTATCGCTTTAAATATAATAACGCCTGGTAGTAAGCTTTAATGCTAATATTATACAGCTTCTCTATGTTTACATTGTAAACTGTTAATTATGGGTTATTTGTGTAGTTCCATATTAAATATTTACTTTTTGTAAAATGTAATATGAATAGGCATTTGAGTAACATTTACTTATATTAACATAATACAAGGGCACACTTGAATTGAGTACAATACTAAACAAATATTTTAATAAAAAGCGTTGCAGGGCCTGTTGTTATAACATGATATTGAGGTATTATTTGATCTAATTTGTTCGCTTATTATTTAATTAATTGAAACGAAAATAAAATTGCATATTGATTGAATTAAACTTTTAAAAAGTCTAAAAAATATTGATAAATAATATTTTAATTTTTCTACATACTATTGATACAAAAATTAATTTTAATAAAAAATTATTTAAATTTGTTTTAGTATTTGAAGATATAGCTGAACTGTTTTACACTGTAACAAATCAATTGATTGATTCCGATCAAGCTCCTTTTTTTATTTTTTTATTTTATTCTGGATCACTGAATCTGCCATAAGGATTCTTTGCATATTGCGTACATTGTAAACATCATCTATTTAATCTACCAATACTATTTCTAAAAATATAAAGTACATATATTCATATTCATAATATTAATTTAGTCAGACCAAAAGCTTTCTTTGTCATCACATATATTTATTTAAAAAAAAATGAAAATTAAAATAAAAATGAACTTAAGATGAATTAATTAATTAATATGTTACAAAATTATTTGTATATTTTGTAATCTAAGTGGACGCAAAAAGCTAACATTCTTCTTAGTTATTGTTTAAGTTAACGATCTTGGAGGTGGTATCTTAATTTCAGTTAAAGTGATTCCTTGTCTTGATTCTTTCTTGTTGCTTCGAAATCTTAAAATAAATTCGACCGTACACAATGAAATTCAGAATATATACTAAATAACAAGTAAACGTATATTTTGTGCTTCTTCTATATTTGATTTGGTATTATTGTTATCGTTTTGAGCTCTAGGCGAGTTAGATTAAAGGTCTAAGATAATAAGAATACCGAAAAGAAATTCATAGATATCCGGTAAAAAAGATTTAGAAATAGAAGTTAATAAACAGTCTTTTTTTGAGTAATCAGTTAATTATTTTTTAAATATTTTTTTAATAATGTAAAACTAACAATTGCGTGCACTTACAGGTTTGAAGGTGACTTTATTCAGTAATATTTATTGCCTCATCTCACAGTAGGTGCGTTTTCGTTTTTAACCTCGGGATCCAGCGGGAACCCGAAAACTATTTCCGTACTACAAGTTTGGGTAATGAAGTGAGATAACTTTTAAAAGAATATCATTCTCCTTTTTCTTGCACAAACGGTACAAAACAATTTTTTTTTGGTACATTGTATAAGCAGCAAGAATCAGCTGTTCTAAAAAAATACATAAAATTGCATGACTCATATATACAATTGTCAACCAGAAGTTTTAGTTAAAAGTTTTGTCTAAAAAAACAAAATCGTAAATTAGCAAGATCGATCCACGTCCTTTGAGACAGAGGGCAAAACACGACGCCTGTTTCTAATTTTTCAAAACTTTTTCTTAAAATATCGTTTGTATTTCTGCAGGAGGTGGTCTACTTTAATACTTTAAAGGTTTTGCTTAGGATGTTGCCAGCTAGTTCAATTAGTCATTACAAATTGTAAAGAAAACCATTCTTAATCACAACACATTTCATAGCTGGCAACAACCCTAATAGGAACTTACACTTTTTGACGCATTTTTTAAACAAAAATATTAAGGATAGGAAAGTATTTCTTATGCGGATTTGTATATATTAATGTAGTTATACATATATGGTGAGGTGTTTATAAGATTCGGCACAGCTAAACATAGCACTCTTGTTTGTTTTTTTTTTTTTTTTTTTAATATGAGCAACTGCACGCATTTTTTGTTTGACAACTTGTTTTTTAATAGAACTTTGTTTAATATTCCGGAACTTTTCAAAATTATTCCACCGATACGCTTTAAATTTTTAACATTATAAATTGATTAAAATGTCAAATTTTATACAAACTCAAAATCAGCTTCTGTACTTACCTGCTAAATTGTTTTAATATAATAATATAATAATTTTCTCTTTCATTTTTCTATGTAAATGTAAGTTACGTTATTTATGGCTAAGGATGCCCGCAGTAATAAAGAAAATTTAATTCAAAAATTATTAAGGAGTTGCTATAAAGAGTATATTTCTAATAAATAGTGAAAAATGCAAACGGAAGGATCAGATGTTTCTAAGAATATTTCATTTTTCAGTCAGCCGTTAGTTATAAAGGCTAAGAAAAGAATAAAACGTGTAAAAATAAAAGGAGTAGAATGTCTACATGGTACGTAGCCCTGAGCATTAATTGTTATAAATGCAGATATAAAAAGTGTATTTAAATTAATTTATATATTTAGTATAAAATTTATTAGTTGCAGTACTTTTATAAGCTGCTAGCAACAACACAAATTCTTTGTATATATTTGTTTTATAATTCATAAGGGAATTGTTAGCCATATTTTATTTATGACATGCAACAGGGAATACCACAAGGGAGAACGTTGCAATAAACGACTGGACAGTATTTCGCTGTAGAAAAAATAGATTTTGTTATTTTTTATTGTTTTGTTTGTCTCGTAGATTTGTCACAAATTTGTTATGATTACATCCTGATTTGTTGCACTTGTTTTTTTTAAATTAATATCATTAAACTTTTTTTGTTACATGCAAAATTTTCAATTTCAATTTCTCATTCGTATTTATTTTTTAATTTGCACCAATTAAGCTGTACTTCTCTATAATTTAAGTTCATAGTTCTTAAAATTAGCTTGGTTTTTGAAAGTTTCTCGCGAGCGGCTCTTGAAGTTTTTTCAACTTATTCCTAACATTAAAATCTTTTACCAGACACTGAAATTTAAAAACTACCAATATTTTATTAATTACTCAGTGATATTTCAGTAAAGTAGCTTTGCAACCACCACAGACAAGTAAAATTTGTTTTAATATATTAACTTTCATCAACAATTTTTAACTTTGTTAAATACTTATAAATACCATTAAATTTCACTGTTAATAAAATAGAAAAAATTAGATTCAAATATAACAATTTTAAAATATTTTTAGTTGCATCTTCAAATGTAATCTATTGTAAACTTATCCCTAATAATATTAACACTGTTTGTTATATGATACTTAAGTTTAGTGAACAGACACATTATTTTTGGCATTTTTATATCTTCAAAGAATATTTCAATTTTTTTCAGATATAAATAAATCATATTTTAATACTTCAAATTAGATTCGAATTTATATTCAATATCAGCCTAAACATTACCATAAACAACGTAATATAATTAATACATAAATTTGCTACGCTATCAGCAGTTTGTATGGGAAAGAATTCCACTACTTTTGATAAAAAATTTAAGAATGAAAAAAAAAACGTGAACTTAAGGGAACGTTGTAAATTTTCCTATGATATTTCTAAAAGTTAGAAAAAAAACATATATAAGGGAAGAAGGTCCGAAAAATTGCTGTGAAGTTTGCTTACCAAACATTTTTAAATTCTTATCGTCTTTTTGCTTCGTTGTGTTTAAAATGTTCCATCTACAAAAATAAAATATAATGACTATTAAACCGGTAAAATTGGGTACTTTCACATAAGTATCTCTCATTTCGTAACAAAATGATTAATTTTTTTGAAAAAAATATTTTCTATGTAAACCAAGGTTCTTTGCGACCTCATCACCGAATTTTATTCAAATCCACTTAGCAGCTTTAACGTGGTGGAAACACAGACAGAAAAACGAACACACTGACAGAAAGACAAAAACTTCAAACATGGGTGTTTTGTGTGCCATATAAGTTACAATCTATACTCAGAAATAATCCCGTTACAATTTTGTTATATTTTTAGGTTTCCGATTACATTGCTAAAGTCAGATCGTTCGTTTTTATTTACAAAAATTACTACGCGTAAGTCTTAGTTTAAGGTTTTACAATATTTGGTGGCATTTCATAGTGCCCACGGACATAATGTCAATGTCGCACTCAAAGGTGATATAATGTCCATGGACATTGTGTTGAGTTTTGTATAGACATAATGTCATAATGTTCTCAGTTAAGGTAACAATGGCTTCGCGTACAATGTTTTTCGTTTCTGTATTAGTTTTATGTTGATTTCTGATTGTGTTTTCTGCGTTTATTTTAACGTTTGGATTACACTTCTTTTACTGTTTATCCCAAAATATTGTATTTTTAAAGTGATTTTTAAGTATTTTTTCTGATTTAAATATATAATTTGTTTTTTATAAAAAGTTAAAATTGCCATTATGGCGCTGAGGTACTTATTTGTTAAACCCTAAATTCATGAATAAAAATAAATTGTTAAAAAATTAAAAAAAAGTGTATTTGAAAAGAAATTGCATTCCATTCTCTTTTATACTTATAAGATAATGAACACCATTGGGTAAAGGTAGATACTTACTTTAAGTCAAACTTTAAAAATAATATTCGATTTTTTTTCTATTAAGCTAACACTGCCTACAAAAATAAAAAAGTACAAGAGAAAACATAAATAGAGGGAAAAAAATCAAAAATTGCACACAGCAAAATATTTTAATAATAATTTAAAAATTAATTCAAGCATTAAATTAGAGCATCAAGAGATTTTTTGTAGATATGAATATAATTTTGTTATGAATGGAACTTGAACTCATCAGGATCTTAGAGATGGAATTTTTTTAAATAAATAGGAAAAATTTGTTGTCTTTGTCGCGTATAACAAATTGGGTATTATAAATAAAATGTAACAATTAATTGAACACGCATTGGAAATTTTAGAGAGACATTTATAAGAGAGCGGGCCCATATTTATCAGTTAACTCCTGTCAGTATTTTAAAAAGCAACTTTATTAAGTTGATGTTTGATAGCCATCAACAGCAGACTAATGCATGGTTTGAGGAGAAAAAGGGAAACGTGAAATCGTGCAACAACTACGCAGGCGTTATTTTGTTTGGTGTTATTCAACCACAGTAAGAACAAATTTTTGCATTAATAAGTATCTGTGGATATTCCGTACTAGAAATTCGTCAAGCACGAGCTAGAGTCCCACACGAAGGGTCCCGTACCATATATGGCCAAATTTTTAATAATATGATGTAACTATTTGCTGTTGAAAGTTTGAAGCGTCTGCTTATTTAAAACCAGGTTCTCTGTACTTTCATCTTAAATTATATTTCTTACATTTCTTTTAATAAAGGGTTCAAAAAACAATAATATTTTTATGAATATAACGTCAGTCTCAAAATTCCCTATATTTTCTAGCTTTTGTTATTATTCTGTGAAAACACGGTAACATTTCATGTGGGACAGCTATTGTAGCGAAAGCAACAGGCATGGCGGGGGAGCAATGGCGAGTTTGTTAATTTTCACCGTTAGCCCGAATGTCAAACTACATATAAAAGAATAGTATACAGAATTCTTATATATGGAGATTGCAGGTAGGCTACTGGCGAAAATCGATGAATTTCCCATCGCTTCCATCGTATATTTTCGCCTTGGCAACAGGGTTACGTTTATAACCTTTGGCTATGTAACCCCTAAAATGATGAAATAAGTTCTTAGCAGTTAATATAAGATATAATTTCACTTATGAATAGTTGTAAATATTTGTCATTTTGTATATATGAAAATACACACCATCATGATGTCGGTTAAAATTCGCCACACGCGGCGAATTCTGCGATAGATGTTTTTGTATTTCTTACACCGCCGAACGATGCGCAAGTCAGTACAAAGTGACTACGTTTGGATTTAGTTTTGAAGTATTTCAGAAAACTAAGTTATTTTACGTAAATAACTTCTTTGTTGCTAAATCTAAGTATTATATTTAGTTGTGTTTTTGTTGGTGTTTTATTTTTTTAAATAAAATTTTTTATATGGTCATACTATTAGCTTACAAACTATAAACAACTTGGAAAAGTATAACAGTTGTATTTTTTGTCGAATATAGCATTACAAGGACAGTTTTAAAAGATGTGTGAGAGACTGTCTAGCTTGAGGATAAAACTTTGTCGAAGCACCACAACAGCTCAATTGTTGTGTTTAGGTCAATAAAGCAGCTAACAATATAGATATACACATACTTTAACAGAGCCAATACGGTTTCATATTTATTTATTTAAAAACACATTTTTGAAAATGCTGGGAATAGTACATTAAACAAAAATAACTTGTTTAAATCATTAATTTTACATGTCTATTAGTTAAACAAATTACATATTTTCTAATGCTTTTTTAACAAGCAATGTGAGTTTTAAATGGCACAAACTTGTGTTACGTAATAAATCTTTAACTTTTTTATTGTCTTGCGTTCAAAAGTAATTTATTGTTTAAATATTAGCTGTCGACTTCACATGGCACATTGGTAAATAAATCATTTATAAACTGCAAAACCATTTAAATGACTACTTTCTACATATTTGTCTCTCTGTAGATAAAATCAAAAGTAATTTATTTTCTTGCTACTGTTGCCCTTAGAATGGACTCAATTTACAATTTTTTTAATATAAAGTTTTTACGAAAAAAAAAAAATTTAACAGAGCTTTATGTTTTGTGGCTTTATTGACAAGAATTTTTAAATAAAAATGAATAAAACTGTGGTTTAATATCATATATTGTATTACTTAAGTTTGTTGTATAAGTAAAAGTGAACATCAAAGCCAACTTTACTTTAAATGGACTTAGAGCTGTGTTACAAATCTGCACAAAAGTTAGCCTTAGGTGAATAATTAACATTAGTTTATTAGAGTCAACATTAAATTTAGTTTGAAAAAATGATAAGACCAAAGCAGAAACCATTTTTTTGACAAGTAACTATTAAAAAAATAGAAAAATTAATTTCTTGTAAGAAACATCAACTTATAACAATAACAAATCAAAGAGATGACTCATAATTTTAATTCGACTTTCTGACAATATGCAACTTATTGTTCCAAGTTAATGACTAAGTTGAAAACAGCCCTCTATGCAATACATTTTGCTTGATTCTGAAGGTACGTGAGCATCGCTTTAAATAACAGTAACGCTTATAACAATAGGTCTGTTCAGTAACAAAAATTTTTTACTAATTGTTGCTAATTATTACTAGAACGCGTTCAAGTGCTCGAAAAGCTTTCAAGGGAGAGTGAAAAAAAGCGTAAAGGTAGATACTTACTTTAAGTCAAACTTTAAAAATAATATTTGATTTTTTTTCTATTAAGCTGACACTGCCCACAAAAATAAAAAAAGTACAAGAAAAAATATAAATAGAGGAAAAAGATCAAAATATTTTAATAATTTAAAAAGTAATTCAAGCATTAAATTAGAGCATCAAGGGATTTTTTGTAAATATGAATATAATTTTATTATGATGAAGAATTCAGAAGAGATGGATTTTTTTTAAATAAAAAGGGAGAGTGAAAAAAAGCGTAAAAATTTGAAAGAGAAAAAATTTCTTGCAAATTTTAACTAGAAAATTTTTTACTTGCTTAAAAAATGACTGATAAAATTTTTTTTTAACATTTAAGAAAATATAGGTATTTGGCAAATTAATGAATATAAAAGTAGTAAAAGTTAGTTGTTTTGTTATTTTTCTTTAAGTTAGCTAGGGGAGTATACTGCTAAGAAGTTTAACACGACAGAAATTAGAATCTTCTTTGCTTTGCAAGTGTTTTTATTTTTGAAGAATTAAAAGTAAACAAGCCAGCGATGAAACCTTTAATGCAATGTACTTTTTTCGGTACAAATTAAATAATAGTTTTATAATATTTATGTACAATTATAAATTTTATTTATAAACAGGAAGTTTAAAATTATGAAGTTTAGATTTTAATAAATGTAAATTTTTTATATTTAAATCACAACAAGAATATTCATTAAAAACTATCTGCAAAAAATTATATATATATATATATATATATATATATATATATATATATATGATGCGCTTAAAAATCAGAAACGCTTTTGAAAAAAAACTAAATAATTAAAAAAAATTATCAAATGTATTATTTCCAATTTTCCTTGTTGAAATCAATTTGCTGGCCTATAGTGGTCCATTGTTTATATATATTTTTTTATTCTGGTACATTTATCTTAAAAATAGTACTATTTAATGGTTATACCGTACAATTTTTAAGTCCTACATATTATTGCCAAAGCCTCAATATTTACTTTTTCAGATGTTGGAGATTAATTTTAAAAATTTCTGCTTTAATCTCTTGTTACTTGTTTTTGTTAGTAGAGTGACTTAATAAACCTAATACAAAATACAAAAGTTAACTATAACCTTGGCATAATCTGTAAACAGATTTAAATTTGATTACCAAAAAAATAAATAAATAAAAAAATACGGTAAAAATGTCTAGTTTTTCCAAAAAACTAAATCTAACGGTACGGTCACTTTTGACAATTATTTGCCTGAAATTTGCTTTTGTTTGCCCTAAATTGCTTTCAAGCAATAAAAATTTTTTTTTTGTTGTCACACTACACACTTTTATTTGACTTTTGTTTTTGTTCAAGCAGCTATGATATAATGTCAAATAAAATATGAGCAAAAATGTTTCATGCGCGTTCAAACCCAAACAAATATTTGCCTTAAAATATATATTAATTTTATTTAACTGTAAAAAAAAACTAAATTTATTTGCCCTGAAATTGTTGCAAATGAGATGTTTTTATTGGCATTCAATTTTTTCAGCACAACTTCAGAATATTTGCAAAGAAAATATTTAAAATATTATTGAATTAATAAAATACCAATAAAAAATTTAATTGCAGTACAATAAAAGCTGAAAACAAAGAAACAAACAATAAACTTTTCTTATCGGAAAAAATATAAAAATTAAGAAAATTTTTTTATTGTAGTCATTGTAGATTTCATGTTGATTCGGAAACTGCTCACACAGCCGACTTTCTAGTTAGAATATACTTACTGTATAATGTTGATAATCTGTATAATATTAATAATCTGTTTTTTGCTTCCTGAAAGGTATTGAAAACTGCTTTTGGTACGTTAAAATAAGTCTTTTAAAATCTTTTTCTTTATTTTTACCTTGATTTCCGAAGACAGTGTATACTTTTTACGTTTATAGGCATCTCTGCAATAATAAAACAGTAACGGGGTTATTTCTGTATATTAAATATTTTTTGAAAATTTTGATGTTGTAATAGATAATAATCGATATGGAATACAAAAAACCTATTTTTGGAATTTTTGTATGTCTGTCTGTCCATCTGTCTGTGTTCGCATCACGCAAACACGAACGAAATTTTGTTAGGAGGTCTCTTAGAACCATGGTTCGAATATAGATTACGAATAAGAATATGTCATTTCGTAGCAAAACTAGAGATACAAAGCACCCAATTTTTTTCACTTTTACAAAATATGTTTAAAAAAATATTTTCTAAATTTTAATTTTAAGAAAATAAGAAATGATACGCGGACAAAGTCGTAGGCGCAGCTAGTTTTATTATAAAGGCAACACTATATGTACACACATTTTAATTTACATGAAATTCCGCCGACTTATGACTACACGTTTTAGATTGCACACACTAAAGAACAAAAATGCAACTAACGAACAAAAATACATTGCAGTGAATTAAAACCACAGATCTTAGGTTTTTGAGAGTTCTTATTTACATGCGTCTTCTGTATAAGGAATTATTTTTGAAAAGAAACTTTTAAAAAAAAAAAAGAAAAGTTATGTAAAATAATTCTAAACATAACTTTTTATTAATACACATGTACCTATGAAAGCATGTATGTATGTACGTATGTGAGTAATAATTACATAAACTAACTTAAAAATAACAAACAAACTAGAAACATTTAAAAGCCTCAGTCTTATATTTTATTACCGTATACCACATACAATGAAGTAAAAAATACATTTTCGTATTAAGAGTTTATGAAAAGTTTCTTATAAAATATGAGTGTTATTATACATAACTGCTGTACGTTTTCTTTTGTATTCTGCAGAAATATATTTTTAGTGCATTTTGTCCGGTACCTTAGTTTAAATTAATTTAAATTAAAGCATTCTGTAATTCAAGTCCAGTTAATATTATTAACTCCATCGAATTAGAGAATACAGAATCAAATTGAAAATTTGTTTTTGTATTAATTGTTTAACTCTTGTTATACTTTTTTTGGAAGTGAAAGCATTAAATGTTAACACTTCTTCCTCCAAAATAGTCTCTTTACCGATATAAACAAAACCTTGTCTGTTAAGATTAAACTACTTTCAACTCAAGCTCTTCCCCAGCATGCCTTTTAGCCTGCTAAAAAATAACTACTAATGCGTTCATAGTTAAGATAAGTTTTGATATGCTCTTTTACTAGCTGCCTTGAATTAAAGATAGATATTAAAAAAAAATCCTATTGAGTGATAAAAAAGGTGCCTTGATTTATTATACACCTTATTGTTGTTTTAAATGGCTATATAACAGCTCTTTACCTTTTATCCTAGGCGATTGCACCTATAGTTCCACTAAATTTAACGGATTTCCAATATCTGCAGCGTTCAGAAAACCGAAGATATTATAAAGCTATTTTATTTTTAAACAAAATTGATTTTTTTCATGCCATCTTCCTTAGATATGTCCTTAAAACAAGTTATACTATAGTAAAACTACCATTTAAAACTTAGAAACGAACAACACTAAAGAAATTATATGCTTTCATAAAAAATTTAAGGGCAGCAAACAAAATTTTTGATTAATATTATTTTTCTTAGCATATTTTGAAATCTTTGTAATTTTTCCACTTAGATTAAACTTTTTCCAATGACAGTAAATAGTTTTTCTCTTATTTTTTCAACTCAATGAACAAGAGGATTTAATTTAATTTTTTTTTATTAAAATTTGGTATTTTTCATTCAATCTTTCTCAATTTTCTTCTAATTTATTTTCACCGTTAATGCATATATTTTTGCAGAATAACTGAATTTATTCCGTTTGTATAGGTTTAGCTAAACAGCGCATATAGTCTGGTGAAAATATTTTTGTTCCAATTCTTCATATTTAAGTTCGAAAAGTGTTTTCTTACATAAGAAACTACAAATAATTAATCATTAAATAATTATTATTTTTTATTACATTATTCATTCCAAGAAAAAAGTTTAGCTTTTTTTTAAACTACTCGACTTTTCAGCCAGAGCAACTTTATTGTTCCCACCAACAAACCTACGTTTTTATTTTGTAGAAACGCTAGTTCTTTGCCGGATGATAGTAGGAATTATACTGAAGAAAAAAAAACGTACGAGTTTATAATCATGAGAGATATGTTTGCAGTTTGCCATCAAAATTAAAACTAAATCATACTTTTATGGAAGGAGCATTCCAATTTCCGAGAGTCCTTAGAAGAAAAATCGGGGTTTCTCAGTGTAATACTCCATTTATCATAAAGGGTAGAAATACTGAACAGAAGAGAAAATAATTTATGCTTGTCATAGTTCTTATAATAATTCCTATAGTAAAATATACATCCGCTCAACTACATGTATTTATTCTATCCAAAGGCAAAATGATTTAACTGTTATTGACTCATTCAATATTTATTATGGTGTTGGGGATGAAAATTTATTTGAGGCAATATTTAAGCAAAAAAGCCTTTAAGTTCTTTTAAATATATGTATTTTATATTAACATTGACAAAAAAAAAAACAATAAGAGATAAATAAAAATTTGTATATTAAAGACTATTAGCAAACAAAAAATTAACATCGCTACGTTTTCTCCATACAGAAACACATGAACAATTGTTTGTACATATTCTGCCGACAGTTTTTTCATGTGCGAACAAATCAATTGCTCGTCAAGACGTAGTGTTAAAGCAAAAAAATTATACAACCTTTTGTAGCTGTTGCTAAAAGAAAACACAAATTGCAATAAAATATTGTTTTCTGGCGCACAAAATTATCAACTGCCTTGTTTCAGGTAAAAAAATTCCTCGGTAGAAAACTAACACTTTTGAATATAATCAAACAGTAATGTGGTCATTTCTGTATATGAAATATTTTTTAAAATGTTGTTTTTGGTGTATATATTTATTAAGTTAGAATACAAAAATCATATTTTTAGAAATTTTTACCGTCTGTCTGTCTGCCAGTGTTCACATCACGTAAAAACTGCTAGATGGATTTAAATAAAATATTGTATAGAGGTCCCTTAAAACTTTGCTTCAAATATTGAATACTTAAATTTTCATAAAAATTAGTTATTTCGTAGAGAAAATAGAGATACCAGCGTAAAGTTACCCAATTTTATTTGCATAATGGTGCTAAACAGTTAGCAGCACAATTTATTTTTAAAGATTAAAAATTTTTAACACTGTTAACAATCTCTAAAATAAATATTTAAGAAAAAACAAAATTTTTCTAAATTTAATTTAAAAAAAATTATAAATTACACGCTTACGAAGTCGTGGTAATTGCCAGTTTTAAAAAAAGTTATATTCTTTTTTGCTGACTTCACCTGCAGCACGTTTAACATGCTAAGCTTTGATTAAGTCCCAGGTTTAATTTCGCAAATTACCAGTAACAAATATAAGCTTTTCTAAAATAAGTTTACGTTAAACCTTATAACATGATAACAGGGGTTTATGAATTGAAAACATGTCATTATTTATAAAAATATATACTAAGTATAAAATAATTTGTGAAAAAAAGGAGTATAAATAATACTTGCAAAAAACCGACTTCAAAACAGACTTTAGCTGTCTGTATATAACGCTTCAATAGTTTTGTCAAATACATTAAATTACATTAACTATTGAAACACCATTTTTTTCAAAACTAAATTTTATACTTTTCAATCAGCTGTCTAAAACTGTATATATTGCAGCACCCAATATCTTCTAATTTAAAATTTTTATACTTCTTAACATACCAGACAAAGTAGCGGACATTATGTTCAATATTCAAGTGTTTGTATATAACGGTTCAAACGACAGGGACAAAATTAAAATATTTACTTGTTGTTATAACAAAATTAGAAATACAGTTTCTTTGCAAATGTCAGCTGTCTGTCTATAACAGTTCAAAATTTGGTCACATACATCAAATAAGATTAATTATTGAGACAGCCTTAATTTATAATTTTGATTGTTTATACTTGTTAATATAACGGTCATTATAATCCACATCCTGTCCAATTTTCAAGCCAATATACATCACTCATGGGGACAACTTATAATTTTTGATTTGTTTAATATTACTTTTTGCTATTGGAATCTCTAGAAATGCGATTTTTTCAATTTTAAAGAAGTACGCTTTCTGGTCCAAAACACAATTAAAAATATGTATGTTGTATGGGGACGCCCTTTAGTTCTTAAAATTATGAAGTGTGAGCATAATCTATCATATTACAAAAAACTTTCAAAATTGGTTTAGAAATAACTGAGTTCTGCAGGAACAAAAAAGCAACATTCAGTCGAATTGATAACCTCCTTCTATGCATTTTTATAGCAGTTCAGATTTCTACTACGTTTTAAAAATAATGTACCTAGTTTTATAGATGCAGAATACAGAAAACAGTTCTATGGCCTTCAGCTTTATAAAGTTTTTGACCAAGGTCAGTGATTTTGTTTATAAATTAGACATATAAGTATTTAATGAAATCGATCGATTGAAGAACACCCGCTTTTTAATTAATTTTCGTTTTAAAAAATTATTTTTATACAAATTAAGAAATTGTTGCCTTTGGTATGTGTATTAAAATTGATTAGAACTAATCACAGCCTTTAAAAGCAAACGTTTCCAAATCGAAAAAGTTCCCTTTTAAACCTGATATATTAGATAAATATTAATTATTTTCTCAAAATATAGCACCGAATGATACCAAAATAAATGAGTATAAAAACTCTTACCTGAACAAAAATCGTAAAATACATAAATAAAAATAATTAATTCTTACTGTAATCAAATTATTACTTATTTTTTTAATTTCTTACATGCCATGTGTACTTAGATTTGCGTTTTTTTTTTTTATTAAAAAATAAAGATTTTCATAGCCACTTTAATTTAAATTTACTTACATAATATTTTGTGTGCAATTTTTTTGGTATTGGTCTTCATGTAATGTAAATAACAGTAATTTTAAGAAAACCCTAAACACTAATTTTGTAAACAAATCAAAAAATTACAATGTAAATTTAAGAAATGAAAAATGTGTACAAGAAAAAAACTAGCTTAAAATTTAAGGTTACATTGTTGTATTTGCTTTTAATTTGAAGAATAATAATTTGTATGCTGAAGATAGAAGTAGAGTGCTTATGTTAACAAAAAAAAAAACTTAAATGGAGGAGTTAAGAAGCAAAAAATTCTAGGATTTATTCTCACTATTTTCAAAACTTTGTGTCTTCATAGAAAGTTTTCCTAATTTGTGTATTTTGTGTATAAAAATTTATATTACTTTCAACAATGTTGTTTTATATTCTTGAAATTGTATTTATATTTAGGGTCTTACATTTGTAATTGAGTTTTTTGAATATCTTTGGAAACATTTTTTGAGTCGAAAAAAATTATTTACACAGGCACAAACTTAATACTTAATTCTTATTTTTTTTTAGTTTTTGAATAAAAGACGTGTCAATAAATTATCTTATCGAAAACTTTCAGTCTGTGCATTATTAATTTAAAAATGTGAAATAATTTTGCCCGGCTTTGTATTATTTTAGTGTGATAAAAATTACCCTTAAATAAAAGAAATGCGACACACTTTATTATTGATTTTTATTTTTTTAACTTGTAAGAGCAGTCATAGTAATATATCTTTGAGTAAAGTTAAAATAAGGACCTGTTCAAATGTCATTAGAAATAGGAAACTTTTTAATTTTAATTTTTTTACTTATTTTAACAGCACGTCAATGACGTTACCAAACGGATACTCTTTATTTGATTTTATATGTTTGTATTTATTCTTGTAGCAGACACAGCAGTTCATCCTGATGCGTTTGCTATAACGGGCTAATAGATAAGTCCATATTCTTTCTCTTCCTATGCGGAAAACTTTGAGTTTTCAAATTTGTTGCTTAAATTTATTTTTATAGCCATTTACTACATACTCGTGTGAATTTTTAATGTCTGCCTACTACGGTTGAAAAGCTAAAGCCAAATAAGTTCTAATCACGTTTTATTGTGACACCTTTAATTTAATTTTTTTCATTTGTTGCTATAGGACGCATTTTTTACTGACATTGTGCGATATTGACGTACTTGTCAATAATAGCTCGGAGCATCCCTTAATTTTTACCTTTTGTTGTAATAGCGGCTATCGCAATATATGTCTTTTGTGAAAATTTTAAGAGTTTACTATTACTTGCTGTGATACACGGACGGACAGACATTGTGACGAAAACAAGATGTAAATAAAATTTATATTTCGTTTTCAGTATAAAATTTGTCAAGTCATATGTAAAAAACATATCGTCTGCAAGCAGCTTTAAAGCATGCTGTATTTTGATGCGTAAAATTATACGTCAATAGTTGTTAGTGACCTTATGCTTCTTTCAAAAATTTCGCACGATATTGGGCTTGTTCGGCAATGCTTCACTGCGCTGCATCTGATGCGCAGTACGTTCGAAAATGCATCAGATGGCATTACTGCAAAAGTCGTGTTTTCTAAAACGCATCACTGATACTTATGATGCGCAAACTATTGTCAAACAGGCATCACAAAAATGGCTGATACGATAAACGAGTAAGATTCTTTTTTGATATTTATTAATTTTATTTTGTTGAATTACATTTGTTTATGCATTTCTAAAAATGAATTAGACGTAAAATTTTCGAAGCTTTTAATCAGAGGTCATTAGTGAGCATTTTTAATGTTTAAGCTTAAAAATTGAAACGAAAAAATAATTTCCTTTTGTTTGTGCATCAAGTAAGTATAAGCATCAACTGCTTTGCATAGGCAAGGCAAACTAATCACACATGCACATCATGTGCAGCGCAGTGATGCATTTCCGAACAAGCCCATTCATTTCATGATAACATTGAGAAGATTTGCACTCTAAACCAACATCTTTTTAAATATTTTTTTATCATCTAGCGCGGGCAGTTTAATAATCTAGTCTGATGGGTTAAAATGCAATACTAATAATAAAGATATATAATCTTATATCATATATCGTAAGCCAAAAATAAAACCCATGTAAGTGACAAAAATTTTTAAAATTCTCTTTACTGCAGAAAGATACATCTTCTTTAATACACAAATTTCAATAGAAAAACTAAGCGTCAGATGATTTTTAACCGAGAGAGTATCAATTTGTCCGAATGGTGCTATTTTTAAAGTTTGTCTTTGCATAACTCAGTCATTTCGGAACCGATTTTGATAATTGTTTCCTTCGTTTGAAAGATTATGCTTACAGATTAGTCCTATTTTAAAAACCAGTTCATAACTTTTAAAACTGGAAGGTGTTTCCATAAAAAATGTATGTTTTTTAAATGTATTACAAAACAGAAAGGGCATCACTCTAAAATTAAAAAAAAAAAACTGAGTATCACTAAAGCTCCCAACAGCAAAACGTAAATATTAAAAAGTGAATCTTTGATGATGTTAATTGACCCATATGGGCCCCTCCCTTGAACCATTATAGACACACGCTAGAAAACTAGACATAATAGTGATTATTATGACCGTTATAATATCAAAATTATAAATTAGAGGGTACAATATTAGTTCATTTAATTTAGTGCATATGGCCATACTCTTGAATAGTTGCAGATAGGCGGTAAAAAAACAACAAACTGCAAGACCTTATCCGCTATAACAAGTATACAAATTGG
The DNA here is from genome assembly GCA_937654795.1 of Cistogaster globosa. Lineage (NCBI taxonomy): Eukaryota > Metazoa > Arthropoda > Insecta > Diptera > Tachinidae > Cistogaster > Cistogaster globosa. Next base: position 139,187,630 of record OW569403.1, read on the forward strand.
ATATTGCAATATAATAATGCAAAAATTGAAGTTGTACAATAAAATAGCTAATGTGTATATTACATTATATTGAACAAAATCAAAAGTCTTTTGACTTAAATAGCATAAAAAGTAATATTTTGTAATGTGTTGACAATGATAGTTGTTACTTAACATATAAATTATTTAAGGCCAAATTACTTAATATTTTAATTTTACATAATTTTGTAATATGAAAAAATATAGCTTTGTGTGAATAGTTTTGTTTACTTTTTATACATGTATATAAAAATTTAAAAAAAAATGCAATTTTGCTATAAAATATTGATAAACTTATTGAGTAGTGCGGATTATAACGACAATAATTAAAGCAATTAAATACTCTATGTTATTATGTAGAGTATGGGTACCTTAAAGAGTGTTCAGTTTATTTTAGGTACGAGTATATAGAAATAATTTCAAACAGTTATATATACATATATATATATATATATATATATATATATATATATATATATATATATATATATATATATATATATATATACAGATGAAATCTGTTTTGAAGTCAGTTTTATTAATTCTAACTGACGTTATAATTTATATAAAATATAAAAAATGAAAATGTGAATGAAACATAGTTTTATAAAAACATTTAATGAAGAAACATTTAATGAGTTTTATAAAAACATTTAATGGCATTCAAGAATTCAAATTCATTGTGAATGCATTCCAATTTTAATTCAATTCATTTTTTGGAACAGATGAATGCATTCAAACATTTTAATTCACGGTGAGTTAAAAACCAAAAATGAATCATTCGTTTACAGCTCTGATTAAAACTAATGAAATTTTTAGCTGTCAATAAGTTTAAAATATCTTTATATAAGTTCCTTTTATTTTCATGAACAAATAGAGTTATATCATATTGCATTTGTAATATTTGTGAAAAGGTAAAGTGTTCCAATATATAATTTAAAAAATTTTAAAGTTGTATTAATTAATTAGGAAATTTTGGCTTAAGGCCTTGTTAAATAAATTAAAAAAGAATATATGGTCTGTAGACGTTTGAATGGAAATACCACAAGTACAGCACTAAGTCAGAACAATATTTTCGTATAAAAATTTTACAAGTTTAACATTAAGATCAGATAAAATATGAACAAGGAGAGATAAATGGTCCAGTTTACAATAAAAAAGAAATTGGAAAAAAAATAAAATATTTAGAGGAAGAAAAACACTAAAATTAAATTGGATTAAAAACCCCATGGCATCTGGAAGACTAACTAATCGCTATATTAAACATCCCCGAAATATTATCTTTAATACGGCTACTAATTTTATTAATATAGATTTTCTCCAAAGAATAAGGAGAAATAATAATAGATTTAATATAACAAAAAGAGAGAACAAAAAAGTACAGCAATCAATGACAACAAGACAGCTGAAAAACAGACGAAAATCTAGAAATCAGCAGATAATATCCTTGGACTGTCAGAAAGAGAGAGAGAGAGAAAGAGAGAGAGAGAATGAAATAATCAGAAATTTATGATAAAAGCAAGTATACACCCGAAATAAATATGAAATCAAAAGATGACAAAATTTACCAAGCAATCTATGAAATAAAATGAAATGTAGACGACACCCATGTATGCATTATATCCTCATGAAATGAGATCATCGATATATTGGTACGACCAAAACAAACTTAAAGACAAATTGGTATCACATACGTTTGATTTGGAAACAAATAATAAGCCTTTAAATAAAAATACTTATCTTGCGGCCTAGTGTGCAACAACTGACAAGGAGGAGTTCTGAAAAAAAAAAAAACTTACAATGCAAAGAGTTATGAAGGTGCAAAATTTATTAAAAATCCTAACAGAGCCATAAAGATGACATAGACAATTATGCAGACATATCTCGACGTAAAATAAATAAACACAGGACTGAGAAAAAAGTAAACTAATTTGATCATAAGTAAAACAGTAAGTGACATATTTTAATGACCGAAAATCGTTTTTTTTTTTTTGTAATTGAAATATTAATTGTAATTTGTATTTTTATTGTAAATAATCATGTTGATGTCAATTTTTTATTTTAGAGTAATTCCTTAAAATGACTAACAAAACTTGTCGAAGTAAAAAAAAATTAGAAAGTAAGAGTACTATACTCGGCTTACCCAAATATTACATACCATTCGCCACATATGAAAATCTAGTTTAGTGAAGTAACTCCAGTAAAATAGGGAAATATTGAAGTACTATACAATTTTAAAAAAAACTGTCATTGGCTCGTAATAGGTTAAGCATTTAAAAAATCTCAGCATTTCCTAAAAGATCTCTTCGGAGGCCCATTACTCAGAAAATATAGGCGAGCGCCAATTATTTTTTTTATTCGCTTCATATATTTGTTTTTTAGTTTAAGTTTATTTCTAAAAATGTGGAAAAATTGGAGGCATGCATGTTCTTTTGCCTACTACCTCGAAGGACATGAACCGTTCTTGCTGAATTACAACAGCAAAATTTTCAAAATTACGTGTGATCTAACTAACACGGACGGATAGACGAAAATCGCTATATCGACTTTTCTATGCAATAGAGCTCAGAATTATATACTTTATGAAGTCAGAAATCGATACTACAGAAACTACAAACGAAACGAAAAACTTATTTGTTTAAATTAATTCAAATTTCATTCAATTCTTTTTTGTTTTGAAAATAATTGATTCAAAGTTTAGTTAATGCATAAGGAATTAAAATCAAAAAAGGATTATTCACTTACAGCTTCATTTAGAAGAAGGAAATCCTATTTGAAGTTTCTAATAAAAAATATTTCTTATTTTGTTTTTATTTTTGACCAAGCAGTTACGATCTACATATGTATGTATAATCTTACATGTTAAGCTAATGATGCCTAAAGTGATCCATGTAAATAAAAACATTATTTTAATTACATACTTCCTCAAACTTTTTGTGAATTTTTTGTTCACTTTCTTATATTAAAAAAATTCTTTAAATCAAATAGTTTTATTAATTTAAATTATATTTTTTTAGTGCATGTATAATAACGAGAATTACTTTAATATATTTCTTCAACGTCCTTGTGGAATATAATCAATAGAGTTTTTTGTCAATTTAATCGGACATCTGGCCAAAAATAAACTTAATACAGGATGCAAGATTTTACATCGTATATTAAATTTTCAATGCTTTTACTCTTGATTTGTCGATGTGGTACACTGTTAAAATCACAGAAGCTTAGTAAATTGTTGAATAAAAGAGTCTCCTTGTTTCAATTTTAGGTTTATGAACTTTCGCTGACATTAAATATTGATATATTAAACAAAAGAAGTAGGCTAAGTTTTACTAAGGGAAAATTTCTTTTTCTTGTTTTGGATTGTTATGTTCAAGCTTTAATAGCATACGACCATGAGTTATATTTTTGCCAAGATTTTTTTAATTTAAACAAAAAATAAAATTATGTCTTGTTAGATAGCCAAAATACCCCCATGTGCGTCATCCTTATTTTTCAAACGAATGAAAACATTTTAATTAATTTTGTTCATGCTAATTAACATTTCTTGACCTTATACTTAATATAAACAAATACCTTCAAAAAGATTTCACTTTTTAAATAGAATAAAGGTTTAATTTATTTTTGTGTTTGGCAACTTATAAAGTGCAAGCAAGATGTTAATCATTATACCTTGGCTCTTACTTCACTTTCTCATAGTCAGAATGCAATAATTTTTTGTTGATTTATATAGCATCTAACCTACTTAAGCTGATTCAAAAATATTCCATAAGTGTTTTGTACTTATTCTATAACTCAGAATACTTTTGCGAAAAGTTGTCAAACTAATTTGTAAAGTTTTCCTTAGAGCAACGTTCATTTTTCATATTGAAAAAACCTTGAATTCAAACGGAAATATATGGAACAGTTATTTATAGTTTGCTTACATGGTTTAAGTTTTATGCTAGAAATATGCTAAAAATATTTGGAACAAGAAACAAAAAAATTGTTTTTAAACTATTAAAACAAATGAATACTTTTGTTTTAAACGGGGTATTCTGGCAATATATTTTGTTTATTATTTAAGATATTTAATGTTTTTGCGAATTTAATTAAGAAGAGCTACTTATCGTAAATGAAAATTATAAAAGTATTGTATTTTCAAGGACCAATAATGAAGTTATATTCGCTATTATTACAGATTACTTTATGGAAATAAAAGAAAGTAAGAATCAATTTTTTTCTGTTTTTTAAATATCTTTAATATTGTTTTTACTTTTAGGAGATATTTTCTCACTTTAAATTCGAATATACATATAATTACTTGATATATTGTGTGCTAAGATTTTGCACAAAATAGACTATGAAAAGCCAAAACAAGACAAAATATGTCTTATTAATACATACGAAAGATTTGGGTATTTGTTTCCTTTCTATCATGCTCTTACAAGTTCAACACAGAAAAAATAAATAAATTTATTGTTTGCAAATCGGCTGTATTGACTTAATGAATGCATTAAAAATGAATTAGAATTTTATTTTTTCATATTTACATTTATTTAATTAATTACAGAAAATTTTTATAATATAAATATCATACTATTTTAATCAGCCTTATAACTATGTCTTCTCTTGTATCTCGATTTCTTGTTTTTCATCTATATCCAATTAATTTGGAATTATCGAATATTTTAACAGGCGTTAATAAGCAAAACTGATGTTCATATAAAATATACTCTTTAACTAACCAACTAACTCAGAAAAAGAAAATAAAAGTAAGTTAATTTAGTCGTTGTTATCGTGCTTCACGCGACGAACTTACACAAGGAATTTTTATTCGTCGTATTGGACGAAATTCGCCGTTCGTCCTAGTTGTGCTCTCAGCATAAGTTTGATTCTAAGTTTTTTTGAGAACAAACGTTCTGATTCTAATAAATAATATTTGAATATCAGTACTAATGTGCTAAATTGAATCGGTTGCATCTCCCAATAAGCAGTTTAGATTTTGGTCAAGAAAAAATTCGGTCTGAAAAACTTTTTTAACAGTAGCAATAACTGCCAGCCCCACGATGTCGCAAATTCTTAAAAATTGTTTTTGTTTTGAATGTAATTATGCGAACGAACGATTGATTGCGATATCGTGGGACTGGTAGTTAATGTCATTTGTTATTTCTTGAAATTTTTTTCACGCCAACCGATTACAATTTTCATCTCTATTTTGGCAGAATGATTACCAAAAGCAAACTTTATAAAAAATAATAAAATAAGAAATGGAAATACTTACTCGGTTGGATTTAAAAAAATCCCTTTAATCAATTTAGCTTGCGATACAATTAAAAAAAAATTAATAATAAATATTTTATCAAAATATCAGGAAATATTTATGATTAACGAAATCAGGCATCATAACCTTGGGTTTAATGCACGTAACGTCCCCTATGTAGCCGGCTCCTTTTTAAGTAAAATTTTGGACTGTTAAACATTTTAAGAAAAACCTTGAAATAAAAAAACTCAGCAAGAGTCGTTCCAGCAGATTGTCGGTTCTTCTTAACTGCAACGTAAGTTTAAAATTTAGATTTAACCCCACTGAACAAGCCGAAAGTTTCTTTCCATACAGCTACCTAGTGCTGCAGTGCCATTCATTTTCCTCAAAAGCAGCTTACATTCTTTTACCAGACTTTAATATGTTAATACGTGTTGTTTATCTATGTTATTTACCACATACAAATATGTGGATTCTAATTTTTTATCAGATGCATAAAAAGAACACCTTCAGCATGGATGGACCTTCAACTTTAAAGGCACATGCATTGGAAATTTATTACAATGATCAGGGCAGGTCTTTCATTGTGCACACGCATAAAAACAAGGTTAAGATATTTTTTTCAAAATTGGTCATTACGCACATAGTTGTTTAAAAAGAAAGTTATTAATAAAATTCAAACCATAACCTAATTACTATTATTTACTAAAAAATAGTACGGTATTTATAACCGCAACATATTGCATTTGGTCTGCTTTTTTGTCGAAGTCGGGTCATGTAGGACAAACTACAATTTTGCATGAGGTCGGGCTTAATTAATATTTCTATTAAACCTGGGCGAACAGTTGCTATAGTCGCTTATTTCGAGTTCAGCAGCATCCCCGCAGTGGTAATGTTTGGTAGGTGTGGCCAGTTGAAATCTTTTAACCTGTTGCGGTTTTAATGGATTATAAGATGAATGTCGACACCGCTGCGGGAGGTTTTATTATAGATACTAGATTGAGAAGCCTGTAGGCTTCCGGATGAATGCAGTGTGTTTGAGGCGGAAATGCTGGTGATTCTTAAAGCAGTCAAAGGGGAGGAGATCACTTTGATGGCAAGAAGGGACAGAGTATTAAACAAGACTAGGTGCGAGTGCAAAAAAGCCCTTGCCCATATTACAATGACTAGAGAGAAGAAACTGCCAACGCACGGTACTGGCGTACAGGCTTGGATGGGCAGGCTAAACCAGGGTTTCTTAATTTAGGAATCTAAAAGAAATCACAATGAACCCTTTTGTCTCCGACTTTGACTGATTTTCGTTAAGTGCAAGGAGTTACTTCTTAATTTTTAATTAAACTAAAATTTGCAAATTGTAAAAATGTTTAGTAAAAAATTCTTATGCAAAAAAATCTGGAGAAAGGTTAACAAAAACATGCTTAAAACAGTTTAATTATTTTTAATCGCATTATGACAATTTTCGAATAGCGTCTTCTATGGTATTCAATTTAATGCACAGAATACAGTGCTGTGTGCTTTCGCACAGGCGTACAGCTGAATCTTATTATCTCTAATTGTGTATAACTTAAGGAATCAAAGGCATCAATTTTCTTAGCACGAAGATTCAATACGATGTTCGGTGCAACATGAGTATTTTTCAAGTCTTAAGAGAAGTATTCAAGTGCCTAACTTTTATGAAATGGTGTACCAAATACTTCACTCCATCTGATTTGCTTGTTCTTAATGTCAGGTTTATCAGCCTGATAATTGAATGTTTCAAAGACTATTTTGAAGTTACTCCACTGGATACGGCAAGACCGTAGAAGGTCATCGGTGACAGTAGGGTATCCAGCTCTATTGACTCACTGGAGCATCGACGCATGTGCAGCGTGTTTCACTGTTTTATCGTTACAACAATCAGAAAACTTTATCCTTAAAACCGTAATTTTCTACGCGTACATGTTCTTCATCCAGAGCGCATTCTGCTGTGTTTGATTGGCCAGTATATCTTACTGCGCATTATAGAAAAAATTCGCCTTGCCTTTCACTTTCATCAGTATGTCAAGATTCAAATAAAACAAGCACTCCTCCTTCTATCCACAATCCTGCTTCCTAATTTTCTAGTTCTGGCACAATGCGTTGTATAAGCATTGGTCATTTATTTTAGGCCACCGATTACGGAATCTACATTTAAATTTCAACATAAATCAAAAATAATTCTAGTTTTTCAACTAAATTATATTTTATGCAAATGAATTTGATATATCTACTTTTTTATAATTAAATTGTTATAAAATTTCAATCTAACTGAATTTAATTTAAGTTACAGATCCTAATCTACTTATAAAAAACTCAAATGAAATTATAAAAACTAAACTGACTACATTCATATAATAATAAATTAAATAAAATTTATAGTTTAAATGTTTTTTATGAGTAATTATTTTTGTAAAGTTCATGAAATATTGCTTAATAAAACCATTAATAAATTAAACAACTAAGACAACAATATGAATAAATTTTTAATAAATTATATTATTTAGTATTTATTAGTTAAGAGATAAACAGGTTGTTACAAATTATATTTGTATATAATTATTATATTAAATTCATATATGAACATACCGCTCATCGCTGTTACAATAGCCTCAAATATTATTGGAATTGAAATTTTTTGCCCTAATTGCTCTAAATTGAAAAAAAAAAAATTCCTTCACGAATACTTATGTAGAAATATAAGATCCTACTCAATATAAAATTTAAGATATCGCATTTAATATATTGAATCGTTTGTAATAATACGTGGTAGGAAAAATTGAATAAACATTTGCAAAAATGGTGGTTACACTTTTTTGATCAAATACGGGGGCTGCTATAAATATTTCTGGCCTAGCAACATTTCCAGTGACGTTTTGACGTACGACCATTATTTGTGTTGTTTACAGTGACTTGAAAAAATTAATATAGAAAAAAATGGAATTAACTCGTGAAATTTTTCGTGCCATCATTTTTCACAATTTTCGACGTGAATTATCACGACAAGAGTGCATTGATGAACTTAAATCTTTGTATGGCGATGAAGTACCATCCTATAGCACTGTGAAAAATTGGTATAATGAATTTAATCGTGGCCGAAGCTCGCTCAAAGACGAATTCCGTGAAGGTCGTCCAAAAACGGATGTTGTGCCAGAGAACATTGATGGCGTGCGTGAACTCATAATGCAAGATCGACATGCGACATACCGAGAGATAGAGACATCCTTGGACATTTCTTCCACCAGCATACATTCGATACTGCATGAACACCTGCCCGTAAAAAAGGTTTGTTCTCGTTGGATCCCGCACAATTTGAAAGTCGCTCAAAAAAAGGCTTGTGTCGATTGGTGCAAAGAAATGTTGCAAAAATACGATTGCGGTGCTTCAAAAGACGTTTATAAGATCCTCACAGGTGACGAATCATGGATCTATGCGTATGAGCCCGAAACGAAACAACAGTCGACCGTGTGGGTCTTCAAAGACGAGCAAAATCCAACGAAAGTTGTTCGTGGAAGAAGCACTTCGAAGCAAATGGTCGCCTGTTTCTTCGGCAAAACTGGTCATGTGGCAACTGTTCCGCTTGAGCAACGTAGGACGGTCACTTCTGAGTGGTACACTACAATTTGTTTGCCTGAAGTCATCGAAGAAATTCGAAAAACCAACAAGAGAAGACGAATCATTGTTCACCATGACAATACGTGCTCTCACAAATCGGCTCAAACCAGAGCGTTTTTGACCGGCCAAAACGTCGAATTAATGTGTAATCCACTATACAGCCCTGTCTTGGCACCTAATGACTTCTTCTTGTTTCGGAACATTAAGAAAAAAATGCGTGGTCAACGATTTTCGTCGCCAGAAGAAGCTGTTGAAGTGTTCAAAAATCATGTTTTAGAGGTGTCTCAATCGGAGTGGAAAAAGTGCTTTGACAACTGGTTTGAGCGCATGTAAAAGTGTATAAATCATGCTGGAGAATACTTTGAAAAACAATAAAACCATTTTTGATTATATATATTCGCATTTTCACTATTAGGCCAGCAAAATATAGAGCAGCCCTCGTATTTAAATAATTTGACCGCCCTTTAGTATTTCTCGCAAAGTTATTATTATTTGAATGGTTTATACAGAAGAATTTTAAATTTACATGCATAAAAAATAAGTATTTGCAGCTTAAATCCATTTATAGATATAACATGGCAAGTCTGTTAAAAAGTACGGTAAACATTTTAGAAAAGTTTATTTTATGTAATATAGTCTGTTATGTAGCTGTCAAGAAGAAAATATTCTCTACGGAAAAAGCTAGTATTTTCGCCAAGCATTGATTACATAAAGTTCCTTTAACGTTTTTTTTTTTTTCAGTTTCAGTATGATTAAGTTCAAATTAAATTTAAACAAATACTACTTCAAATTTAACAATCCATTTCTAGGTAAAATTTTCTTGCTTCCAACGAAATACATGGCATTTTAAATATAAGTAATAAAAAAAATAAAAATTTTAGCGGAAAAAAGTATAAATCTCTTTAAACTATTATTTCTTTTATAACTAATATATATATTTTTACTGCATCGTTACAACATTTGCGGAATACCAAAAATTGACGATTTATGAGAAATAGCCAATCTGACCAATTTCTATTTTCTTCATCATAGTTAAATTATTACTTTTGATAAACTATTATTACTTTTGATAAAAATTAATTTTTTTGTAATTTATATTAAGAAATAAAAATCTAAAACAGATACGACGTTTTCTGGTGCTTTAACCCTAGAAAGATAACGTTATTTTTTCATGTGGTAAAGTTAACGTTACGTCTAAAAGACGTATGGTTTCTAACATCCTTTTAAAGACTTTAAAAAGATAAAAATTGGCATAGTAGTTGTTGGGATCAATTATTTATTGAATTTTCTGTTTGGTACAAGGATCTCCGAAATAACTCTTTCGATTACAAAATAAAGAAAACAAGGCTATAATATATTTTGTAGTGTATAGAAAGCCCCTACAATTTGACCCAGGCAACACCTGGTAAAATAAACTTGTAGACTTATAATGTTAATAGTAAAATAATCTATAAATGTTCTTATATTTAGGAAAAATTATAAATACATTTGTTTTTTAATAATTTCGAGTGCCTGCGCATAAAAAAAAAATAATTTATCGTTGTATATTTGTGATATTTTATTTTTCATATTCTTGTAAGTGTATAAAAGAGCCGAAAAATAAAATCATTCTTTAGTATTGTTGTTTTTTTGCTTAAACTTTGATTTTAGTCTTTACATTATTGTTTGGACAAAAATCTTTATTTTATTTAAAATATTTGTGAGAAGTTTTCTGAAAAGGTAAGTAAGCAGTAGCGAAATGGCCATCGAGACCTGCTTCCACCCTCAATAATCAACATCGTTAATTTATTAATTTAATCGGGATAAAAAATTGGACGATACTTTTTTTTAAATTATTTGCTTCTATGTAAACTTCAACCGTCTTTCTACAACTGTTTAAAAGTTGTTCATAAGTTAAATGAACTGTTTGGGCACTTTTTAATTCATAATTTTGAGTGTCATTATTCATTCTTGTTATTATAACGATCATAGCAATGGACATTCTGTCCAAATTTAAATCTTTAAGCATTTTCTTTAAAATAATAAAAAAAATCTCAAAATCGGTTCACAAAAGAGGCAACATTCAGGCGAATTGATAACCACCTATTTTTTCGTCTGTTAAAAAAAAAATCAGCAGCATAAAAACTACATGCTTATTTTAATGACACTCTTAATTGCATGATAAGTTCAAACAATGCTCTGTCCTTTATGGTTCCTATACTCACATACGCATTTTTTTAAATAAGAAAATAAATTGCCAAAATCTGCTTGATTACTGTGAAATTCAACGCTTTAAAACCATTAATGTATTTGGTGTAAGTAGCCGTGAAATTAATATTTAAAATAAATATTTGACACTAAAGCCTAGATACTGAGAGAAAATTTTTGTTATTGCTATCTAACTACGAAACAGTAGTCTGAACAAGATTCAAAATATAAGCCATGCATATAATTTTAATAATGAATAGTTTATTCTTAAGAAAAGTTATGCCAAAAAATTTTTAAATAAATATGTAAAAATCTATACATATAATAAAACAGTATCGGGGTCATTCCTATACATGAAATATTTTTTTTTTTAACTTTGATGGTGGTGTAGAAAGTAATCGATATGGAATACAAAACGCCTATTTTTGGAATTTTTGTCTGTCTGTCCGTCTGCCTATCTGCGTTTGCATCGTTAAATCTGCTTAATGGATTTGTGTACAATTTTGTATGGAGGTCACTTAGATAATTTGTCATTTCGTAGAGAAACAATATTTTACCGATATAATGGTCCTAGACGGTTGTTATTATATTTGATTTTTTTAAATGGAAAATGTTAAACACTTTTCACAAATGCCCAAAAAAAAAACATTATTTTAAATTATAATTATAGAAAAATTTTAGAAAAGTCGTGCGCCTTGCTAGTAAATAATAAATTTTTTTATTATTAAAGTGATTTTAATTTTTAAAAATAATTTTTATTACAGCATGTTAATTTCTGTTTTGAATCTAAATTCAAATAATTAATATTAAAGTTTATAATTAGTTTTAAGGTTACGTTTATACGCAATCACACAAATACATTCCAATTATACACAAAAGTGTAAACACTGCTATAAATTGAACGAACAAATATGAAATAAATTTTATCTAAGTGCTTAAATTCAAGGCCGCGGGATTCAAATTAAAAAATGAGAACTTTTTTAACGACTAATTAGCCAAGCAAATAAAAACAATATTTGCTATAAATGTCACTGATAATATTTTCTATGTAAAGGGTTTTTCTATTAGAGCGGTTGAGTAAAGTGAAATAAAAACGCCGTATGTGAAATAAACATAAATTATTCTTAGTTCACATGGTAAAATTTTATCCAAAAAATTATCTTTCCTTTGTAAATCGTAGTTCGGTGCAGTCATTTTACTTTTTTCAAAACGACATTGCCCAGGCCATTATCCACAATAGGGTTTGCTGCATATTCCTGGTAGCCATTAAAATCCATATTAATATAGACTTGATTTGGGTTAGAATCAATCATCTATACAGCGAATCCAGACAATGGTCGTTTCTGACTCTTGTACAAATAATTGATTGCTTATATCCTGTGATTGAACTTTGTTTAAATTTTTCCTGTAAGGTTATTTCAAGTAGCAATTACAAGCTGCAAACCTCTTAAGTCATTGTCGACAAGTGACGTAGTAGAACCTTATAAACTTGATATTGTTAACCCACCGATTATAAAAAATTTAAATTTTGTATGGCATTAACTGAATTTATTTAAGCGTAAATGTTAGATGTATGATACGAATACTTATTTCAAATAATATTATGTTGAGGATTTTATACATAATTACAGGTTTTTTATAATATCGTACATGACCCATTTAACACCATCTGGCTCCTAATGGAAAACCCTTTGCAACATGAAAATTATTGGGAAAAATATGAACGTATTTTTAAAAGCATGAAAAAACACAATGAAACATTAAAGATGATACTTAAGAGTATTGAAAATTTATTTCTACGAAGACTTTTTTGCTAAATGCATCGTACCACAAATTAGTCACAAGAGATTTAACACTTCGCATAAAAAGTAAAACGTAGATACGTTGCACGTACATTTGGCACTTGCGCAAAATATTAAAAATATAACAATTTTTGTTTGTACGATTTTTTTTTTTTTGGTGCAAAATAATTACCAAATATTTAACATTGGTTAAAATAAAATATCGAAATTTAAGGACGACAATATTAGGTATATTAGTGCATGATAGCGGTAAACCAAAAAATATATAAAATAATATTATAACTCATAACACTTTTTTTTAACTTCAACAAGATAAAAATCCACATCAGGTTAGTAATTTGTGTGTTTATTTATCCTTTATGAAACAGCAACTATTGATAACAAAAAGCTTAATTGCGCCTTAAGTGATTGTACTTCGATTTGTCATTAAACTTACAATTTTTAATTTTTTAATTTGGTGCTATTTAGCAAAAAAGGAAACTAGATTATGCCCAGAATAATAGAGGGAGAAGTGTATTATAAGTGCTAAAAATATTTTTGTAATAAATATGCTAATTTAAAATAAAAACGGGTATTTACGTCAATGGTTAGAATCTCTCAAATTAATAGATGGTAGCAATGATTTGATTTTGATTGAAATAAATTCGTTAAGGAATCTTAATGCACACGTTATATATAGTTGATATACAGTGCAATCTCTCATACCTTCCTTGGTAAATAGTATAAGGACAGCTCGCTAAACATTTAGTAAAAACTAACCAGGAATTTTTGTTTCCATTTTTGTTTTTTCACCAAAAATAATGAAACTTTGCACGTTATAATTATCAACTAAAGTCGTTTTCAAGGCTTTTAAGAACGTAACTAAAGTTTTATTTTTAAAATTTTTGTTTAAAAATTTGATTTTTAAATTATGTGATTAGTCCATCAAAACCTCATATCTTTAGAGTTGCGAACCTCCAAATTTTCTATATGAAACTACAAAATTCTAATAAACTACTAGTGTCCTTGCCAAATTAAATTGAAAAATTGTTAGCTCAGTAGAATTAAGTTAAATGTTATTAAAGTTTTTAATATTGATTTTGGTAATATTTTCACTTTGTTAAACAAAATTCGCCCCTTTTTTTTGACAAAAATATTTTGTAAGATAGACATAACTATGTATTAAATCCGGGATACTTGCAAAAACTAGATTTAAGGCTCAAGCCAAAAGTGTACTAGTGGTTCATAACGGGGTAAAATTTATTTGTGATATGTATGGAGCTTGATAGGAATTTTGATAGGATCTTCTCTGATACCAATACTGTCCTATTCTTAAACAAAGTGTTTAAGATATATAAAAATATTTATAAACACTTTATCGATACGTAAGTTCGAAAATATAGGCTAGCAACGATTTTACCAGTTTATGTTTTCTTTTTAAAATTACCTTTTCTACTCCAGGATAAACTTTATTTACCAAAAAATAGGAAAATGGCTACAATAAAAAACTTATATTTATTAAAGGTTTATAAGAGATTTATTAGGCTATTTACCGTTCACGGATACTCTTTTGTCGACTTTTGCTTATTATTGGCTTATAAACTCTGAAAGTACATTTATGAATTAGACAGATGAAATATAAAATTTTCATTTTTACTTTCTAAAATTTATCTAAGTCGCATACGATTAAAAACAGTTTGCTTTGTTGCCCAAAAAATAAAAAATAAACCAAATTTTTTCCTGCTGCCAAAAGCAATAAACATTGCAGCAAATGTGTTAACAGAGCAAATTTTCGGTATAGCTATTTGTACTACAAAATGTGTAGGCTAGGCGTATGACTAACGAATAATGTAGGAACTATTATTTATTATTACCCATACAACTAGCTGTAAAATTTCACATGTCAAATAGTATGATGTATTATTATTTTATTTATGTATTTATCAATTTATTTCAAATCACTTGAGAAGTGAATTAGGACCTCAATACTCCTTATTGGTTTTATATTGATGAAAAACTACCTGTGTCTTTACCATTTTTTGACCATTATAAAGTGAATTTTATATTATAATTTGTAAGTGTATCAACAAATTAATGTAAAATTTTGATGCAACAAAAAAAAAAAAGAAAATCTTTTGACTAATATGAAAGACTTATTAATGTTGAAATTTAAATCTAAAATTTTTAATATAATTTTTAGAAATATTTTGAAAGAATGATTGAATTTCTTTCACTTAAACCAATTTGGTGTCCTTTATTTACGTACGATATCTTATTTTTATTTGATATTTAAAACAAAAAACATCAGTCCTTGCATATTTCTTAACAAAGTTTTTTACTGTCTCGCTATTAAATAAACTTCCTTAAATTATTAAATCTTTTTTTCTGTTTGCATCTCAAATATATAAAAATTCTGTTCTTTAAGTTTTGTTGGCTTAACCTCTAGATTTTCATCATTAAAGCAAATGAATCAAATTTATTGCAGTTTTGTAAGTTATCTCTACTGTTGTTATTGTTTACTGCAAATTTATAAAACTATATTGATTTTTTTCCAGCAGCGAAAATGATTTATTTTATTATTCTACTGGCATTACTGTTATAAGTAAAGTAAACTATTTGTTTATTTTTTCAACATTTATTTAAATAGTTCTTTTTGATAAGATCAATGAACATAATTGAGGTTACCAAAAACACACAAAGCTCTCGTTATAGCATTTTTGCACAGTAAAAAAATATCTTACCAAACTTTTTTTAACTATTTTTTTTTTAATTTTTCTAAAGGAATTTTAACTTTTCATTTAAATAAGCAATAAAACCCTGAAAACCAATCTGTTGTGGAATATTAATCTGTTTGTGCTTATCTACGAAAAAAGTATATATGGTTGTATGCTAGTTTGCCAAAATTTTGGTAAAACTAATGTAGCCAGACTACGATTATGCGAAACGTAATTATACATATAAGCAAAACTCAAGTATAATATAAAGTGTAAAATAAAAAGTGGTTTAAGCACGAACTTGTTAAATGTAAGTGTTAAGTGCATAATAATTGTGCAAATTATCGGAATTGTTTTATATCTAAAAAAATGTGTAAATCAAAGAAATTTGAAAAATAGCCAAACAAAAGTAACCAAGTCAAAATAACCCCTGGAGTCTACTCTTTCAATCAAGTATTTTGTATAAAACCATATACTATTTAGTTTATGATTCAGTCAGAGGCTATTGTAGTACCTCTTTTTTAGCTTTTTACCTTACACTTTTCTAAACCGAAAATTTACTTTAATCAAGATTTTTATATTATTTTTTACAATTACTGGTAGTTGTTTGCAAAAATCTAATATTTTTATATTCACAATTTTGTAAAAATAAAAGCGTTTTTTTAATAAACGTAAACGAAATGCAAAAACAAACATAAAAAGTACTCTTTGGGCTACAAATAATGAAAAAGATGAGGGAATAAGATAAATATTAAGTTATAAAAAATACATTGTTGATACAGAATTTCACGTAAAGAAAGAAATTTTATAATAAGAATAAAGATAATAACAACAACAGTTAAAATACGTGATTTCAATTATTTGATCTAAGTTCATTATAATTTTTTATAATGTTTTTCTTTGACCTTTTTAATTATTATATCTTACTTAATTTTTAGCATAGGTCTTTTATTTATTATATATATTTTCAATATTTCGCTATTCCATTGTGTAGCATCTTCAGGAAAACAAATATTTGTTCATATTCATTATAATTTTTACAAAATTTTGCAGAACTTTTTTCTAAAAAAATCTGACATATTAAAATGCATCAAAATCCATCATCCGCATTTTTAATATATATTTACCTTAGTTTATGTACATTGTATTTAACCAGCTAATTTTTGTAAGTAAGAAAAAATACGAGAAATCTTCTTAATCAATAAATATTTGTTTGCTTAGACGAATTCCACACACAACCCAAAACATCTTTCGTTGTACTATTAATAAATCCTTTAAAAATTAGTAGGTAAAATAGATGATGTAAGGTGTCCTGATTATGTATCTCGACATCGACATCCTGTGCAATATTCAAGCGTTTGTCTCTAACGGACCAATAGATAGGCGCAGATAAGTCAATATACGTCACCTTAAGGGACACCCTTTAATTTTTACATTTATTTTATATTACCTTTGGCTGTTGGAGGTTATAGTGATAAACAATTTTTTTTAATTTTAAAGAAGTTCCCTTTACGGTTCATAATATGTATGTTGTATAGGAACACCCTTTAATTATCAATTATTATGAACTGTCAAACGGGACCAATCTAACACTTTACAAAAAAAATTAAAATCAGTTCAGAAATGACTGAGTTCTGCAGACACTAATATTTAAAAGAATCAACATGCTGTCGAATTGATTACCTTCTTCTATTTTTGAAGTCGGTTAAAAAGTCTATGTAATTATGCACAATATTCCAAATAAATAAGGAAATATTTTTGCCAAAGAAAAGCAAAAAAAAAACCTTTGTATTAAAAGAAATTATTTTTTCTTTCTGGGAATAAAATAAGGAATAAAATAATCAACCAATACTTGGCAATACTTTATTCATATCATAACTTACTTATAATATACTGACTGACCATCGAAGAACCACTTGCGTTTTTAATCGAACTACAAACTAACTTAATGTTTATAAATAATATACAAGGAATAATTGATAAATAAGTTACAATATTAAGTGTTAGCGTTTGCGTAACATATTGCTGGGAATTGTCATGATTTTCGAATCAAAGAATTTTCTTGAAAATATTTTTTTTTAACTACACGCTTCTGATACGTTGACTTCTGGGTCTAGGTTTGCCAGCAATGTATTTTTATTTCTTCCGAAAAAGATTATCCTAAGTAATCAATACTTTGCACAAATGCAGTTAATACAACTGAAAAAATAATTTTATGATATACTTTCTAAGAAATAAATGGTACTAGTCATTATGAGTAATTAAAAATATTGTTTTTATCTGTTTTTCTAATTTATTTAATTTCAATTACAAGATAAATTTTTAGTATCTAAATAAGCTTATAATAAATTTTAATGTCATTTAACACTTTAAAAACTCAACTACATTACAAGTTTGTGTGTGAACATAAAATATTTTTTTAATGTAATAAAGACATTCATAATTGTAAGTTTTTGTTTTAATATTTTACACTGCTGCGTCCATCTAGTTCATTTTCTTCTACCTGTTACGGTCTTTGATTTTTATAGCACTTTTTCGTATGGCTTTTTATTTATTTTTTGGACAAACCAAAAATCATGTATTCGGAACAAGGATTTTAATGAAAGTCTTGGTAACGGAACAAAGACAATAATAATGTCTATTGTTTTTTTATTATCAGACAAACTAAAGATTATTTAAACTTAAAATTTTTAAGGTGAAATAGAAATTAAAAAAAAAAGAAAATTTTTATACCTTTTAGATTTTTTATGAGGTAAAGGAATATATTCAAAACTTTCACAGACACTGAAATGAGGAAATGTGTGTTTTTTTTTTTTTTTTTTTTTGTTATTACTTATGTGGCTTAAATTCAAAGCATAACCATATTGTTTGTGTGTACATGCAGAAAATACAAATTAACTTATGTGTAAAAGTATTTAACTCAGTCAGATAACTAACCCTTGGAGTCATTTGAGGGTAAGGTTTATAATATACATTATTAAAATTCTGTTCATTGAAAAACGATAATAGGTAAAATATATGTAACGACGAAAATGCTGACATTTTAATCGATATTTCTTAGTAGGAAGTTTAAAAAGTCAATGTAACGTAAATCCGGATGATAATTTCAATAACAAAAAACTAAGAGATCCTTGAAAAAACCTTTTAAGTGTTTGGATATGAACAACATTGAATAAAATATAATAATTTCAAATTTTAAAAATAGATTTAGGCCATGGGAGTGATGGTTTAATGTCTTGGTGTTTATATGAATTTCAGAATATATTTGTATCAAACAACTGTATCAAACATTAATTAAAATATTTAAAGTCCACAAAATTACACCAAGTGCAAAGCGGATAAAAAATATTGCCGTAATCTAAGAGATGAAAGATAAAGTTCTTAAACAACGATTATTTTTTTTTTTTCAATAAAAGTATTAATTTTACCAAATCAATATGAATTAGCCAAAGAAATTTTTAAAAGAGATAAACAAAAGTAAAACATATATTCAAAGTAAACGCTGGAGTCTAATGCCTGTTTCTAAACACAAGGTTTTAATCCAATCAACTTGATTAGCTTTTTACCTTACACTTTTCTAAACTGAATATTTACTTTGATCAAGATATTTCTGTTATTTTTTTACTTCACTACTTAGTGCATAAGAAAAGATTTTTATCATACAATTTAGCTAGTTTTACTTACAAACCTGGTATTTTGTAACAATCTTATATTTTTATATTAACAATTTTGTAAAAATAAAAAAGTTTTTCTTATTAACGTAAACGAAATGCAAAAACAGATATAAAAAATACTCCTTGGGGTAGAAGTAATGAAAAAAATAATGGAATAAGTTAAATATTAAGTTAAAAAAAATATATTGTCGATATAGGATTTCACCTAACTTCGAAAAAATACTTTAAAAATATGTTATAATAGAAAAGGCTGTGGTACAGACGAGGTGGTGATAAATGTTGTGAACTTTTTATTTAATAATTTGCAAAAGATTTTAAAGGTCATGTGGCTTATCTTATTGATAACACAATAACGGTTAATAACTACAATCTAATATAACAAAAGGCGGGGCCTTAGAATGTTTTTCGAGATAATAATAGCAATTTATATGTACCAAGATATGGCTGGAAACAATTAAGGAAAGACCAGTTATATAGGCTTTCTTTAATATAACAATTTGGCACAGTACTTAAAAGATTGTTGTTCTATATCGTCTGCTCTGTCTAGTCTTAAATAAAAATATTTATTTTTTGTTTAACTGACCTTAAAATCTAGCGTTCTGAATGCGAGTAAGTATCTCATAACTCCTCCTATCCTCCTTGTTTATAATCCCTGTCTGTTGTCTTATATTTTTTAATAAATAGGTATTTTTTTTTCTCAACCGCAAATACATTTATGATATGCTAGTAGATATTTTCATGAGATGAGCTCATTGGCATATGAATAATAAACACTTAATTCTATTTTTCTTCTTAGATAAAAATTTAAACTTTCCTTTTTAAAATACAATTACTGTACTTAAAACAGCGTAGAGTAGTTTCTAAACGATTCACTTGAGGCATAGTCCGATATTTCATTAGCCACTGAAGATCTGTAAATAAAATTCACAGACGTAAAGCAGAGGTCGCCCACTTAAGTTGGGTACCTCCGGCATAAAATTTTTTTTATATCATATATTCAATTGCTAAAATTTTTTAATTTAATTACTCTTTCAAAATGTCTATAAAAATGTGCTTACAAGTGTAGGTTATCTTTTTAGTTTGGAGAAAATTGACTTATAATTTTTTTTTAATTTTTGCCGACCATAAATTAGTATCTTTGGCGTAGTGCACTTATTAATGATCAGCTTATCACTCTAAGACATTGGCTGTATTGTTTGCTCTCAAATTGTTTTTTAGTATTTACCTAATAGTTGGGGACTTAAGAGCCTGTTTACGTCTTAAAATCTGAGCTTTGCACTCAGAGGAATTTTCCAATAATTTATAAATTTTGTTTCAAAATTGGCTGTGTTTTGAATAGGGCTGAATGGAGAACTTTCACAATTTTGACTTTATTTTACTTTATTCGCAATTGCTGCACATCTTTTCAATAGTCTAAAGAAAGAAAAATTCTAGTACTAATATAAATTTAATTTGCAAAAGCAAAAAAGAATGCCACCATTTCGGGAAAGATTTCTAAAAAAAAAGTTTTTTTTTTAAATTTTCTCAATTAACAGACTTCTAGCTTTTGAACGAAAAGCGCTATTAGAAAAAATTTAGTTTATTCTAAATTTTATCAAATTATTTTAAGCGGTTCATGAGACACCGAGTTATGTCTAAGATAAATCGTTTTCAACTGCTATGTACCATAACGTTTATCCAAAATTTAATATAGTTACCTCACTTACATCCTTTCCTTAACGATTTTTTTCATTAGAGAGCACTGATCAATAATTACGTATATTTTATATAAACATTTTACGATTACATTATGATTGAAATATAATAAGAATTTAATACAATAAATAAAAATAATTTTAAGTATTCAACAACAAAAGTACATTTTGTAGTATTTCGAGGTACCTCATATTTATTCTCAATGAAATTTTAAATTTTTATTTCATACTTTGAATATTTTTTTTTCGTGTATTGAATACAACGTAAGAATGCTTTTTACAATATGTAACCCATTGTTCTTTTGAGAACATTTTTTTATTTTAATTAAAAACATTTTCCATATGTTTTCTTTATTGCTGCTTTTATTTATTTCTTTTGTCTTAATTCCATAAAAAAAGTTTTTTTCCTTTTATTGTAGTTGAAGGAAAATAACTTTAGTTTTTTCTTTTTGTATATTTATATCAACAATTTTCTACTTTTATTCTTGTAACAATAACAATAATATCTGTGAGCAAACTTCATAGGCCTTTCATAACTCACTTACAAACGACTTAGTATGTTAAATTTCGTGTTCTTTAAAGCATTTAAAATAATTAAAAAAAAATTTATAACATTTAAAAATTGCTTGATAGTTGACGAAGTTAACAGATCTTTGATGGTTGTGAGTAGTGGCGAAAGAAATAAGTACTCATGATGAATTCATCATAAAACACCACATTACCAGCTGACTTTGTTTGAAATAAAGGCTTCTCATTTTTTTTGTTTTTTTTTTCACTTAAATTGATAGTTTAAATAGATGCTAGTTAAAGTTTACATAACCTTAACTAAACAGAAATGGAGAATTGTGTAAATTGATGTGTTAAAATAGTTTTCCCATCTCATTTAATATTATAACAGAGTTTCCAAAATAATGTTTTTTTATAAAAAAGTAGAATTTGAACTATAAATTTTAGTGGATATTATAATTTTATTTAAATATATAGTAGAATAATTTCATTGATAGTTTATATAAATTCTCGGAAATAAGAGTTTCTCAGAAATAAAAATATAAAATTTATACACAATCAGCTAAAAAAATAAGGCTGCTGTGGTCAAGGTGGTAAGCACATTGACTACAAATCTGGTTGGCCAGGGTTCAACCCAAAAATTATGGGTACTTTCTTTGCTTCTCTAGCACTTATTCTCTATAATGCCTTTTAAACAAGCTCGTTCATTTTAGTTAAGTTATAACTTTTGAACTCATGAGCGTTCAAGAAAAAAAATTAAAAAACACAAAAACTAATGAAAAGACGTATCCTAATATTGAATTTTCACTGTTTTTAAGCATTCATTCAAATGCCACGCTGTTTTGCTAATGATATGCTAATGCTAAAATACATTTCCCCTAAATTAACCCAGTTCATTTTACGCAGAACCCATGGATTACCTCTGTCTTTTGTATGTCTTTTTTTTGCTGAGCATATTTTTTTTTACCGTTTGCTATAAAACTATTATTTTCAAAGTTTTCATTATGTTCTTTATTTAAAATACAAGCATCCCTGATTGTAGCTATTATAATTAAAGAAATTGCTTTTTGTCTTTCTGTCGACTCTAAGTCCTTGTTCTGATGCTTATGAGGAATTCAGAACAGTTGTTACTGTTTTATTTTCTAATTTGTAATTGCCAATTTTAGTTAATGATTCCTGACTTTTTCTAATAACTACGTAACATATAATTGTTAAAATATTATGTCTTGCTATTTATGTTCAATTTATAGTACATGTCATCCTAAGTCTAATAGCTACTTAAGCTTTTCCTTGACAAATGTCATCCTTCTTAATTTTTATTCTAATCAGAAAACAAATTTTTTTTTAGTTTTTCTTTGATAATTCTAAAAACTATGCTATTATGGCTCTGCTTGTTCGCTTATACGGTTATATCTGTACGAAAGAATTTTTCCTTTAACAGTTAACCTAGAAGGAGTTTCCACTTTCATAACCCTTCCCTTCCCTAATGCCTTATCGGACAACTAAAATTATTTAACTTTCTGTCGCTAGTCTGAGTTTTCGATCTTTTAAGTTTTATCATGAGAAGCATATAGTCCTATTCCGCGTCTCTAACGGAATTCCATAGTGCAGATTGCATGAGCTTATATTTTTATATCTTCCAGTCCACATCATTGAACTAACCTGAAAAATGTACGATTTGTGATTCCTTTTATCTTTCTCAAGTTTACAAATATTAGCATTAATTACGTCTAGAAAGGAAACATAAGTGCAACACAGAACCCTTGTATTGGCATAGTTTTTGGCAATATTTTTTAACTAATTCATTTTATTCCTGACCGGGACTACTTGTCTTCCAACGACACACTTGATTACATACAATTGAGTTATGGAGTTATGTAAATTACTTGGTAAATGTAATTTTGTACAATAATTTTACGTAACTTTTGAAACTTATTTTTTTGTTATAAAAACCAACTTTAGTAAATGGCAGTCGCAAGCACAACAATATATTTTAGTTGCCTGTTGCGATTCAGATATAAAAAAATAAAGTTCTTTTTCTTTTAAAACATACATTTTAATGTTGTTTTAAAAATTTAACAATAATAAAGGAATAATAAGAAATAAAGCAAACAACTTTTCAAAAGCCTGTGAATGTATGAATGCGTAAGCAACTACGTTTATGTGTGCAGATATTCCTTTTTATTTTATTATTTCGTTTATTATATTTAATAAAGCAAATTTAAACTTTTAAATTAAATATCTTAATAGTTTTTTTTAAGCTCGAAATATTGTTAACCCATATCGTCCCAGAGATTTAAAAAAAAAATTTTTTAATCTTCGTTTTTAGAAGGTAATTGGGACCAAAAAAAATGAATCTAAAGTCTATATTTTATTTCAGGTTTTTTGTTTTTAAGAAAAATAGTGTTAGATTAATCTAACACTGGGTACTATTTAGCATATAAGTCCTATAATTCTTATACTTTATAAATAAAAAAATTATTTTTTGATAAACTCAAACTAATTTATTTAATTCATTTAAACCAAAAATAAAATCATATTAAGTTTTTTAATACGTTTTATTCAAAATTAAAGAAGACCGTTATATTTACTAAAAAATATAATATTTTTCTTCGTGATATGACTGAAAATGTGCATATAGCGCGACCTTGCACTTTTTGAATAAATATAAGTTTGGGTTATGGCAGTGCTCCACGGCCGAAGGCCGTCTATACAGAAAATTTTTATTAAGCGAAGCCGTTGTTGTTTCAAGTGTAGACATTATGACATTTTCATAAATGACACTATGTTTATACTGAAAACGACTTAATGTCAATAAATAATAAACTATTTTTTTAAATTTCTTATCAAACCTTTTATACTTAACGCCACTTTAAAGGAAATGAGAAAACAGTCTTTTAATACTACATACATGACAAACACAATACAAATACCATTCCAAGCAGCAAACATAAGGAACATTCTTCTTCAGGTCCCTACACGTGCAACAAAAAACGTAATTTTTTCTAACAATTTTTTATTCATTCATATTAAAATGTTATACAATTTTTCGTTCAAACATTATTATCATTAGAAGCATAGAATGACATACACATTCAATTTAGTTCATTTAATAAAACAAAAATATAAATCGTTTGAAAATTCAAATTTAACAATTAAAATAGACATGAACACTGAATTTTAAATAGTGTCATTAGTATGACACATCACTGAACGATAAAGAAATTATTTGCCATCACAAAATAGTTGTGCATTGTTAAATTGCACATTTTCCTTTTAACCGTTTTAAAATTTTATTGTTATTAATTTCGAAAATAGTACAGAGTTATAAAATAGCCATGGTGACGCTGTTGTTAAAATACAACATTTATAGTCAATGGTGTATAAATTTATACAATTTTGTTACATATAAAAATATCGCATAAATTGACTTTGTAATGGCAAAAAAGGGTGTAAATAAATTAGATTGTGTAAACTAGAGTAACGACAGTATGTCGATTAAATATTTTAGATTGCTGAAGCAATTTTATATCACATCTTTTCATTGCTCCTTAAATCCAAAACCGTTAAGACGAATATTTACTAATTTTAAGCCGACTTTATAAGAAATTTCTTTTATACTCAGTGCTGCCTGAGTAAACTTTAGGGATTTTTGGCCTCCAAACGCAGCAGAGTTAAATTTAGAAGTCGAAGAGAAATTTCGAAGATTAAATATAAAAGACGACAGGCACAGCTTCACCTATCTGGTCGAATCTGTTGGGCTTGCAACAGTTGTAATACATAAGCCCTTGTAAATTATAAATCTTTAATAATTGTAAAGATCCTGTTTAATATTCACCTTGCGTGAATAAATAAAAAATTTTAAATGAATCATGACTTTGCATTGACGAATTCTCTGTCACAATTTTCAATTTTTACCTAACGTTTTTCTTAAAAGATTATATAGGAGATGACGCGCCCTTTAGTTCCTTCACGTGTTTTTTCCAATAGAATTCTTTATATTTATTATAAACTAATAAAAGTTTCGCTTTCGGGGACTTCAAAATATTTTAAATTGGGATAGATGCTACTCTTATAATAAAAAGTTTTCAAGGCTGCTAAAACTGTAAATTGTATAAATTTATACAATTTTGTTACATATAAAAATATCGCATAAATTGACTTTGTAATGGCAAAAAAGGGTGTAAATAAATTAGATTGTGTAAACTAGAGTAACGACAGTATGTCGATTAAATATTTTAGATTGCTGAAGCAATTTTATATCACATCTTTTCATTGCTCCTTAAATCCAAAACCGTTAAGACGAATATTTACTAATTTTAAGCCGACTTTATAAGAAATTTCTTTTATACTCAGTGCTGCCTGAGTAAACTTTAGGGATTTTTGGCCTCCAAACGCAGCAGAGTTAAATTTAGAAGTCGAAGAGAAATTTCGAAGATTAAATATAAAAGACGACAGGCACAGCTTCACCTATCTGGTCGAATCTGTTGGGCTTGCAACAGTTGTAATACATAAGCCCTTGTAAATTATAAATCTTTAATAATTGTAAAGATCCTGTTTAATATTCACCTTGCGTGAATAAATAAAAAATTTTAAATGAATCATGACTTTGCATTGACGAATTCTCTGTCACAATTTTCAATTTTTACCTAACGTTTTTCTTAAAAGATTATATAGGAGATGACGCGCCCTTTAGTTCCTTCACGTGTTTTTTCCAATAGAATTCTTTATATTTATTATAAACTAATAAAAGTTTCGCTTTCGGGGACTTCAAAATATTTTAAATTGGGATAGATGCTACTCTTATAATAAAAAGTTTTCAAGGCTGCTAAAACTGTAAATTGTAAAAAATATCATAAGCTAATAAAAAATTAATATTTTTTACTAATACTAAGAAATGATTTTCGACAAAGAGCTGCAGATTTTCTTAACTTAATGCATTCTGTGTTGTAATTTATGACATAAAAAATACAGGCAATACTGGCCTCCAAGGCGTGAATTGCTGCGAAATGTTAGTGATTTAACGAAGCTCTTCAAAAAAATTTAGATAAGTAAAACTGCACGTACTTCGTAAAAATAAATCGTTGTGTGAATTATCTGCCTCAGGCGTAACGCAAACTTCTGATTCATCTTTGAAGAAATAGAGCCCAATGAAGTAACCAGCATTGAGTTCAGTATTCCAGTTCGTTTCATCTTTGGTACATTCTATAGGGCTTTTAAAAAGACCGATTGCCTTCAACCAGAGCCATCTTTTGATCACACAAAGTTAAATAAAAGTTGTTTAGTTAAACTAGTTAAGTTTTGCTCAAATTGTGGGGATACACTAATGAAATTTGTTTATTTATTTATTTTTTATATATATTTATCTTACAAATATTTCAACATTAAAACCATATACGCACAAATGCAGATATGTCCACAAAAATTAAAAACCAAAATTGGTTTACGCATTATAGATAACATCAGTTACTAACACAATGCATCCCACATACACTAAGTAAAAATTGCATGTAGCACAAATAGTAAATATTTTCTGTTTGCTTTTCCGTTTCCGACCCCATAAAGCATATATATTCTGAGTTCTTATGCTTAGCGAAGTCGATTAAGCGATGTCCGTCTGTGTTGGGGTTAAAGTCAATTTTTTCAAGACACTAATGAGCTATAGAAAATTTAAATACGCCAATCGATCTGACATAGTTCTGAAAATTTTGCTATTTAAAATCAGCAAGATCGGTCCATGTCCTTGAAGGCCAAAAATAGCAC
Organism: Cistogaster globosa; assembly: GCA_937654795.1. Taxonomy (NCBI): domain Eukaryota; kingdom Metazoa; phylum Arthropoda; class Insecta; order Diptera; family Tachinidae; genus Cistogaster; species Cistogaster globosa. Next base: position 139,214,837 of record OW569403.1, read on the forward strand.
ACCTGCCTCTAATTTCTCCATGTTATTGAGAACGAATCTAGTTAAGTGAAGCAACTGCAATAAAAAAATATATGGAGCGGCGAAGACTTAAAAAATAAGAAAAGAATCAGGGATAAAATTTACGCTGGCTCATGTTTTCTGAATATTGGGCCTCTAAACTTTTTATTGATAGGTACGATTGTGCCCCATATTTTTAAATATATCAGGTCAATGTGACTTTTTTATTCACTAGGTTAAGACAAAACCCCTAAAAAAAAACAAACAATTTTCGAAAAGTTATCATGAATAAAAAAACTTTATTCTTATGCCGATTTGTATTTAAACTATTTAACGCGAAATCTGCAGTTTGTTACGTGTAGTTTATGCACAAATAGTGAAGGGTATAGAGGAATATAGCACTCTTACTTGCTTTGTTTTAAATTAGAAACCAAACTATGATAAAAGTTATCTAGCTAGGATTATCAATATTTAAATTATTAAATAACACACTAATAGAAATAACGTTACTAAACACGTTTGCAAAATTCCTTCGCATTTTCTAACACGTTATATTAATTAGAGGAACTGCTTCATTCACTTTATTTTTAATCTTTGTTTTCAACACATTTTCTATTGTTATATATTTCCGTTTTGAGCTTATCATGTTATTGCACTTAAACGACGTTGTTCAGTTTTGTCTACAGGGATCTTGAAACAGTTTAAATAAACACTTCATTGTTGCCTACTTATGTTACTTTTTAAATAGCGCCGCAACAAGAGGATGTATTTAGCTCTTTGTATTGCACACTGCAAGCGATACAACTGTGCAGCTATTTTAAGGTTAGATAGCTTAAGAACTCAAGTAATTATACATACATAATTTGCTTACAAATGATGTTAAGTTATGCTATAAGATGCTAGATGCTAACATCTTCGTAAGCACGATAGAATTTTTAAATAATTTCCATTAAAAAAAGAGAGAAACTGAAAAGAATATGATTTTTTTAAGAATGACGTTAGAATAAATAAATGTTTTTTAATTTGTTCATTAGATTTTTTTTCTTTTTTATTTTTAACGCTGTCATTAAAACAATTTTTTTAATAAACTCCTGAGGTTTATTATTTGGAATATTTTTTATATTAATTTACTTTAATTGTGCTTGATTCCTTTAAATATAAATATTTCATAATATTTTCATGAAATATTTATTATTTTAAACTAAAAGAATTAAATGTTTTACTGCGGGGAAAGCATATCCATGTGGTCATTACACTATTGCTCATATAACTTAAAAATGGATTCTACCCAAATTTTGTAAAGAAAACCTCAGGGTCTAATACTAAAAGCGAAATTAATTAAATGAAAAATCCATTGCATGTGGCCATTTTGGCCACAAAAAACTCAAAAATTTTTTTACAAAAACACAGTAACCATTGAGTAACTATTTTTATTTTTTCTTTGATTTTTCTACACAAGGATTGCCGTCGGAGACCATTCATATGTATTTAAAAGATTTAATAAAAAAATAAAAAATGTAAACAATTCTTACAAATACGAAACATGCACATATAAATACTTTAACAAGAAAACTTATTATTTGAAATCCTTTTTTTTACTAATTTACTTTAATTGTGCTTGATTTCTTCAAATATAAATATTTCGTTATATTCTCATAAGAAGTATTTATATTTGAAAGAATCCATCACAATGAGAGTAAATTAAATTCCCGAGGTATTGTTAGCACTAAAAAAATCGTTTAAGCTAATGTTGGCAGGCAACAGACACAGTTTCGAAAAAGAGGTTATTGATATTTAGTTACATCAATCCATATATGGTAGATGTATGTTCAAAAAAGGTGAGCTTTTTTACTTTCCTCACGTTTTTCATATTTAACCATGGCTTTTTAATGGTTAATGTTGTTTTTTATTTTTCTGTATTAAAAACCGGAATTTCAGAAAAAAAATATATAAATTACCGGGTATTTGTAATACCCATCCAACTCAAGTTGACCCTATATATTTTTTTTATATCAAAGACTAGCAGTGTCCATGACTTCGTCCGCATATTATTTCTAATTTTCTTTAAATTACAATTAAGAAAAATATGTTTTTAAATATTTGTTATAGGGTTCGGTAAATAGTGTTAAAAATGTCCCATTTACAAAACTAAAATGTACTGATAACTGTTCTAGTACCATAACCATTAGCGATAGCAAAATTGAGTGCTTTCACATTTATATCTCTAGTTTCACTACGAAATGACATATTTTTATGCAAAAAAGTATTCTATATTTGAACCAAGGTTCGAAGAGACGTCTTCACGAAATATTATTCAAAACCATCCAGCAATTTTTACGTGTTGCGAACGCGGATAGACACACAAAAATTCTAAAAATAGGTGTTTTGTATTCCATATCGATTACTACTTACACCAACACCAAAATTTAAAAAAAATATTTCATGTACAGAAATGACCCCGTTACTGTTTTATTATATGTGCATATATATTCCTATAAAAATACTATTACTATGAAAATAAGTGCAGAATTCTGTTGTTGAAGTATATATATGTTGTTACGTATTTACTCATATTTTAATATTACTTATTTTCCACCGTAATTTAATAATAAGTTAACTAAATGCTTCAGTTTATAAAATAAAATTTCTTTTACGATTTTTTTTCATTTTTGTTTTTGGTAGAACGAATTAGAATTAAAAATTAAAATTTAAGTAAATTCAATATGAGCATAAATTTCACAAATAAAAATATAAAATTAAAAGTTTTTGCGCCATATATATTGAAAAATATTTATTTTTTTAAATACATTGATACAGTTATTGTTCTTTTTACTCAGTTGATTGCTTTTTTGCCTATTTAATCAAGTTCATTTAGTTTTATAATAGTAGGTTTCAATATTAATTATTTTATTACCATTTTCTTTAGCTGGGGTTAAGTATTTGCGGCTTAAACTGATGAATAAGCTCTTCTGTGGCTTTAATTAAAATTTGTTTGAGTTGTTTTCCATAACTTTTTTTCTAGCTAACAAAATGCATAGAACTGGTTTGTTCTTAATAAAAAAATGTAAATAATTAAATTTTATTAAATATGCTATATTACTTATCTCACTGTAAGCTTTTATATTTTTATTTATTTGTTTTTATAGAAGCACAACCAAAGAGAAAATCAGGCTATGTGGTTTATAACCATCATTGCTTGAGGTGTGATATGGAGGGAGAAACCGAAATTTTTTTACCATTTACAGATTTTAATGAGCGTATTGTTTTTTAACAATAACCTTGTTTTTCAGTTATGATAACACCAGCAACATGATAGTTTCTAAATTTAGTTTTTCGACATATTTGTAGCTGATGTTTAAGTAATTTGTACAATAAACTCAATTCCGCTTAAAAATCGCACTAAAAAAATTAAAATCCACTATGAAAATTTGATCGAGAGCAACTCCCTGGTTTTTCTAAAAAAAACATTTTTTCAGACGACGCCTGTTTTTGTTAGGTTATATCAACAACTAAAACTGTCACATTTTAGTTTTTAAAAATACTAAAGAAACCCTTATTTTTAACTTTTAATAAGATATTTTATATTATCCCGATTTTATAATTAAGTTACCGACATTGGGTATTGAGAGTGAAAGCACATCTCGATGGCCATTTCGCTACCGTATATTAAGCTCTTCAGGAAACTTCTTCCACTTCAACCATTTTAAATAAATAAAAGATTTTTGTCCAAACAATAAAGTAAAGACAAAAATCAAAATTTAAACAAAAACAACAATAACCAAAAATGATTTTATTTTTCTCACTGTATACGACTGACTTTTTTTCGGCTTGTTTTCTTTAAAAATTTCTTTAATCCCAAGAATACCGGGAAATCCCTGGAATGCAATAATTTTTTCGCGTTTCCCGGGAAATGAAGTATTCCGGGAAACCCCAAGCCCTACTCATATATAATAAAAATAAATTTTTATAAACTGCTCTATTTTCATACATAACTTAAATGATCAAAGTTTGGAGAATATGATTTTTAATAGTTACATGATCTAACTCGCTAGCCCAGCCTTAACTATATTTCCTTCCGATCTTCGGGTTTCTTCTTTCTCCTTACCTTTTACGTTACGTTTGGAAATACCACATATTATGCCAAAAATAAAAACTAATGCAAATTTCAAGAACTATTAATTTTTTTAGTTGTATCATATTTAAACTGTTACAAGCTAAATTACTGCATATTTAAATTAAATCTCAATTTTTAGTATAAAATTCAGCAGCTAAAAAAAAAATAAATGTATATATGTGAGTATGTATTATAAAATTAACAATAGCAGCAATAAAAACCTAACAAGTCAAACATCAAGCTTTAATTATTTTAACAAAACACATTAATTTTGTTTAGTTTTCACATTTTGCAGTATTTTATATTTACTGAGTAACCAGTTTGTTGGCAGTAATGTCATTTCACATTGTTATTTTCATATTCGATGTGGTTTGTAACAAAAACACACCGCAAATTACTTGTACATTGAGGAGTTAAAAGAACAGCAGTACATCCTATTACAATTTGTGGTAATATTATTAAAATGCTGAAATAGTAACAAGAATATATGTATTCTATTGAAAGATATCATAGTGAGTTCAATAAAGTTAAAACTTAATAAGAACAGTTTTTGAAAATTTTAGTTTTTGAATCGTTTTTTAAACTATTTGATTTTATATTGATGTATTTGTTTTAACTTTTTTAGTTTTTTTTACCATACTTGATTTTAATTATTTTAACTTGTTCTTCTGAAAAGTTGGTGTCTTCCAAGTGACTTATAAGTTCACCAAGAGTTACATTTTGACTTTGAAAAAAAAATAAGAGAAACGAAAATTAATTAGTTTTTTTGTGCGGTTTAAAGGTTAGTAATGTAAAGTATTAAAACATACTGTGTTACGAGTAATTTGCTTAATATTGGTATATGAAACCGACATTATTTTACATTATATTGTTTTAAATACTTGAGTCCATGAATAAAAAAATATGTATGTAAATAAATACTAGCACTCACCAAATCTTATCCAGCGTAACAGTAGGCATGAATAACTCTTATCTCCAAACTAAAAACAACCTTGTGGCGGATACTTTCTTTGAGCATACAGGCGGCTTTTGATAAATAGCCTTGTGTCTTGACCGGAAACAGTGGTATTATACAAAAACGTCACTATCCACAATTGCTTGCGCTTTAAGTAAACAAAATATATTTTGGTTGAAGTATTCATCAAGCTTGTTCACTGGGCATTTTATCCTTATGTGGGTACGGTCTATTGCGCCAACTAAAAGCTTTCAGGCATTTAACCCTGTCTTGATGCTAAGTATCATAGCATACCTTTTGTAGCACTAAGTTCTATAACTCTGTATCGCCATATTTTAAAACTCTATTTAGTTCATACACTTCATTTAAAATTCTTAGCACACAGACTCAGTTCTAAAGATAAACCAACCAATCGATAGCTGCTTCAACATGACATTCAGTAGATAAAAAATATCCCACCGACCAACCGTTTTTTAGAACACAATTAATTATTTATGTAAAGCAACTAGCAGAAAGCTTCAAATGCATTATGGTTCGTTTTTAATCACCATTTGTGACTGCGATAACTGCTTAGGAATAAACTAAAGGTTGCATATAGAAAGGCCCTGATTCGTTTTTTTTTATTCACATTTTATATATACTTCGATAAATGATTCCCTAGTGCACCACTAGAAGATTAAAAAAGTCGTACCAGTTTTAAATTGCTTAGAGAATTTAATAAAACCATGCGTTAATAAACAATTTCCAACTACAAAACTATCTATCAAGTTTTTTCCTGTAAAGAAGGGCGAAAGTTAGTAAGGGTCTTGCTATATTAAGGTAGCGATATATAAAACTCATCTTAAAACTATAATTAATTTTTCATTTTACTAATAATTAATTTGAATAATCTTACCAGTTGGTTAGTTGTCGTATCTAATATTTGATACGACGACTTTCCTAGGAGTATGAAAATACACAACGATTTTTTTTAAATATTCGTTTTTTAAAATCGTAAACATTTCCTTTCTTAAACGTACAAAAGTATTTTATATGTTCCAAAAATTTCATTACATAAAACACAAGGCGAATTAATTTACAGGTGGCCTTAATAGACCAGCTGAGTTTGGTTTATGTTCGACCAAGGCGAATCAATTTACCAGGTGGCAGCGTATTCATTATTTTTTGCTGGTATACACGACAATCAAACTTCATATATAAAAAATATGTGTAAACTTTTTGTATATGGAGTTTGACAGTCGTGTATATCAAAAAAAAAAAAAAAAAAAGACAAAAAAAAAATACTGAATTCGCCTACGCTGCCACCTGGAAAATTGATCACCTTGTGTTCGACCTTGTTGTCAAAATTTTAAAATAAATTCAAAAAGAAAAAGTTTTCAAATAATTTGAGAATGTAAAAAATTTTATATATTTTATAAAATTATAAGTATATTAAGAACCAAAAAGTAAAATATAAGTAAAATATAAGCAAATCAAGCATTTCAATACTCCTTTTTTACCTTTTTAAATAGGAGGTCCTTCCATTCAACTAAAGGAATATAAACGCTTCACTGGAGCAGAAAAAAGCAAAGGCGTTTTAAATTTAAAAAGCATTTACGGTTTCGTTTTTAAGCTTTTATTATACTTAACATCCTTATTCACACATTATTATATGCATAGTTTTATCTCTTATGTAAAAACAGTATATCATCAATAAATTTCGGTTATGAGCAAGTTTTCATACACTTTTTGTAAAAGCAGCTATAACAAATGGATATATAACTTCTTCGTCGATATTTGAAAGAAGAATTTTCGGCCTATTCGAAAGAATTCTAAATAATCTTGATAAATTTTTCCGAAGTTAATGGAAGAAAGATGATTTAAAAAGTGTCAAACGTATCTCATTGTTATGTATGGTATATATACGAAAGGTATTCCAAGCTCACGCAAGAAAAGCATCTTATTATATTTTATTTTTTTGTTAATATGCTTTTACATCTTTGAATATGATCAATCTATTTAGGGCTGATATACCGACCATATTTGCGAAAACCTAAAAGGCTATCGATTCGTCTTGCTTTTTTTAAGCATAACAGGATATTGAGCTTAACTCTGTATCGATGTTTTGGGTCATGTTCATATTTTTCGACACGCATATTTGGTTGGAATATCAAGAGATGTACGCATTATAACATATGTGTGGAGAACTACAAGTAAAAGTATTTAACGGTATATTCCATATAATCCGTTTATAAATAATAAACTATTAATAAATAATTATCAATCAATTTCTATGTTCTCTATACTAAATTAAAAATCAAATAAAATTTGTTTGATTGTATAAATACAGGCATAAAACTTTTTTGTGTGGTTTTACACTCAAAAGTAAGATTAAGGTTAAATTATTTCAGAGCGGTTTCGATTCAATTTGGAAAAAAAGTAAGAAGAGTGTTCTTAAATTGAAAATAATAAAGTAAACACATTAACGACGAACGACGAATTTTTTTTTCTTCGTATTTGCGACGTAAGAAATAAAACACATATGTATATATGCAGACGTATACAATTAGGGCCTTGCACGAAATTCGTCATGGGTAACGAACTTTTGTGTAGGGTGACCGTTTTTTAATTTAATATTTTCTTTTAAGTTTTTATTATTTTTTATTTCTTTCTTTTTACTTAAAAATTTATTTTGTTTCGACACAGCACATATATAGAAATTATACTTTTAAATATATATATATATATATATATATATATATATGCTGTAGTCAAAGTGGTAAACACGTTGACTACAACCTGGTTGTTCAGGGTTCGTATCCTGCGGCAATCAAAATACAAAAAATGTTTTTTTCTGTTTAATGGTATAAATACATATTCAGAATGAACAAAAAAAAAAAACGTGCAGTCTCCTTCGTCGGTACTTTCTCATAGCAGATTCGCCGGCGAAGTAAAATAAATATCTATCTTTCTCCTTTCACCACCTGTCTTATCTCTTATCTATCCCTTTCCTAAAGAATGTAGCACGGTTACGAAAAATAACTAAATAGGTTTTAATGCCTGAAGTGCTACTTTTCTTTTTAAAAAAAAAAAAAAAAAAAAAAAAAAAAATATATATATACATATATAATATATAATTTAAAATCCCTTTTGTTATCACTTTAAATTATTAATTTCAAGGAAACTCTAGCAAGTGGCATATGTAATCAAAACATATTTTTGAATTATTTTAATGATAATTTAAATTGAGTTTTATTCGAATTCTAGTACTGTACAAAATTCATCGTATATTCCAGTTGTGTCTATACCATAACACTTTTTTTTAGTATATTCTATTAAAAAAATCTTTTATTCCTGTAGAACTTTAATTAACATAACTGCAAATAATTCCCTTATCGCGGAAAAAAGAAACATCAGGAGATTCCTATTTGTAATGGATGTCTAAAATTTGCAAATGCAAGTAGAAATGTTTACTTGAATACTAATGTTTTTTAGCTTTTTTTACAATATGCATTTTTATATTTAATTTAAAGTTTGTTTACTAAATTGAATATCGAGAAATTTTAATTCAAAATTTTTTCAATTTGCTTACTTTTTCATCATGTTTTTGTTTATTTTTTCTATAACTTAATCTCATACATTTGATCTAAAACAAAGTTTTAAAAGCTTTTCTATAAACAAGTTTGTTGTTAAACTTTAGTTTTATCATGTAAGAAAAAGTTCTTCTAATGTTGTTTCGATTTGATGATAATTCAATGAAATGCTAACTTTTATTGCTTTTGCATTAAATCAAAAATAAATTTATTGCATAGGTAAAGAAAAGCTATTGCAAAGTCTCTCGAGTTTAACGATGCCTTTTTTAGATTATTTTAAATTACTTCACAAGTAGCAGAAAGAGAAATGTACAACATTAACGAAATGAAATTTTTTGTTAAATAAATTTGCTTTGTAAAATTTGATTTAATTTTTTTATAGGTTGCTATGTAGATTATTATTAGAGATATTTCCCAAACCGAAAACCTACAAATTGGTGTTGTATAAGTTCGGTTGAATTGATGTTCGTACAAACATTTTTCAGCATTAAAATTTATCTAGGTGAAAAATTTAATTTAGAAGTTCTTTTTATTATTTCACTGTAACTGTGATTAATTCCTTTAAAAATAAACCCTTCATGTTATTCTATTTTTTAACTAAAGCTTTATTTAAAGAACAAATACATGAAGCAAAGATATCCAAAGTTTTAATAAAAGAACACGGAGACTTTTGTAGAACAATTTGAATTGTCTTTTTTTGCAGTTTTATACATTATAGTCATCATTTATATTAGAAAGTTTTAATGAAAAAATAAGTAACTGTAGAAAATCTTCAAGAAGCAATATGCGCAGAAGACAATTTGAGATTGGAATTATGTTGCTGTATAGTTTGATACGAAAAAATACTGAAATATAAATTGTCATGCTTCAAAGAAAATAAATAAAATTAAACATGTCACTAGCAGTACATTACGAGAATCTTAAATCATTAAAGCCTTTATAAAGATTTACATGTTTTTTATTATATTAACTTATATTTAAGAATAAATTAATTTTTCTTTGTATCTTTATTGTAAAAAAAAAAGACTAATTCTAAAGTATTTTAAAAATATAACTTTAAAAGGATTTTAATTAAAGAAGTATATATTATCGTTAAAATTATATTTAAACATAATTTCTGTTAAAAATTTTCACCATTTTAGAAGATTAACCCACAATAGGAGACTTATTTGTAATTAATTTTATGATAAGAAAGCAGATGAATGTAAACTAGAACTGTAAATGAATCATTCTTTTTGGTATAAATTTGTTACAAATTAACCTAATTTTGAATTATTTTTTCTCCCAACAAAAAAAGACATAATGCTATTTGAATTAATTTAAATGAACTAGAAAGAAATAACTTTCAATTGGTGTTCAATTTAAATAAATCTGTAGAATGTGTTGGAATTTGTTTCAAATTTGTTTGATTTAAATTGATTTTGAATTAATTCAAATAAAGCAAGATATTTTTAGAAATTAATTAGTATCATAAGACAATTTGCAAATTTTGTTATGCTCACACATTATCTAAAATATTTTTGACTTCATATAAGTTCTCTTGACAACCTTTCAAAACTAAATTTCACTAAACAATTAAAAACATATTTGTAATATGATTTATTAGTTTATTGTCTACCAATATTTTGGTACCTTTGTTGCATTTGACTCACAGCTAAGACTTAACCATTGCCTTTACAACAACACCAAAAGATTTGTATCAATATCATGATAAAATATATTTAATACTATAAAGAAATATACTCAAAAAAAGTTAATTATTTAACTTAATCTGACGAAAATACTTGAAATAGTTTCATTGAGAATTGTTTAACTAAGATAAACTTGTTTTTTTCTAAGAAAATAAATAATAATTATTATACTATTATATAATAATCAATTTATTTATTGTGGCACCGTAATATTTTTTTTTTTTGTCTTACAGTTTTAATCGTAATAATATTGTAGCAATAGCCAAGTTCACCTAAGTTGCAACAACAGAAACTGTGTTACAGCTTAAATTAAAATTTTGCACGAAAACAAACTTTCAACCAATAAATTCGTTCCTTTATTATTTAAGTGCATACAGGCAGTGATAAAACTAGAACAGTTTATACATATGTATATACAAATTATATTTAAATATTGCATCGATTATGCAAAAAAAAATAAATTTTTCTAGAAATACCAAAAATAAAACTGTGTTTGGAATTATATATATTACTGATTTTAATAGTAGTACATAGAAATGTATGTTTTCCCTATAAATTAATTTTTTTCCACTATTACTAAAATTTTTCCCTACACTTTGAATTCAATAATTTTAAAAAAACTGAAATAATTTTCAAAACAAAAGTAAATATTATTTACATGTTAAAAATTTGTGCTCTATATACATATGTATATAGACGTAAAATATTAAAAAAAAGAAAAAAAAATAAGTTTAGAAAAGTATTTTTCTAAACATATCAATCAAAAATTAAATTAAAAATTAAGGTAATTTTTATTAAAACAAAAAAAAAGACTTTTTTTAGGATTGAAGCCACCATTAAGTGTTCAGTTATATTAGTACTACTAATTCTACTATTAATTTTTTTTCTGATAACAAATTGGTGAGAAGTAGATTGCAATGGTTCTCTTTTAATTAAAAGCATTTTCCTTTGTAACTTTTTTAAAATAAACTATAGAGTAGTTAAACAAAAAACCCCAAATTTTGAAAATTCCTTACATTTCGCTTAAAATTGAAAATATGTCCTTTTTTTCCTACGCTCCAAAACTCTAATAAAATCCCTATAAAAAGGGAAATTCCATACATCTGACATCACTTCTAAAGAGTGTCATAAATTTTGCAAACGCAGAGGTACTAGAAAAATAATTACTCGTATTAAGTTATATTCCATTCAGGTGCTACTATATTTAAGAAGAAATTGTTATATTGTATTATAATATTGAAACATTCTTTAAATAGTTTTATAATAAACAAATTAATATCGACCTAAACTTTAATTTCGGTCAAATGCATATGGCGTATCTTCAAAAACATTGTTTTACAGAACATATGTGATATCATAATAAGAAATAAGCGAAAAAAAAATACCACTAATCGATTTTCTTATGGCATGTCATAGTGTCGACGATAATACTGTTCATGAACATTATTTCGCACTCAAAAGTGCCCGTGGACATAATGTCGCTTTGAAAAACATCATAATATCCATGGACATTGTGACGATTTTAATATGGACATAGTATATAAAACAACACCGGCTACGCTTACCAAAGATTTTCTTCAAGCTGATTTATAAAAAATATTACATCTGTTTCAAATAGAATAAACCTCTAATGTTCATGGACTCTATGACTTTACGTTGATGGATATTATGTCCTTAAAAGTTATGGCATGCCACCATCCAGTTCATTTTTGTTGTAATGTGTCTTTAAAATGTTTACTATACTCGAGGTCAGTCGTTAGATAATCAATTTAAACCGTTATTTTCGTTTTTTGTATTATTAAAAGCTTTAGATACGGTATGTGTTTGCGTTTTTAAGATTCAAGGCTTTAAATTTTTTGGGGATGCTGACACATTCATGAAATTGCTCAAATGTTTGAAACGAAAAGACTAAGGTAGCAGTTATGATAAAGATTAACTTCAAAAATTAATTGATCAAATAAGCCTGTTATACTGGATTGTTATTAATTTTTTTTATATCCCAGTGTGTAATTTTTTTTTAAAACCAACTTTTTTTGTTTATTTACGTCTTTGTGGAATAATATTTTAATTTATATTTTTAACATGAACGAGTTATTACAAATACTAAAAACTCTTTTATAATTTGGGTTTATTTTTATGAAATAAAATAATTTTTACTTACAAGAGCAGTTTTAAAAGGAGACACTACATTTGCTAAGGAGCCCTTAATGTTTTATGAACTTGCAAATCCATTAATGAAATTTGAAATCCTAGTCAACCAACTAAAAAATTTTTTGATTGTTTAAACAACTGCTTTTGTTGCGTTTTTACAGTTGTATGCATTTCTGCAGTCGCCAAATGTGAATTAGAAACCGTAACAATAAAGGTAGTCAAAATTATATGAACTACAACAGAAATGTACAGTTCGACTTACTTTGTGTACGTTGTTGTTAACGGATGCGCTTATGTAACTAAAATTAGAACTTTTCCGTAAGAATTTAATAATAAGAGGAGCTTACTAAATGTATTTTATTTTTGGAGATTCACTATAGTTTTATTTAACAAATTTCCGAATTTTTTTTTTTTTATAAATTAATGTTTATGATAAAATTTCCAGTAATGCAGTTCTGCAACACACACATTTACTGTTGATCCAAGGATATAGGATTTTTATGATACTTTCTAAAGTTTCTTTACCCCAGTAGTAGTTAATTTCCAATTTGAAAAGTTGCAATAATACTTAAATATCAGTTTTATATCAGCAATAAAACATAGTTACTGATATAACTTCTATCCAAACCTGATATTTTTAATCAACCAATAGCCAATGTTTTCAAAAGTAAAACATTTTTTCATTCTTCAACTATTGCTAAATTTTTTACTCTATTAATTATTTTGCTAGCTAAGTCTATAAATTAAATAGTAGTCTAAATTCTTAAAAGAGCTTAATGTTTACGGATTTCATATTGGAACATTGGTCGTTTGGTGGTTAAAAAGTTATCATATTATTTATGGCTTCATAAAAAAAAATAGTAAAGAAAGTGTAACTGCCTCTTGGACCAGGTTATTTGTCTGAACGTGAAGATATTTATCACAGTTGTGGATAGTTCGCACTTACAGCAAATGAAAGTGCAAAATGCTTTCGTAATGAATTAGAAAATAGCATCCTCACTCAACTAAAGTTTACATGCATTACTAAAAATCTTACATACAAAATGAACAACTTTGTATATCTGGTGAAAAAAGACCATCACTATTGTTAGTGTGTTAGGTTTAGTGAAATTGTTTCTTATTGCAGCATAGGGACTGTTTGTATATGCACTTTTTGAGTTACGAAATTTAAAGTAAACACTAAAAGAAAAAGAAATCTGAGAACAAAATAATTTTTAAAACAGTTTGGGTACGTACATCAAATAAAATTAATTATTCAGACACCGTTTAATTATTATCTTAAATATTTATTCTTATTAATAAACGAGACAAAGTATTAGATATTCTATCTAATCTTCAAGTGTTTGCAAATAACGGTCCAAGAGATGAGGTCATTAGGTCAATTTACATCAATTGTGGAAAGACCCCATAACTTTCAAATACTATATTGTTGTTACAGCAGACATAGCAATAAAGGTTCCTAGTAAGTTTCAGCTATCCGTCTATACCAGTTTAAAAGATTGGCCACATACATCTAATTACATCAACTATTGGAACACCCCTTAATTTCCAAATCCGTAACTAAGCACTGCAAGTTCTTTGTACATAAAACTAAATTAACATGATGATATAAGCAGTAATTGTCATTCTGTAAATTTTTGAAGCGTCTGTCTACAGCTCGATGTAGGTCAAGTAACGACGCCTATCGGGCACCGTTTAATTTTCGAATTTATTTTTGTAATACTTTGAAAAGTTGGGTGCAATAATGATACGCCGTTTTTTTTTTAGTTTGATGTTTGTGCGCTTTACGGTATATTAAAAACGCAAAAAACATGTATGTTTTTTTTAGGAACACCCTTTAATTTTGAAAATTATAAACCGGACCAATCTGTAAGTATTACTTTTCAAATAGACAAAAATTTTTAAATCGGTTTAGAAATAACTTTGTTCTGCTGACACAAACAAAAAAGTAACATTCAGATGAATTGATATCCTTATTTTTTATTTGAAGTAATTTAAAAAGGATTAATATTTGGTAGTACAAAAATATAACCAAAAGGTTAAATGATGATGTATTTTAGAAAAAGGACAGATCACAGTACACAATTTTTGTAATTAAATCTAGAATGCTAAGTGTGATCTCTGATGTATTAAACGATTTTAATTGATTTTTTCATATTTCTACCCAATTCAACAAAAATGTGTCAAGCTCAAATATGTTGCATAATAAGATACACCTGATGTATTTCATATTTTTAAAAAGCTTCTTCGAATGCAAGGTTGATAATTAATGAAAAATTTTGTTTTATGAACAATGGCAATAGATATGTATCTTTATTTAACCATGCTGCGTAAACCGACCACTAATTTTTTCAGAGCATATTTCATTTTGATATTTTTATGAAACAATATCGCATCCTTTCTAGGAAACCAAACAATAAAAAAGTAACTACAATTTAAAATAAAATTGCAATAAAATTTAATTTAACTGTCAAGATAAAATGTCATCGCCCGCTTAATTTTCTCAACTGTAATTTTTAGTGTGTGTGTGTGTTTTTTTTTTTTATTGTAACTATTCTTTCACTCTTTTCGTCCTTTTTAACTTTTTGCTAACTTTCATTTTATAGAAATAAAGCCATCTGTTCAGTTTCATTTGCATAGTAATTTTACATTTAACACTTATTTTAAGCACATCTTTTACTTTTTACGTTTTTGTATAGTTTTAGCATTTGAAATGAATGTACAAAATTACACGCAGACGTTTATTGCTACATTTTATATAATCGCGTCATGATGATATTATTTTGGGTAAAGTTTTAAAAAATATTAAATTAAAGCAAGCCCGAATGAAACAAAAAATAAATAAAATGTTCTTATTTCTAAAAACTTTCACTTCGATTATGACTTACACATATAAAACCGTTTAATGTTTGTATGTCACATACTGCTTATTGCATGAGCACATTTATGTCCCACAGCAAACTAGAGGTTAAGGTTAATTATATTTAAAAATTTTTTTTTTTTTAATTACAAAAAGATAAAGGGGTGTTTATAGTTTTGGGTTACCAAACCTATTATTATTATTATTATTTTAACTTTTAAAATAAAAAGAAAGAATTTGTTTTTACACCCAAGGAAAAATCATGATTGCGATATGGTCATAATTAGCATATTATCTCTGTAACGATCTATAGTTGCAGCGAATAAATAATAGTTGCTTTTAAGCATACTTCAATCACGACACACATTTTAACATATAAAAAATAAATTTTGTTCTAGGATTTGAGAGATTTTTTTTCTATGCGATTTACTATTCTAAGAATTTATTATATATCTCTTAAACTAAATTTCCTATATCATATTTTTTTTAAATTTGACTTAAAATTAATGACTTAAACTACTCTACAATATGATTAAACTCAAAATTATAATATAAAAAAAGAGATACATAATATCTATCACAAAGCCCTTTTAAATCCAGTGTGCGGTGTAGTACACAAAGTTAGTTATGTCAAGGGTTTTCACCTTGCTATGATAAAATAAAAGGCCTGCATCCCCAAAAAGAAAACCTCCATCATTCAGAGCCAAAAGGCTAATTCGCCAAAAAGCATCCCCCTACCATAACCATTATTTAAAGACGATGATTTGTCAAGAAACCTGAGTGCAGATGTCATGAGGAAAATGTCAATCTTCTTAAAGTCTTAACTACTTTTGATTTTCTAAAAGACGGCCTTTGAAAAATGCCGTCAGAGCCTATTTTTAGATGTGGGACTTGAGATAGTATTTCTCTATCAGCTGTCATTTTGTTAGCTTTCTGTTCATGCAAAATCTTTTAAAATTTAGTATTTGTTAGTATTTACTATTCGCTATTATAATATAAAAATACTTTGGTTTTACTAATTGTACTATAAGCATCTTACTTAAGCATTTGAGCAAATAAATATAAATCATATGCGGCAAACAATAATGTACCTAACAAATCTAATCGTCAAATATCACTTCCCTTGTTAGATCGCAAAAAGGATAGCCAAGCTTATGCCAAAAACTAATGATTTAAGAGTTTAAAGTGAATACAAAGTACGCACATGAACGTAGTAACCAAAAAAAATATTTTTTAATAAATAATAATATATGTGGCCAACAATACTAAAAAGTACAACAATCAACTTTATAATTAGTTGTCATTTTTAAAAACGGTCGAGAAATTTGTATATTTTTCTACATTTTCTATTAAATTTAAAACAAACAAATTTTGCTGTCAGTTTTTATTGCAATTTGTCATTATGATTGTATGAATTTAATGTGCGCCAAGATTGTGTCGATTTTGGGAACTAAGTAATCATTTTTAATTAAAAAATAAGTTAGCAAAAATTTTGGTACTTACAAGAAAAAAATTTCTGTTTAAATATAATTACAATAAAAAGCGTTTTTAATAATCAACAAAGTGCTAATTTTTCTAATGGAAACCATGTTACTGTCGCCCCAAATGCGGTTTTTGATTTGAAAAGTAATATTAAAAATAATTTCTATTTAAGATTTGAGTTCTAACTAGAATATCAAACAAAATTAGCATAAAAACAAAATTCGCACATTTGACAATTTTATTTTTTAATGAAAAATACTAAATTTCGGTGGAAACTTACCGGTTTTTTAATTCACCAAATCGACGTATGAAATTAAAATACAAAGCGTATTCAGCTGTTTTCATCGTTTAATTGACCTTATAGCAGACATGGCAATGCATATTATCTGCCTGTCTATAACGGCTGAAAAGCTAAAATATAATGGAAACATCGTTTAATATTTAAATTTATTGTTTACACTTATTTTTATGGCGGATATATATTAACATTCTCCTATTAAATTCGAGATTTCGGCCTTTCACGGTTAAAAACCTAACGCCTACGTTGAAATGAAGTCACTTTAAAAACATCTCTTATTTGTTAGTTTTGCCTTTAATTTTGGTACTTGTTCTAATCGCGGTTAAAAAGAAGATAAACTTAAAGTGTGTCTGAAACTCACGGGTACGTGAAAAGTCACGTGACTATTGAACACATTTGAATGTTATGTTTTATATTTTGATTATTGCTACAGGCTTACAGGAACAATAATCTGACCTTGAATTTGTCCAAATGCTAAAGACTTTTATCTGTGCATCCACTTTTATTTTAGAAAAGTCGTTCTACTAAAACTAATACTGAAATAAAGTCATTATAGGTACATAATTATACAGGCAGAAACATCAAATTTACACAAAGTAAATAAAAAAAAAATAGAAAAATACTAGACGGGAGATGAGCATATAACAGAGTTCAGAAAAAGATGCAACATGTATGCAAAACTCCTACATAAGTAAAAACAGCTCAAAAAATATATGTGCATGTTTTACATACAAAATATGTATGTGCAAATTGTCTTCTCTGAATTAAAATTTTATAAAAGAATAAGAATTAAATATTTGAACTATTATTTATTCTTAATTATCATTAACCACCTGTCAAAATCAGATTTTCCAATTGCGGTTGCGCCGCGTAATTTCGGCATGCTACATAAAAAGTGTAGGGGTATGAGTAACTTTTACAGCAAAAAAAAAACCGGTTTAGTTTAGGCATGTTTGTTAGTGTATTTTTTTAATAACTAAAATTTTACACGATTAATTATTTTCAAGAATATTTTTTAAATCAAAAACGAACAAAAAAGTTTTACATTTCTTGTATGTGTGTGTGTTTAATATTTTTTAAATAGTCCTTTAATACAGCATATATCTTTAAATATGTTTTAATTATTAAGTATTATAAAGTTTTTTATTTATGAAATTAAGTTTAATAATCCTCTTTACTAACAAAAAGTTAAGTTCAGTGATAAGAAAATAAGGGAAACACAAATGCAGAAAGTTTATAAAATACCAGCTATGCCCGGTGCTCTTTGCTAAATAGTCGTATCACATATGATTTTTCAATCGAGCTAGTTTTTTAATTATAATAAGAGTTTCAACAAACTGCCTTTTATATTACTCTAGCTAAACTTTTAACTTGGGAGCTACCATGCCCTCTTTTCCCATCTCCTCTGTGTTTTGCCAGACTATAAAAATTAATATATAACTTACTTATCTAAAGTTTCGAAATTCTGCCTGCTTTAGTTTTCTATATAATAATTTCTCAATAAAATTCTCTCAAAAATATTTTTTTTATGAAAGTACCATGCCCATTATTCCAATTACTGGCACTGCTGCATTATACATTATCATAATTTTGGTCTTTGAACAAAAATTCAGAGTGATATATTAAAAAATAACTACCTAATTTTACCAACTGCATATGTGATAATAAATTGTGAAAATTCCAAGAAGACCTGTCCAGTGGTGTGGGCTATAAATTTTTAACAAACATACAAACAAACACGAATTGTGCTATATGTATATATATAGAAGTTCTTGTTGTGTTTATTCATTATTTTTGTTGTCGTTTATCACAGACTAGAAAGCAGGCAAAATAAAATTCAACGTATTGTGATATGTGT
The DNA here is from genome assembly GCA_937654795.1 of Cistogaster globosa. NCBI lineage: Eukaryota > Metazoa > Arthropoda > Insecta > Diptera > Tachinidae > Cistogaster > Cistogaster globosa. The sequence continues at coordinate 139,233,815 of OW569403.1, forward strand.
CAAGTGTTTGAAGTAGTCGTTTAAAGAGAAAAAAGAAATATTTGTTTAGAAATAGAAGAAATTAAATAAAAGACAAAAAAATCTTCCAGTTCTTTTCAAGAAAATTTAAAAAAATGCTTAAAATTCCAAAAAGTTCTAAAGAAAAACTCATGTATTGTATGGTAATTTTTTTGCAGTATATTTAAAAAAAGGCTTGTTTAGGAAGTGTTACAAAAACTGCATTTTAAATGCTGAATCTTTAAAGGGGGATTATTAATACAAGTTTTACGACTATAATCAACTAAATAATAAAATCAAGCTGAAATTTTTTGGTTTAATAACAATAAAAACTTCATCATCTGTTTTGTTTAAATCAAGAAAACTATTTTAAAAATTGTTAGCTTAAATAAGAAAATAAAATTAAATGCTTATTGGTAAAGTTTAGGAACTATTTTGTTGTTTGCAAAAGAAAATCTATGGTGCAATAATTCCTAAGAAGCTAATATTCCAAGCTCAATTAATCTAATTGGAGTTAACTGGTCATCCAAAATATACTGAAAATGTAATTAAAATTTTTTTATTGTTTTATGATTTCATGTTATTTTCACTCAGGACTGAATGTTTGTTTGCATTATTCTTAACAATATACAAAATAATAAATTTACTTTCTTGTAAGCATTTGATACAGAATGTATTACATATATTTGAATGTAAGTAAATTACGAAAACCTAATGGATAAAAATGAAGCGTTATACGATTTTTTTTTTGGAGTTTATTAGCTTTTTAATCCACACATATAAAAATATAAATTTCGAAATGTTGGGTTAGAAAAAAATTATGTTAAGTAAAACCGAAAAATATAAACAAAATGAAATAAGTGCAGCATGTTTTGGACCTAAAATATACAGTTTGTAGCATTTTCTAGAACATACGTGAACTTAAGACATACTAAAAATACATGTTGTAAAGAAATGGTCGTGCGAGCTATTTAGCATTTAACGTTGAAAGGAATAATTTTACCTCATGAAACACAGAGGGTTATTTTTCCTGTCTAACCGACCATTGGGCCAAAAATTGTGATATGTTAAAATTTAAATACATTGCAAAATTCTACATCGTATAGTGAAATTTTAAGAATTATCTTTAAATTTGAGGTCTTGGGAGACTGTTAAATTTAGGAAATTTAAGTAAATAGCATACGTTATTTTATGAATAATTATGGTTTTAAGAGGTTTGCAGCATTTGTTTTGTGCCTTAACTAGTAGAAATTTTGTTTTTGATACCAATTTTAAGAGAAATTTTGTTTTACATTTTGATGATAAAAAATTTAGTATGAATTTAAAAAAAATATTTTGTTTGTTCGGTTTTGTGTAAAAAAAAATATGAAAAGTTTTTTAAAAATGATTTCAATCACTATAAGGTAAGAGAATTCTACGTTTCGCATTTTTGCGCCATTGTTTTAGGAGTTTTTTTAAAGTATATACGAATAAAAACCTTTTTGACACTGATAAAATGATTTGGTTTTTATTAACTTTATAACATGTTTAAAAAACGTTGTGTAGAAAGAAAGAAGATTTAGAATCAAACTAAAACTACTTGTCGATGTTCCCAAAAGTGGACTTGCAAACACCAACGATGGTAACACGGCGACACTAGATTTTTTTCTAACTCTTGGCTGCAGAGAATAACTAGAATCGATTTTATCTATTATCCGAAACAAAATTATTATTTAACTAATATCAAGGAGCTTGCAGATTTTTATTTAGGCACTGAAAAATTTTTACGTTACAATATATGAGTGGCATCGTATGGAACCTAAGATGCACAAATTTAAAAACATTGCATTGGATAGCTTTAGATTTTAAAGAGGTCTTCGAAAAAACAGAAAGAAACGAACAATAACGATCATCACCATTGTAGTGTAAAAGAAAAGTTGTTGTAAACAAAATTTATAAGTTTATAATTAAATCAGTTATTGTTATGAATAAATTAGTTGATTCCAAATTAAATAAATTCTATAGATTAATAAAAAACAAAAACTTATTATTAAGTATATTCTGATTATGAATAAGAATATTTAAAAAATTTAATATTAATGGTTTTATATCATATGTATTCCATTCTTTTTAATACTTACATTATTTTCAAATTAATGTTTTTATGTCACCGCCCACAAAAGAGTGCATTTCAAAACTGGCATTTAAGATGTTTTGCTGATCTTTGAAGTTACATGCGGTAAACAAAAGTATGGGAAACTTCAGAGGTAGAATTAGTTCTTTTAAGGGGAATTTTTTCCTCCTTGATCCGATTTGTTTTATTTTCAAGCATATGAACATAAAAAATATTTCCGCCTTATTTCATTTTGATTGGAGTTACTTCCCTTAACTAGATTTACATGCATATCTGGTAAAGTGTATAAAAGATTCGGCATAGCTGAATATGGCCTGTTACTTGTTTTTTCCTCTTTAAAATTTTTAAGTCTTTTCACTTTCACATTTATATAATTGAAGAATATTGCTTCGAGAACAACCTGTATTATAAAGTTTTGATTTTTAAATACGCAATAATATAACTAAACCAACAATTGCATTTTCTGTTGTCATACCTTTCGGTGAAGACCGTCGTCACTGGCTGTTTATTTGATACGATTGGCGAGCGCTTTCGATGTAAAGACATCATTTTCAAGCCGCGTTTTGATTAGTACTGGTTAGAAGTGTAAGGTGTTTGTTGCATAGATAGTGGTGGGTTCAGGTAGTTTTGTCGGTTAGGATGGTGTCTATTAAAAATGGTATTATGCAGGTAGATTGCCTGATTTCAGTCTTTTATTATTGGGTAGGTAAGTGTGACCATCTGTGGGTGTTTTGCGTTTGTAAGTTTGTTTTAATGTTTTAGTGGTGTAAAAACTGTGTCGGAGATTGTATTTACCTGTTCGTTAATAATATCTCCGTTAAACGTTCGTGTTTTGTATATTTCCATGTTTTCAAGAATGTCCAGTATTCGTCCTTTTATACTAGGATGTATTAACGTCATACATTCATCTATTTCCCTTGGCTTGTGTCCATGGGTGTTAAGGTGTATTGCGAAGTTAGAGTCTTCTCTTTTCCGTGTATATGATCGTATGTGTTCTGTGAACCTTGTTTTTAATGTTCGTCCAGTTTGTCCTATGTATGTATGGTTGCAGGTGCAAGTAAGTATGTATACTCCGCTGGTGTTAAATTTATCGGTTATTTCTGTTGATGTCTTGAGGTTGTTTCGTAGAGTGTTGCTCGTCTTTAGTGCTGTCTGTAAACCTTCTTTCTGAAAAAGTTTAGTAAATCTATATATTTCTGGTCCTGTGTAAGTAAAAATGTGTCGTCGTGTTGTATCGATTGTCTCCTTGTTTTCTTTCTTCTTGTTTTTAGTGTTTTATTGTCTAAGTAGTTTGTCGATAGTAGTGCAGTTGTAACCGTTATTTGTAGCTATAGTGTAAATTGTGTCGAGTTCTTTGTTATATTTGTCTGGAGAAAGTGGGACTGTCTTAAGTCTGTTACGAGGGCTGCTCTATATATTTCTGGCCTAATAGTGAAAATGCGAATATTTATAATCAAAAATGGTTTTATTGTTTTTCAAAGTATTCTCCAGCATGATTTATACACTTTTGCATGTGCTCAAACCAGTTGTCGAAGCACTTTTTCCACTCCGATTGAGACACCTCTAAAACATGGTTTTTGAACACTTCAACAGCTTCTTCTGGCGACGAAAATCGTTGACCACGCATTTTTTTCTTGATGTGCGGAAACAAGAAAAAGTCATTAGGTGCCAAGTCAGGGTTGTACGGCGGATGACCCATTAATTCGACGCTTTGGCCGGTCAAAAACGCTCTGGTTTGAGCCGATGTGTGAGAGCTCGCATTGTCATGGTAAACAATGATTCGTCTTCTCTTGTTTGTTTTTCGAATTTCTTCGATGACTTCAGGCAAACAAATTGTAGTGTACCACTCAGAAGTGACCACCCTACGTTGCTCAAGCGGAACAGTCGCCACATGACCAGTTTTGCCGAAGAAACAGGCGACCATTTGCTTCGAAGTGCTTCTTCCACGAACAACTTTCGTTGGATTTTGCTCGTCTTTGAAGACCCACACGGTCGATTGTTGTTTCGTTTCGGGCTCATACGCATAGATCCATGATTCGTCACCTGTGACAATCTTATAAACATCTTTTGAAGCATCGCAATCGTATTTTTGCAACATTTCTTTGCACCAATCGACACGAGCCTTTTTTGAGCAACTTTCAAATTGTGCGGGATCCAACGAGAACAAACCTTTTTTACGGCCAGGTGTTCATGCAGTATCGAATGTATGCTGGTGGAAGAAATGTCCAAGGATGTCTCTATCTCTCGGTATGGCGCATGTCGGTCTTGCATTATGATCAATGTTCTCTGGCACAACAGCTGTTTTTGGACGACCTTCACGGAATTCGTCTTTGAGCGAGTTTCGGCCACGATTAAATTCATTATACCAATTTTTCACAGTGCTATAGGATGGTGCTTCATCGCCATACAAAGATTTAAGTTCATCAATACACTCTTGTCGTGATAATCCACGTCGAAAGTCTTGAAAAATGATGGCACGAAAATGTTCACGAGTTAATTCCACTTTTTTCTATATTAATTTTTTCAAGTCACTGTAAACAACACAAATAATGGATGTACTTCAAAAACTTTTGAGTACGATTATGCTTAAAAATGACAAACTTTTCAATGAAAATGTCAGATTGCACTTGGCAGCACCTAGTTTTGCCAGGCCAGAAATTTATATAGCAGCCCTCGTAACCATATGTCTAAATGCTGCGAGTTTATGTTGGGTGGGATGGTTTGGGGAACTGTGGATAGTTGTGTCTGTTGTGGTTGGTTTTGTATGTTTTTTTTTTGTTTTTGTATGTGATTTTATTATGTATTGTGTTTAAATCCGTTAGAATTTCTTCTGCGTTGTCTCTTTCTAGGATGTTTATTATGTCGTCTACGTATCTGTTATTGAGTTATTTTATGTTTTTCCATTAGGGTTTTAACGTGTAGTTGCTCTAAATGTTCCATAAATATCTTAGTAAAAATTGCGGATGTCGCATTTCCCATGCCGAGTCCATCAGGTAATTTATAAAAGTTATTGTTAAATCTAAAGTAGTTTTGTTTTAGTATCGTTTTTGCAATATCCATTATATCGTTAATATATTGATTGTCGTATAAGTTGAAAAGTATTTTACGTAGAATTATTAAGGTTTCTTGCGTGGGTATTGATGTATATAAATCCTTAATGTCGTAGGAAACAAGTCTCGTGTTTTCGGTAATTTTGATGTCCTTAAGTTTATTGATAAGGTCTTGTGTATTATGCAACATGTATATGTTCTGCAAATTTATTTTCTCTTTCAATAATATGGTGAGGTGCTTAGCCAAGTTATATGCAGCTGCAGGTTTGTAATTTACTATAGGTCTGATCGGTATATATTCCTTATGAATTTTGGGTTGTGCTCTAAGTGTAGAGGCTCCTGGATTCATGTTCATGTATATATATAGTTTACCGTCAGTAAACGTTTTACAGCGTTTTAGTAGGCTGCGTATTTCCTTTTGGAATGAATCGGTTGGGTCATTTTATATTTCGTACTTTTTATCTGTTGAATGAATTGTTGTGTTTTGTCTATATAATCTTTTTTGTACATTATTACAGTCGTGTTACCTTTGTCCGCTTTAGTAAGTAATAGATCGTTATTTCGTAGTTTTGTCTTTATCTGTTTAGTAATTTTCTGTTTGCTAGGATTTGTTTTTGATAAAGTGTGTTCTTTTATTGTTTTTTCGAGTACATTGGCTATCTTGTGTCTTAAGTGTTCTTGTCGATCAGTTGGTAAGTGTGTTATAGTAGCTTTGGCGTCTACAATTTGGGTTTCAATTGTTCTTTGTATTTTGTCAAAAGGCAAAAATTTTGCAAATGCCCAATAAATACTAACTAAAATACACTTAGATTTTTATTAGGTGATAAAAATCAAATTACTTTACTTGGCCAAAATAATGAAGGTACTAGGTCGATCAGAACATTTTCAAAAAACCCATTTTCATAGAATGAAAAACATAACTTAAATCTGTTCAAGGTTTGCTAGCACGAAACAGCTAAATGTACCTTTTATAAAAAAATACAAAACTTTTATGTTAAACCTTCACTTTCATTTCTTTTAGAAAGCCTTTTTTTATGTTTTTTTATGTTCTTATTTTCCTTTAAGTATGCAAAGTGTTGTTTTCTGTTACTTCAAAAAGAACACGTTTTTAGTTTGCTCAAACAAAAGTTCTCATTTGTCGCATAATATTTTCCAAGTGTTTCTTTATACTTCTACAGCAATTGTTTATGCAACTACAAGAAGCAGCACAAGTTTTGCAATATTAAACGGCAAATCCATTTAATTTTTTACAAATTCTTTTTTCACAAATTGTTTTGGATGGAATACATATGTATGTATGCAAATGTATCCATTTTTCATATTCAATGACAAAAAAAAAAAAAAAATAAATTTTTTGGTATCGAGTTAAAAGTTATTTTTTTTTAAATATTTTTTCAATATATCTTTGTAATTCGTCGCTTTTACATTTGGCATAGTTTCGGTATCTGTGGCTCTGTTAAAGAAACTTTGAATTATTTAACTCGTTTCTTTTTTATTGTATTCAAGTATTTCACACATGTTGAAAGTTGGTAATGTTTTTGAATCGTATTTAAATATTTGCAACATACTGATGTTGAGTGACAGTCATGCTATTTTTTTCGCTATTTAAATAAAGTGAATAGATAATCTTTTCCTTAAGTTATCTATAAAAACTAACGAACTTCTTACATATAACTAAACTGCACCACCAATTCGGTCCAGAGTGTAAAAATGTGGTTCCTAATAAATTTCGCAAAACTGTTGTTAAGAAAACCAAAAACCTATGAGTTCCATGAGTGTTGAAATTAATCCATGAATTTACTGGCAGCAGATCAGAGATAGTCTATTTAACTGTAGTTTGCTACAAATTATAGGCAAACATTCTCTTTATTTGATATGTCACTCTTCTAAAGCCAGTTACACTTAAATTATATTTTATTTTTGACTATAGTAACAAAAAAGTTAAAAGCAAATTTTAAAATTAAAGTACTTTCTAAAAGAAACCGACTTTAGTTTGTTGCTGTGATTATGGGCCATAGTTATTTAACCTTTTTAACCTTAAATTTTTTTTAGCAACAATAACACAATTGCTCTGTAGTTCAATGTTTTGTTGATTTCATTTACGTCATTTTGTTCATTTTAAAATCAGGGTCGTGTAAATCGATTTTTTTTCAGTAAAAACATGCGGTATGCAAACAAAAAACCATTTAATTGATATTTTTGCTTCATAAAGTTTAAATACATTTTAAAAGATTCCTCATATATTTGATCTAACAGTGTTATTAAAGTATGTCTTCTATGAAAGTATATTATTTTCTCTTTTTTTTAATTTTTAAAACTTTTTCATCTCCTTCAACATATTTACATTTTTTTATCTAGTTTTTCCTTTCAAACAATGTTCAAATTTATTAACATACTTTAACTTATAATTATAGTTTTCGTTTTTATTCAAATAGATAAAACATGTTGCTTTAAACGTCTTTAATTAAAAATACCAAACTTCACTTTTGATGAGAATTTCCAACAAAATTTGTATGTCCTTGGCCTTCGTTGTTGGAAATTTAAACTAAAAAGTTTTAATATTATAAAATAAGTACAGCATTTTTTTGATTCATAGTTTAAATTTGAAAAAAAGTTAAAGCTTTACAACAGCAAGGATAAACAGAAATTTTACATTTGATTTTTTTTAATTATGTACTTGTTTAATATCAAGCAAATATTTTAATGTGTTTTTAACTTGAAAATATTTAATATTTACATAGAAAAAGCTTAAGAGAACTAATCTGGTTTTACTTTTTTTGCTTTATAACACACTTAAAAACATAACAGCACAAAAGATGCATAACATTAAAGAATGTTATGTAGTCGATATAAAATATTAAAGTGTTTTATTGATTTTTTTTTTTTTAATTTCTTATAATAATTTTATTTTATAAACAAATTAGAGGAATAACATAATAGCACATAATAAATTATTTAATTTGCACTATATAATTAAGTATCAGAAACATGCATTCCTCTTTCTCCCAGATTACTTTCCTTCTACTTAAGTTCTTCCACTTTACTTTCCAGTTGGATATACCCTTCACTCTTTTACTTCTAATTAAATAAAAAAAAATTTTAGACTTTCAAATCACTACCAAAAATATTGGATAACTATTTGCTGCATTTATTAGTCTTTACATTTATTAACTAAAATATTGCTTAAATATTTTTATTTTGTGTAAATATTTTTTTTTTTTCATTTAAAAATTTTCTTTTCTTAAAATGTAACGCAATCAGCTATCAACTGTTAACCTATGGATACTTGTACACTGAAAGGAAAACCTTCGTAAATACAATGATTTTTTACATTAATATTATGATTTTTGTCATTATTTTTGGTCCAACGAAGCGCTTCATTAATGTTATGAAAAGTATTTCATCAAGTTACATAATGTCGTAAATGTTATGAAATTACTTCATTAGAAATTTACATATATATAATGAAAGGTTTCATAAATTTAATGAAAGCTTTTCAATAATGAAATGAAACAATGACATTGATAGAATGAAGCATTGTAATTGATTGATAACCTTTAACGAAACTTTGTCATTAGATAAACGAAAAATAATCATGAATATAATGCAAATATTACATTTTTGCAATGAGTTATTTCATCATATTAATTACATCGTATATATCGTTAATACATTGATAACGCATTCATTATAATAATGACATTAGGTCATTCTCAATACGATGAAGATTGTTGTAATAAGGACAATGTATCGTTGCTTGTTTGTGCAATAATTAAAAATAAAACACCTTTTTTTACTTAACACACATCTTTTAATATTTTTTAAAAAGCCGTTATAAAAATATATAGACAAATGTAATTATTATATTTTATATAATAATTATTGATAGAAAAAAGTAATTAAATTAGATATGTATGTATGTACATATTATTTTCATAAAAAAAATATAGACAAATGTTTTCAATACAATAATTATTGACAGAAAAAACTATTTAGATTAGATTTAATTTTTATACAAAAAATATAGACAAATGTAATTTTTATATAAACATATAAAACACACTAATAATTTAAAATTTAATATAATAAGTATTGACAGAAAAAGGTATTAAAATTAGATTTCATTTTGATACAAAACATTTACTTTACTCTTTACTTTAAATCTTCAGTTATAGCTTTTCATTTCATTAATGACAAGTTTTTCATGCTATTAATGACACTGCAAAATGTCAAAAAAATTGTGTTTGAAAAGTTTCATTTTATTAATGAAATTTTCATCATTACTACGTGCTGTTTCATTAAGTTAATGAAATTTTTCGCTTCATTAATGAAAGGGGGTCAACGTAATGGTTTCATTGCTGTTACGAAGCGTTTTTCTTTCAGTATACCAACGTGCTAAAAAAGTTAGTTATATTTCTTAATAAACATAATATTTTTTTTGGAATTCTACAAATTGATCAGTAAAATTGTTTGAGATTAGGAGGAACTTACGTTTGGTAAAAGAATATCGTTTTTAGTTTTTAATAAAAAATTTTCAGTTTTAAGCCAATTTTAAAACCAACCTTTTTTCCAGTCGAACAATATCATTAAGTTTATTATATAACTAAGTCCGCGTGTCATTTATGTATGTCTTTATAAACATTTGTTATGGAGTTCTGTAGACCATGTTTAAAAGCTTCCATCTAAAAAAATAAGTATGCTGTCAATTTTTTTAAATACAATTATATCGATGAAATTGAGTGTCTTCGCATTTGTATCTTTATTTTCTCTACGAAATAACTTATTTTAATGAAACAAATATTATTCTATAGTTGAATCAAGATTCTAAGGGACCTCAAAACAATATTGTGTTCATATCCAACCGCAGTTTTTGCGCAATGGGAACACAGACAGACGGACAGAGAGACAGGCGAAAATTCCAAAAATAGGTGTTTTAAATTCCATATCGAATATTATCTACACTACTATCAAAATTCTTATGTACAAATATTTCACGTACAGAAATGATTCCGTTACTGTTATATGTGAAGTTTTTTTCCCAACAGGGGCCTCAACAAAAAAATTTATCAATATTTTTAATTTTTTTATTTAGTCGATTAATTCATTCTATTTATTCTACTTTTACAACAGCCAGTATGATATTAAAATAGCGAAGTACACAAATAAAGATTAAGTTGTATTGATGAGAACAATAAAATGTACTAAGGGAAAAGGAAAATAATTTTAAGGAAAAATTATTCATGTTATTAATAAAGTTAAAAAATAATTAATTTATAAAAAATTAAAGCATTAACTGTAGAAAGTAATAAATTTCTAAATTTCTAAATAGAGCTGTGAATAATTTTAAAAAGAAAGACAACAAAAAAGATATTTTTGAAGTTAACTAGATAACCAGCTTATCTAGGAAAAAAAAGAACAATATGATTTATTCATATTGTTATGAAAAGGCTTTTTATTTCATATTTTTTTAATATACGAGTAGTTTTTTGGGTATATTTTATTAAAAAACGATATCTTGCAAGTTTTGATTACTACACAAATACCTAAGAACCATTTGAAGTAACTCTGGTAAAGTGTCTAATTTTTCTTGTTTTCTTTGGAAAAATCCGGCATACATTTGTAAATATATTTTTTTCTAAAAATGTTAAGAAATTAACTTGAAAATGAACCTTAAGCCGAAAAAGAAAATTTTAATTCATTTATACTATGCACGGCTCAAATCCTAATTGGAAAAAAATAAAAAAAGTTAATTAGTACAACTAAAAGGAATTTTAGTTATAATGGAATATAAATATGTATGCAACCGTCTTTGTGAAAAGCCGTTAGAATAATTTATCACTAGCCATTTATGGATTCTCATCAGGCGTATCAAAAAAAACAGTTTGTAAAAATTTTAAATCTCTTAATTTTGCAATGAAGAACTGGGTTCTTCTTCTTATTAGCGACAATCTTAGAGTATGTCAATAGAATATTATTACTATACAAAAAATTCATCTTCCTCAGGTATTTTCTTACGTTACAAGCTGATAAAGTTTTTTCGTTCCTAGAATTTGCTAAAAATCTGTTGATGAATTTTTATTAGTTTTTCTGAGAAATATGTAAATTAAATTAAAACTAAAATGAATTTGTGTTATTAATTTTTTTTTCATATTCAATGATAATTATTCAATTATTAAATTAAAACCAAAATTGGTGATAATTTAATTAAAATTGGAATTTTTTCATTACAACTAGAATTTTTCCTTTGTCTTATTTGAAAGTTTTTTTTATTAGAAATAACTTCATTTGTACAAAGCACATAAAAGTTTTGCCTTGATAATTTGAAAAATATTAAATTTAATTTGAAAATACAAGTGCAAGTATTATTATTTAAAAGAATGAAATAAATTCAAGAAATCTTTGTACAAGTCCTTGTTTTATATGTTATTTATTGCACAGAAGGTACGACGAATAACGTGTATATGAATTTCATATAAATCTTTTGTATAAATCCTTGTGTGTGTGATTTATATAAAATGCAAATTTTAGTTTACTCTTCAAACCTTAAATATCAAAAATAAAAATGTAAGAAATATATACAAAATTTGCATATCAAGTGTGACCCTAATCTGCATACTAATAGATACTGAAAATTTAATAAATAAATGGGCACACAGCAAATCCTCAAATCAGAAAATAAATATTAAAAAAATACGTTTTTCATTTTTTTTTTTTAATCCGTTATGTTACACTTTGTTAGAATTTACATATAGTTTTGATAAGCAAGTTGACGGTACATGTATTGCTTGCAATTATATAGAACTGAAAAATAAAAAATTTAATACAAAAAGCTTAAGATTATGTATGAATGTATGAAGTCGCAGAAAATTTATTTAAATTAAAATTATATTTTTGGAAAAAAAGTATTGATTTTTATACTATAAACCTTAAAATTCATTTTTTGTTTATTTTTAAAACGCACCAATTGGCATGTTATATCCTATAAGGGTCTCTTATTGTAATAAATACAATTGATAATGCACTTAAGTTAACTTTATTTCTTGAGAATAATAAACAAATTGAGATAACTATTTTTATTTTTGAAGCAACCGATTTTATATTTCGGCTTTGCCATATATCTTACTCTAACTTTGTAAAGTAACTTCAACAGACAGAAAAACTTATGTTCTTTTCCTTTTAACAGTATAAGTACATATTCACAGTTTAATATTGCAGCACGCTGCCTCCTTCGCCAAAAATTCTACGTATCACATTCGTTGTCGAAGTTAAAAAATGAATAAATGGATATTTGCAGTTTTAAAATAAATATAACTACCTTTCTACTTTTACCACATGTCTTATCTTTCGTCATAGTCTTTGCTAAAAATGTGTAGCCTTATGATCTACTTCTCTTTAAAAAAAAAACAAAATAGTGGGTAAATAATCTAAGACATCAATATCAAAGCCACTTGTCACGCAAACGCATTCGGATAATCTCGCAGTCAGAAGCTAATAAATTTGCTGGCTACTTTAAAAAATAGTAAGTAATTGAAAACTAAAAAATTTAAAAAAAAGTAAGGGTGCTATATTCTGCATTTATGAAGGTAGATTTTACAAAAATAAGAAAAAAATCGTCCGTAGTCCGACTTTGGAAATATTTTAACTTTAAATTTTTGTGTAGAGTTACCTGTTTACTTTTTACCCAGCTGTGGTGAAGGGTCTAAAAATTATAAAGTTCATTGTGTTCGAGCCAGAACTTTCATCTGGTGACATCTCATAATCCGCAAGAAGTTTTTAAATTAAAAGAGTGATGGAAATCATTTCTTATTATTTTTGCTATTATCTAATAATTTTTACACTTTATTAAAAAAGTAAAACAAATTAAAAGTAAAAAATTTATTTTTTAACCAACTGTTGAAAAATGTTACGAAATTTTTATAAATTTTCTAAACAATAAATACAAATTTTTTTTAAATAATTATTATAAGCAAATTTTTTTGTAGTTTAATTAACCATGTTTTTAATAAGAAAAAAAAATGCAAATTGTGTATGGAAAGTTATTCCAAAAAATATTTCGTATTATATGATGATATCTAAAATGAGAAATCAAATTGGGTAACTAAGAAAGAAATTAAATATGTTTTATTAAAAATTTTGTGTTAATTAGAAGATTTTTCATTTTAGCTAACGACATATGTATATACAAATATATTATCTTAATCAGTTATCAGTTATCTCTTAATAATAATAAATAATTAAATATAGCCTTTTATTAGCACATCTTCTTTGTAAAGAGTTAATTGAATTTTCAAAACAAAAGTAATTTCAATAGATAATAAAAAGTTTTACATTTTTAAAATATATTAAAATTTTAAGATTGTAAATTATTTATTGTTATAAAAATAGATGCAAATATAAGTAATTGAGTTTATAAATTAATTGTAATATAAAAAAATATCAAGATATAATTTGATAATTTTTATTTAATTTATAATTGTTTTTTTTAATCTCTGGCTTTGAATCGCTATTAATTATATAAATTGAAAGCAAACAGTAAAATTTGGATACCAGTAAAAAGAAATGCATTTTCTGTTTTTGCAAGGTAGTTAGAAATTGATGATTTTTTTATTTATATAACTATTTAGAACAATTAATATTTTTAAAATTTGTACAAAAATAAAAACACTTTTTCTTTGTCCTAATGACTAATTTAAATCTTGATTTTAAGAAAACAATGTGAAAAACCGAGGGGACAAAATATATGGATTTTTTTTATTGAACCCGATTATTCTAAAAGCGCTATTTCAAAGAACTATCGTGATTTTTAATATATTAGGGTCCTTAAGTTCTTTCAAAAATAACGTATCAGAAAACATGTACAAAAGAATATTTTCTTTATCACAAGCCCTAATTTTTTGCAATATTCAAATAAAATTAATGACTTATTTCAACATTTCTTAAGCCTTTTTTCGTGGCTACGACTAACGTGTTAAATAAATCTTTTATGATAAAAACCAATGGCGAGAATTACTTTGTATAAATAAATTTAATTACCTTAACATTTATTCTACCTTTTATATATTAAGATATTTACATAATTTAGAGTATTTTATAACTCAAGTCATAAATTAACATATTTACTTTTGAAAACCTTTGTAACACCGCTTTAAAAAGTTTTACAATTTATTAACATTTTACCTTAATATTTTTCTCTTTTCCATTTTATAGCATTTTTATATTTTTATATCACAACCTCGTCTTTTCTTTAACGACTTTCTTTGACTATTGTTAAGTTGTAGTAAATTTATCAGATTGTTAAACTAAGAAATGCTTTGTAAAGCAGCTCTGTAGCTTTATTGTCCATTTTATTTTTAAATTAAGTATCCAGTTTTGTTCTGAGTCGTGAAAATTTTTCATTGCCTTTTAACGTTTATATTTTCTGTTGTTATGTTTACAAACTTGAAATTTCTGTTTAACTAAAATTGTTTTTTAACCGTAGTAAAATCTGGACAATAAATTATAGTACTTTGAAACATTTTGTGACTGCAATTTCTTTTTTTGTGTTATATCTCATAAATAAAATAAAAGTGTTTTTTTTCGAACAAAATACATTTTTGTTACCGCTTAAGTTCCTGAATTTTTATTAAAAAAAAGTTTATTCGAATTATAAAAAATAAATTTTGCATGTTTTTTTTTTATTAAATAAAAAAAAATCTGAGCTAAAGAGATAAGAAATAGATAGATCAAAGTTATAGAATACGAAGTATTCAAGTTTGAATTCAGTGTATTACTGTATTTATTATTTACGCGGCATAGCTAACCCCCTTTGGTTTTGTGATATTTTTTGTTTTAATTTTTATATACATATGTATATTAAGATATTATTAAGGCTTACATTAAAAAAATAAATAAATAATTTTCATGTGAGTTGAAGCCTGGAGAGATGATACTGAAATAATTTATATACTAAATAATCTAACAAATATATTATAACACCAAAATATTTCCTAAATTAGTATTTTTTTTTATCGAATTTCTATTATTTTAATTAATTAAGAAAACTGTTTTTGCTATACACTGTAAAAAGGATGTGGTTTCCTGACCAATTAGAAAAAGACACCTGACAGTTTATTTTCAACATCCTTACCGATTCAGTAAAATACTATTTGAACTCATATTTGCAAAATTTATATCGAACTATAACTAATTTTGTATAAACTTATTATCTAAAAAGATTGAGCTATTAAGCAAAAAAAAAACTGCAATGTTAAACAACTAACGCTGCACTACAATACCTACGGTTGCTTTTGAGAATAGGATTTACCATCGTCGTTTAGTCAGCTATAGATTTCACTGCACCAAACAAAAAGTTTTATTTAGAACCGCTGCATTATTATTTTAATCCTAGTTGTTTGAGTCTTAAAATTTTTTTCTAAAATAATAATAATAATATTATAATACTTTAGTCTAGTCTTAAAATTAATATTAAGACAAATGTGTTTTTAAATTTTTATTGCAGAGTTCTGTAAACAGTGTTAAAATTCTTAAATTGGGGGCTTCCTCATTTGTATTTCTTCTTTCTATACTAAATGACACATTTTTATGAAAACAAGTACTCTATATTTGAATCAAGGTTCCTCACAAAATTTTATTTAAATTTATCCATCCACAGACACACCTACGGACAGACACAAAAATTCTAAAAATAGACTTTTACTAAGATAGCTTATAAATCTTTTAGTGTTTCGACCAAATTCTAATAAAAATTTAATATTCAGAAAAGAGCTTGAATTATTTTATCTTAAGTAAAATACAGTTTATAAGGATTAAATTAAACGATTTTTTACCAAGATGTAACAATAAAAAATTATTAGTTTCTTGTTTTAACCAAATCTATTACATAAAATCCGTTATTTCTAATTGGAATATTGTTTTTTTAAGTCATCAAAATATACTTATTAGCTCCTTAAACAGATTAAAGTCAAAGTAAAAAAGGAACGATAAACGAAATGAACGACTTGGTCCCTTTCGAGTCATCAAACAAATTCAATTAATATAAAAGTATACTGTTCCGCAAAAATTAATTACTGGAAAACTTTTACATATATAAAGAGTGTTGTTGTTGCTGTCCGTGTGTTTGCGATGAAAAAAAAAAGGTTGAATGAAATGCTTCCACTAGTAGATGTATAAAGAATAATACAACAATTCGCCAACATAAGTTGAGCGCCTTAATGGCTGGTTGATGTGTGCTTGCTGCAAAACAGAAGATCGTGAACTTATACAATTCAAGACCATGCGTATGAATGAAAATTGTTTAATTGTAGTGCAAATAAATTAAATAGGAAAATGCACTAAAAGCCTTACGAAAAGAAAGAGAAAGTTATTGTGTGAAGCCCTCGCCCGTTTAATCTACTAGATAATTGTTAAGCGCCGCGGCGCGCCGGGAAGTAACAACATAACAATAGTGTATGGCAGATGTGTGTTGTGTCTTTTGGATAAACGCAAAAAGAGAAGACAACTGGCTTAAATATATTTGCAGAGTAAGTGGTTTGTGGGATTAAAAAAATTCCTGTCTTGTCGGGGTTTCACCGTAATATAGCGTGTATGGCTACGTTTAAAAGAATGCATTTTAAGATAGCAAAAAAACGATAGGTGCAGTTGTAGCCACAAAGAGACAAGAATAAGTGAGAAATAGGGAACTTTAAATGTGCCACAATGCTATTTGCAAAAAAAAAAAAAAAGACATAACAATGATGTCAATGACTTTAGGGTAATCAAGGTCCTAAACATAACGTATTTTAAAAACCTTTAACTGGTATGAAGAAAACAAAGCTTTAATGTGCAAAGATTCAAGCCAAATGTCCACAAACAGTTCTTCATCAATCCTAACACAACCCTATTTCTTTGCTTTGTGAAAACGCGCAGCATGTGTAACGGTTAATCCCTTAATCTACACTGCATTTTGGTAGCTGTAAAAATATTTAAAATATTGAATTTCATAGTTTTGAAATAGAACTTTACCTTTTCGGCTTTACATTCATTTTTTAATTTGATTTCTAAACATTTTTTAGAAAAAAAATTATTTATAAATAGGCCGACATTTTCCAAAGAAAGCAAGAAAAATTAAACACTAGCAAAATGAAATGCACCATTTTCTGAATCGCTACATCCTTCATCAGCATTCTTCTTATCTATCTACGTTAGGCTGTGAACATTGTAAAGATCATCTGTTTAACCAACTAATTTTGTAAATAAGAATACGAGGAGTATTCATATCAATATTAATTTGGTCCGACAATATCGACACACAAGCTAAAATATTTTTTCATCGTTCTCTTTGTAGCTTCTCTTGAACATTTGCTTTTGCAAATGTATCATCCATCGGATGATCACGAATGGAATTTTCTTTAATTTTTTTTTTTCATTCCTACTTGTGTACTTTACAATATAGATGCTGTCCCAGTACTAAAATTATTAAAATATTATTAAAATATAAACTTTTTGTCAGCCAATAGTTTTTATTACAAATTTCAAGCAACCTGCCTAAATGGAAATTAGGAAATCAATAATATATCACCAATCATACATATGTACGTCTTTATTTTTACTTGAACTTTTTTTCTGCCAGACCCACGATGTCGCAATCGTTCGTTCGTTCGCACAAATACATTCAAAACAAAAACAAATTTTAAAAAATTGTTTTTGTTAAAAATGTTATTATGCGAACGAACGAACGATTGCGACATCGTGGGCCTGGCAGTTTATGTTAAAAATTATATTTGTTTTAATTTAGTTGGTTCTTTTAAGTAACAAAATATTAAAAATTAAATTATGGGTGAAAAATTTTAAATTTAACTGTCAAAACTTGTAAACTTTTTAAAACTATTTACTAAGTCTAGTTTTTAATCACTTAAATATTGATTTCATAAAAATTTATTAAATTAATTTAGACTTTTTTTGTAATATTTTGGTATTGCAAAATGTGAATATAATATAATATAATTTTATTTGCATTGATATTTGATATTAATATTAAAATTTCAATAAATACATAAATACATTTTCTACACGTATGCTTACATCAATATATGTACATGAACTTTAAATATTTGTTTCATTTGCTAACAACAGTCACGTCCGTAATACAGCAGCAATAAAAATAATATCAAGGAGAAACAGAATGCAGAATTTTTGTAAATATTATGACAAATGCAAATATTTTACATCAAATATTTACAAAAAAAAAGTTGTCTGGTGCTAGTTAGCGTACTTTATGAAATTAGGGTCATGGATGGTTTTAAAATAATAATATATATAATTATTTATGTGACTTACATACTTCTTCCAAAAGAAATAAAAGCTCGAAACGAAGTTTTTTTTAACCAATTTTGTAACTTTGTATCAAGGGAAATAGCATTGAGAAATCAATAAAATCTTACTTGAGCGAATTGGGAATGAGGAAGATAATCTCTAGGATAACTCCCATAGAAAAATGGGCGGATTGTTTTTTAACTATAGTGATGGTGGGATTCTAAGAGGGAAACCTTAGTAATAATTTTTTATGATTTGGTTGGCAGTAAGCGTCTGCATATTTCAAAGCTTTTTCAAATGTCTTTTGTATTTTAAGCATTCAAAAAATTTTTCGAAGAAAATACTTGTTTTAAAATAAGCTAAAACTTATAAATTAACAATATTAAAAATATCGATTTTGACGATGAAATCTTTGCAACGAAAAAGATACAAACAAATTTTTTAACTCAATTTGGAATGCCTGTCTACTTGCGCGCTCACTTTTGATGTCCTGACTATGATGCCATCAGTTTAGTTGACGCTCAAATTATAAAAGCTTTTCTTACCAATTAGTGCTTTTGTTGTTTATGATATCTTATTAAAATACATTGGCCAATCAGCCCTTTAAAACACGAGAATTCCCTTAACGTAGGCATCAAATATATACCTGCTTGTCAAGCTTTACTGATAATTCGTATATTCTGCAATTATTTTTGTTTTCTTATGGACGTAGAAGGTAAAAGTTTATTGGAACAATGTTTTTTTCAAATCACTATTGTAGTGTTGAATGTGTCGGTGGTTCGCTGTCGATGATGTTGATGTTGATGTGAGTAATGATGAACTAGTACATATTTTTAGCAGTAAAATATTTGGCACTTATAACGGTGCGATAATAATTGCTTTTTATGTGTTTTTTATTTGTTTAATAGTGAAAGTATTTGCAGTCTTAAGTTTTAATTTGTTAATATTAACAGCTCAAAATAAGTCTATAAAACTAATTTATTAATCTGATTATTTTAATTTTTTTACTTTTTACTCAGATGTGCAACAAACCTGGCACTGACACCATACCTCCAGACCTATTGAAAGCCGACCCCAGTACATAAGGAATGACAGATTAGTTATACCCTTTTTCCACTTTTTTTAATGAAGCCTTTAATTAATTGACGTCATCAGTTCGTTCATTTATCTTCGCAGCTTTAAACAAAATAACGGTTAAAAAAGAGAGTAGAATATCCTCCTCCTGAAGAAAGATACGACGAGGCGATTCTGGGTCATTAAATACCACTTTAAATCTGCTTGTTAAGTCTAAAGTATAAAAGAATTTTTTCTATATTAATCTAAGAATTTAAAAAATAAGAAGAGTAGAATAAGATGACGATAATGTATGAATTTTTTTAAGGTACATATATAGAAACCTATATATATAATGAAACCGTAACAGGATTATTTTTGCAAATGAAATAATTCTTCAAAATTTTGTTGCTCTTGTAAATAGTAATTAATGTTCGTCTGTCTGTCTGTCTGTGTATGCAACACTTAAAAACTGCTGGATATATCTGAATAACATTTGGTTCGAATATAGAATACTTTTTTCCATAAAAACATATCATTTTGTAGAAAATATAATTATTAACACTATTTAGAGAACTTTACAATAAATACTTAAAAACACATTTTTGTAAACTGGAGTAAAAAAGAAAGAATGATATGCTGATGAAGTCATTAGTATTGCTAAATTTAAAGAAGAAGTATTAATAATAAAAATTATATTTAATTTAATTTCACGAAAGCTTAAATGAACATAAGTTTAAGGGGTTGCGTTAAGTAAGAGACATGAAAATAATTAATATTATATTGTTTTCCTTTCTTCCTAAGCTATTTTTTATTTTGTGTGAATATATAATAGTTTTTTTTTTCTCTGTAAAGTGAAATTAATTTTTTCTGCCTTTTCCTACATTCTTTCCTTTATTGTTATACATAAGCTACATATTATAGTAAATTGTAAGAAAAAAGTGACATGATTTATAACAGTATACCCTGTTACGGTGATAAGAATGTAAAAATAAGCTGATTTAACAAACGGTATTATGTTATCGAATAATGCAAAGTATTACTTACGAAAAGGTTAATATGATGAAAACGTAAAAATTCTCAGAAAATTCTTGTGCTCTTAATAAACAATAACGAAGGGTTTTCTAACACATAAATGCACACAGCATTTCAATAAATCAATGGCTTAATAATGTAGTGGTGAGGTGCTTTAAAAGATAAAACACAAAATAAGATTAAGATTGCTTCACCTTCTTTTAAGTACTTTGAAAAAAATTCGCAAATGTAATAAATTTTATTTGATAAAAATTTTTTAAGTTTGCTTTAATTATCACCTAAAAAAACTTAACATATCTACTGTTAATTAAGCTTCTTATCATAATCTAGACAACAGTTTTTGTTAAAGACGCATTCTACTAATTACCTTTTATATTGAAAACTGAAATGCTTGTAAACAAACATGTGTTATGGATTATACTATGTAATTTAATATTAACTATACTGAGGTATGTAAACATTTACCATTATTTACCACGACATTTTAAGGACGACACTTATTCATAAGGGAGTATGCGTAAAACTAAATAATATTTAACATTAAAACTTTGTCTATTGTTTTATTTTCTAATTGTGGCTTTAAGGATTTTACTTATAGTTACATGTTCATTCCATCGTATAACCATAATAACTAGAAAATATGACAGTTTTTTAAAAAATTATCCCATATGATTCATTGTCTGGCGTACTTTAGGGCTTTAACTTTTTACAAAACAAAAATGGCCTGTAAGCAATAAACGTTTTCGTATGTGTGAATAAAGATATATTATTCTTACATTTTACATAATGTAATATGCATAGACATGATTATTAGAATTAATTTAGCATACTTAAGAGGTTATTAGCTTATAATATAGTATATTATTTTATAGCCATTGTCGTGGTTATTGACCTCAAAAATTTTTATTTTATTTCTGTTACACGTATTTACCTTAAAGAAATTACGTGTTTTAACCTTGTGAAGATGTAGTAGTATTTTATTACATATACCTACATTCCCCTAGGAATGTAAGGTTAACAGCCATTTAAATTTGACATTTATAATGTGCTTGTTACCAAGATTTTGAAGATGTGATGAGAGTTTCTATAATTAAAAAAAAAAACATTGATATAAATATTCGGCTATGCCGAATCTTATATATATATATATATATATATATATATATATATATATATATATATATATAAATATATATATATATATATATATATATATATATATATATATATATATATATATATATACTGAAGTAGCTCCTAGCAAAAAACAAATACTGCGGTGACAGAGAATTAAAAAAATATTGATTATTAAAAAATTTCATCGGCTCTTAAAAAAACTTTTGGTATTTCCTGAAAGCTCTCCTTTAAATCTTTTAAATGATACCCTTGTTTACCATATTGACAATCGAAATTTTTTATGAAAATTTCAGAGGTACATATCGCTCCATATAAATTTTTTGCAATTACGTCATTGTTCTAAATGATATAAACAAATAGAAGGTAGGCACGGTGTTTAACATTTCGCCTCAAGGGATACGGGCCGATCTTGCTGATTTTCAATAGTAGAGATTTCAATACTATATCCAATTTATTGGCTTTTTAAATTTTCTCTAGCTTATTTAGTGCCAAAGTTAATTTTTACACAAATAGGGACGGACAGACGAACATCGCTTAATCTACTACGCTGTGTAAAAATTACAAAGGGAATGTCAAACTTAGTCACACTCTTTTTTTTCCATTTTTTATTGTGAATGGTATACAAATATTTTTTTTTAGTTGTTCATAGTTAGGATTTCAAGGTAAACTTTGGATTTAATTTTTTTAGGCGTTTAGTTGGCATAAATATGATCTCATAAAAAAACCATTTCTTTAATATAATTTATTTTATCTTAGTTTGTTTTACCCTAGCAGTGCCCACGTCTTCGTCCGCGTGTCATATAAAATATTCTTAAAATTTAAAAAAATGTGCTCTAAACATTTGTTGCAGAGTTCCGCTGTGTTAAAAACTTTATATCTACAAAAATAAAATGTACTGACGAAATAATTTCTTTTTACGATACAAAATGTATTTTATATTTGAACTAAGATTCTAAGAGACCTTCACACAAAATTTTATTCAAATCCATTTAGCATTTTTTACGTGATGCGTGCACAGAGATACATACGGACACACATACAAATAAAGGGTCATCCAAATGCGACGCCTAGATGTCAGCACTATATAATTCTTACACGTGACATCTTTTCAAATGACATAAACCATTTTGTTTAATTAGAAGGTAGTACAGTTTTAACCACAGACAGGTACACATTGCAACAACGCGTTAATATCATTCAAAGTTATTATGAAAATGGGCGTTCTTTGAAAAACACCCATCGCAAAATTTTGTTTAGTGGCAAAGCTTATTTCAGAATGGATGGATTCATCAATAAGCAAAATTGTCGTATCTGGGGTGATGAAAATCCTCGTGTTATTCATGAAAAATCTCTACACCCACAAAAAGTTACTGTTTGGTGTGCATTTTGGGCAAATGGAATCATTGGGCCATTTTTCTTCGAAGATGAAATGTTGTTACTGTGAATGCTGAGCGATACCAATCAATGTTGAGAGAATTTTTACGCACACAGTTGAATCATATTAATGTGTCTGACGTCTATTTCCAGCAAGACGGTGCTACCAGTCACACAACTCGAGAAAACATTTCGCTGTTGCGATCAAAATTTCCTCAACGTGTAATTTAACGAAATGCAGATTTCAATTGGCCTGCAAGGTCATGTGATCTAACACCATTAGATTTTTTTTGTGGGGTTTTTTGAAAAGTCGAGTGTATGCTAACAAGCCACAAACAATTAATTATCTAAAGAACAACATTCAAGTTGCAATTCGTAAAATAACACCAGCAACATGTCGGAAAGTCATAGAAAATTTCGATATTCGGATTGATGTCTGCAGACGCAGACATCTATTCTGAATGATATTCTATTCCACTTATAATTGTAATGGATCATACTTTTATTAAAAAAAAACAGCTTGAAAAAATTGCAAATAGTTTGTGTTTATTTCAAAGAAACATGTAGGCGCGTTCTTTGCATGACCCTTTATTACAAAAATAGGAGTTTTGTACTCCATTTGGGTAACTATCTATTCCAATACCAAAATTTTCAAAATATATATTTTTTTTAAGATAAGTAGCACTTCAGGCAATAATACTCTTTTAGTTACTTTCGTAACCGTGCTCATTCTTTAGGAAATGGCTAGATTTGAGATAAGACAGTTGGTGAAAGGAGAAAGATGGAGAGTTATTTTACTTCACCTGCGAAGTACCGACGAAGAAGGCTGCAAGTTTTAATGTTAATTTTGACTATGTATTTATACCATTAAACAAAAAAAAAAACATTTTTATATTTTGATTTTTTGAGGTTTGTCGTCAACGTGCTTACCGCTTTGACCGCAGAAGTAAACCTAGTACTAATTTATTATATGTATATATTTATTTTTGACGAATTTAAGCTTTGTGAAATGTTGGCCAACGTTTTACAAAATCTTGTTAAAAAATAAAAACAATGTAAATGTAGCGAACAAAAATACTTCTATGACGATACTGTAAAAACTACCAACGGAAAGTCTGAAAAGAAAATGTAAAACACAATAAAATTTGTGTTGTTTACAGAGTTCAGAAAAATAAACACACAGCGTGTGCAAATCTCGTATATAATTCTAAGCAGTCACAGTTCAAAGAAACATATACATATTTTTTATACATCAATTTGAATGTTGCGGAACACACATATATGTTTGTGTAATTTTTAAAATATTTAGCTGTTAAACGAATACTTCTTCCGCAAAAAGAACATGTGTCGTGTACGGGAAAAATATACACGTTCCATAAATTTGAAGTTCATGGAAGTGTATCGAATATACGATTGGTGTACGATACACATGAGATGGTTCGTATGAAAAGATGAATATAAAATTATCCGGAAAACTCAGATAATTCAATTATTCATTTTTTTCTTGCATTTGTTGTTGTAAACATAAATAAGTTATTCACGACTTGATATGTTCGTTCGAAGCTATGTGGTTGTAAGTTGTACATTTTTCCTTTTTATTTTACTGTTTTGTGTGCGAGTTTGCATATAAATGAGTTTTTATACGTGCAAACATACGTACGCATTCTTAGCATAAGCTAAAAAATGAGTAGATCAAATCAAAAGACACAAAACCAAAAGAAAATAAAAGACCAAGTAAAGAAAGGCAATATCTTTAACTTCGCCCAAACTCAAAATTGTTTTAACATGTCAACAGTCATGCATGTATTTTTTCATTACTATACATACACAGCTGCCAGATTATTTAGAGAAAATACACACAATTTTGTGGAAAAATCTTACTTCAATCAGAATTCACAATAAAATCACATGTACATATGTATTTATGTAAATAGATTGCATATTTTTCAATACTTTGAAACATATTGTATGGAAAAAATAAAAAGTTTAAATCCTTTGGTTAATTTGTTTACAATTTGAAAAATATAAATTTTAAGTTTCATTTCATTGAGTAAAATTTGTTTCTTCTTTGTACTGATATTTTTGTATTTTAATTTCAAACTCTATATGAAATATAAATCATTAGCAAATAGCTTCCATGCGAATTCTGGTCGTACAGCTAGTACAAAACAAAAATTGAAGGATATTCTAAGTAAAATATAGAAAGACCAAGAATTTATACAAATAAAAGCAAGAATATAATTTCTATCAATCTATTTTATTCTGCCTTGAGTTTCTGTAGCAGTTTCATTTCCTTTTTTATTAAAATATATTATGTGAAAACATAAAACTTTCCCCATCTTTTTAAAGCTGATGTTTAGCCACATAAAATGCATCATAACTTCGCCAACTGCAAGTTACGCTAACTTAGTTTGTTTTTACACCCTCTAGATATTTCGGATTGTTCAATGATTATACTATACCACAATACGGTCAATTTATACAATAAAATGGCTAGGTTTATAAAAGGTAAAAAGTTAAATTTCACAATAAACCTAAGCTTTGGTGACTTGCTCACCGAAGAAGTTTCAATAGTTTTATGTTGAGTAATTCTGTTCAACCCTTCTGTATAGGCTAGAGTTGCAGAATTTCTTCAACTTATAAGCTCAGTGCACTTATAATAATAAGTGAAATTCTAACGATATCTGAAGATGCTCTTGTAGTGGAGGCAGGTTTGTTATTAATAAATGTTTTGGCCAGGTAAATTAAAAAAGATATTTTATAAAAAATAATCGGATTCACAGCTTTGAAGTCTTCAAATGGCAGTCCCGCTGCGACACCCTTACGTAAGAAATATGAACTCGTCGCTTGCTTAAGTGTAGTTCCATATGTCAAAAAAGACGTGATGGTAAAATTATCTTTTTTTTAAAGTTATCTGCACAGATTTTACAAGATAATATCAGCAGGTATACAAACCGTGTCAATTAAATGGAGACAGAAGAACGCGCTTTTTCCATTCTCCTTATTTTTGTGATTATAATATCATAGGATATCAAAGACTAATACATCTTATAAGTGTCAGATGTTCTAATACGTAGATAAAGGTTACGCAGCCTGGCGATCAGAGGAAATTAAAACGCATAGATTCCATTATTGCTTAGCTCTGCGATGTAAAACATTACATTAGTCCCTTGAGGGAGGATGGGTAAGCCTGTAGGGGTAGACAGAGGTGATCAAGATTCAAGTCAGTACCTGGCCGTGGGCCCTAACCTGACCGTGGTCTTACCACCGAGTGAAATACAAAGCGTCGACTAGGGCCCCCTGCTAGGCGTAGCCAACAGAGTTGCAATTTCAAGAACATGGCTTGCAGGACCATGTCCTTCCCCTTGCTTGAGGGTTGGAGACTTTCCAACCCCTCTGTTGAATGTGCAACAGCACATTCGTTAAGCACCGCGCCCTCCCCGCGGACACTAAACTTAACCGATAGCCACCACGTGTACCCCGTAGGGACCATACCAATAACCGGCTACAGAGATGGGCGGCTCTCTGCATGGGCTACCGGTTCCCGTGGCGCCAGTATTTTAAGGACACTGGTAAGACCTTCGACAATGACCCACGTCTTGTCTATCCAGATTCAGTGCCTGCACACCGGGGGACTGGTTCCCCCTATACCCCGAGTGTACTATGTCTGTGCCTAGGTTAGAATCAGCACAGACTTCTTGTAGTACCCCCGGGGGGATGTAGGGGTGGACAATGCGGATCACCAGTATCCATGATATTCCAAACTTTAAGTGCGACAACAAGTGCAAAAGTATAGGCAAAATACCTTTGATTATCGCGTATAATTTTTGCAAGTATTATTTGTCTTAAGGGTGTGTAACAACTTCAACTGCTGCAAAGTTTTTTCTTCTGCTAATATTAGCAGACCACTTTATGTTATTGCAG